>OZ022263.1:115557230-115639730 GCA_963978885.1 Nemotelus pantherinus | reverse complement strand
TATAGGCCAAAAACCGGTTTTTTTTCTGGGTGATTTTTCAACATGGTACCACTGGCACAGGGTTGCCCGCATTTCAAAATCACTTCTATCAGACCTGGTCTTAGCTAATACCAACATGTCCTGTAAATTTCACTATGATCGGATAATCCGGTCGTCAGTTCTCGTGAACAGAACTTTCGAGTGCTGAAAATAGAGGTAATTTGGTGATGGGTTGCCGCTCTTGTGCAAATCGGAATTTTGAAAATTTTAATTTGAAATGATGGACAAAGGTTAAGATTTATCAGTGATCTGATTTTTTTGTCAAAAATCAAAAATTTTTCAGGAAGGTCAATGATTTGAAGGTTTTTTATTCAGGAACCTGCCGTAGCTACAGGGTTACCCGCACTATCTTAAAAATCCACATGTGCTAAATTTTAGTCAACATTAATACGCTCTGCAAATTTCACGATGATCCATTGTTTTTCTTAGAAGTAATGACAAATTAAATTTTGAAAAAAAATCCTTGCCTACTTTTAGGCACCTTGCACCCACACACGGCTCACAATTTCCAATTTTTTATCATAAACGAGCTAAGAACATAATAAGTTTTTATTCCCAATACTTTTCTTTAACAAAACTTTACAGTGCTTGGAAATATAGGAGTACCTCAAAATTCACTTAAACGCTCGCCGCCGCCAAAAGGTTTAGAATATCTGAATTTGAGAAAGTTGTGGACCTACCTACTATATACATCTACATTCTCCGAAAATTTCAGCTCAATCGGATCGGCCACTCCAGAGATTATCTCCCTTAATCATTTTGCTGATATATATATATATATATAAAGAAATATGAATTTTCGGCGAAACGAGTTTAATACTATTGTTTTTCGAACATTAGTAACAATCCAAAAGCTATAACGAACTCAAGCTAAGACAAATAAGAGACTATTGGGCACAGATCGAAGACTTAAATCAAACCATCTGGGAATTAGTCGACGAACCAGCTAAAATAAATTATGACACTGACGAGCATTTGAAATTAGAAGAAAAAGTTCAAGAAGCTCTCTTGTAATTAACTGAAAAAAGAGATTATAAACCCATTTCAAATGCAGCATCAACTAACAATGCAGAAACCATGGCGAATTTGCCAAAAATAACCATTCCTAAATTTGATGGGAATCACTTACACTGGAGGAAATTCTATGACTTGTTTAGTGAATGAATCATAAGCAATCAATTGCACCATATCAGAAAATGTGGTACTTAAAAACCAGTTTAATTGGAGAAGCCGAATTCGACACTTAAGTGTTTCCGAAAAAAATTATATTACTGCTTGGAACATGCTTAAAGATCGCTATGAGAATCCCGGATTGTTAGTTAGCGCACAGATTAATAAACTATTGTCACAGCCTGTCATCATTAATGAAAGTGCTCATTCGATAAAGTCACTATACGATACAACTCAAGAATCCATTCTTACACTAGAAAGTCTAGGAGTATCAACAGACGGTTGGGATCCAATTCTATTGCACCTACTGATAAAGAGATTAGATGTCACAACGCATCGCTTATACGAGCAAACCCTAAAGCAACCAAAAGAATTGCAACGCATAAAGGAGTTTTTAATGTTTCTGGAAATGCGTTTTCAATCACTAGAGGCTCTGGGCGGTAAATTGAAATCAAATGAAAACAATAATAATAATAGACACTCGAAGTCGTCCACTTTAACAGCGTCGATATTGAATAATTGCATTTTTTTTCCAATTATAATTGCATTTTTTCCATTATACTCGTGTCAAAAATTTTTACAAAGCACAGCCGATGAAAGGCTACAACTCGTAAAGGAGCATATACTTTGCTTTAACTGTTTGAAAGTAGGTCATAGACCTTCAAACTGCATATCCAAAGCATGTATCAAATGCAATAAGAAGCATAACACTCTCTTACACATTGACCGCAATAGCAACCAAGCTGCAACAGATACAACAATATCCACAGAAAGCAGAAATATTGCGCTTACTACCGCTTCGATAAAAGCACAACAACGAAAATTTGAGGTAGGCTATGTTTTACTTAGCACAGCAATAATAAAATTAACCAATGCTAAGGGAATGACCATTGAATGCCGAGCAATATTAGATTCTGGGTCACAAGTAAATTTCTTTACTGAACGAGTCATCAAAAAACTTGGATTGTCAAGCTCATCACAACGAATAAAAATAGAAGGTCTTGGCCAATCAGTTCAGAATGCACATCGAAGGGTCAATGTTTTAATGAGCTCAAAACATAGCACTTACTGTGCCAGAGTCGAAGCTATTGTTCTTCCGCAAATAATTGCTGATCAGCCAATACAACAACTAAAAATTTCCCAACGAAATATACCTCAAAATATAATTCTAGCTGATCCAAAATTCAATATACCGAGTCGTATTGATGTACTTCTAGGCACAGCATTTTACCATAGTTTGTTGTGTGCTGAAAAAGTGAAGTTGAGTGATAAATTACCAATTTTAAATAATTCTGTACCTGGTTGGATTGTATCGGGAAAAATCGCGAGTGTAGAAATGGAAAAACCAGTTTGTGGAGTGCTTTATCGACACGACAACTTCGATAAAGAAAAATTTTGGAAAATGGAAGAAGTGGAAGCAAACAATAACATGTTAACACCAGATCAAGAAAAATGTGAGCAACATTTCTATCAAACTCATGAAAGAGACGCATCAAGAAGATTTATCGTAGAGACAATCCTGATCAACTTGGCTGCTCTAAAGATATTGCTCTTAGAAGATTTTTCTCAATTGAAAAAAAAACTAGGCAAAGATGCCGCATTGAAAGAGCAATACAAGAACGTTATGAATGAACACATTCAACTGGGACATATGTCAGAAGTAAGGCACGAAATTATATCAGGCAGAGGCTACTTTTCACCACATCATTGTGTTGTAAAACCAGACAGTTTGACCACCAAATTAAGAGTTGTATTTGATGACTTGTTGACTTGTTTTCAACTTTATTATGTGTTCAGCTGCACAAATACGTTTTCTCGGCGGACATTGAGAAAATCGCCAAATATTAGTCAATAAAGAAGATAGGCGATATCAGCTAATATTGTGGAGAAGTGACGCTAAACTTCCGTTGAAGACTTATCAACTGAATACCGTGACTTACGGAACAATTAATTTGGCCACCAAGTGTCTACAAAGGCTGGCCCAGGAGGCGTCAACTTATCCACAAACAACAGAAGTAATTATTCGTGATTTTTACGTGGATGATATTTTGACGAGCGCGGACAAGTTGTCCACAGCCTTAAGCATTCAGCACCAGCTAAATGAATTACTTGCGAAAGGCGATTTCAAATTGAGAAAATCGTGCTCAAATCATCCGGCACTGTTGCAGAACATTCCAATAGAGCATAGAACTATTCAACGTGATTTTGTGGACGAATCAGAAGAACAAGTAAAAACACTATGACTCGTATGGATCCCAAAATCTGATATATTTTCGATAAGAATGAACATTACTCCTGCTCGTCAATATACAAAAAGAAACGTGTCGTCTGATATAGCCCGGCTGTTTGACCTTCAAGGCATGATTGGATCAGTAGTGGTGACAGCAAAGATGATTCTGCAACAGCTTTGGCTTTGCAATTTAGATTGGGATGATGTATTGCCATCTGAGTTGCAAGAAAAATGGTCATTATTCCGAGAAAATCTATTAGCTCTCAAGAATCTAAAAATACCAAGGCATATTTTCGGACGGGATGTTTTGCGTAGTATACAAATTCATGGCTTTGCGGACGCTTCCGAAAAAGCCTATGGAGTCTGGTCCATTAATAGTCAAAATATGGCGGTAGTAAGAATATTATTCTCAAAATAAAAGGTTGCACCTTTGAAGCAATTAACTTTACCCAGGCTAGAGTTATGTGCTGCCAGCTCACCAAAAGAGTGCAGCATGATTTAAAACTAGAAAATGTTCAGACATTTTTTTGGACTGACTCACGAATAGTGCTCGATTGGATTTATTCACGGTCGTCCTCATTCCACACTTTCGTGGCCAACCGCATAGCATCTATACAGGAATTGTCTATACCGCAGCAGTGGAGACATGTTCGAACACACGATAATCTTGCCGACGTATTGTCTCGAGGTTTAGCGCCAAACAAGCTAAAGGAATCAACAATGTGGTTCTACGGTCCGCACTATCTCCATGGAGCAGAATCAATCTGGCCACCACCTTATCAACAAGGTGGAAAATGTGCGCTAGAAAGAAGACGAACAGTCCTAAATTCAGTATGTCAGGAATACAGAACATGTGAATCTGAAAAGGTGCAGCAGGTGATGGCTACAGCTTCATCACTCTCAGAATCATATATAGCAGGAGCAAATAAATCAGGATGATGATACAGTGCATTTCTTATACAGAATAAATCATCGGAATTCATTCAAGTCACTTCAACGCATCACAACTTATATTTTGCGTTTCGTCGAAAACCTTAAAAGCAAATCCAATAAAAGCGTGAGTTTTGAAAGTTTGACAACGACCGAATTGCGTGAGGGACTGCACGTTATCGTGAAATTGATGCAGGAACAAGAGTTCAGTGAAGAAATAAAGCAGTTGACGCTCCACAAACAAATTGGAAATTCGAGTCAAATAATAACTCTTAGTCCTTCCTTATGTAGCAAATACATATTGGCTGAGGTTAGGCGAGCCGAAGTCAGACGAGACCGCCAACATGCGGACGACATTTGACGGCTCGTCATGAAATCGCCTTGACTCGTGCCCAAACCCCATTCCGATCGGAAGTCGCACGAGTGCCGGCGAGACCTGCCAAAGTCGCTTGTCTGGAACGTCCACACACTTGGGCACGCCAGCTTTCGCCTGGGCTCGGCAAATATGTATTTCGTACTTTAGATGAATACAAGCCTCTTCGAGTTGAGGGCAGACTAGAAGATACTGCATTATCATTTGACGCAAAACACCCTATATTACTGCCTCGCTCGCATCCGTTCATTTAAATGCTAATGACCAAATCCACATAGCAAATAAGCATGTGGGACCGCAGACGCTTTTGGCAGTAACGAGGCAGCAATTTTGGTCAATTAAAGGAAAATCCATTGCACGCTCTATCGTACAACACTGTGTGCGTTGCACACGAACACGGCCCAAGATGTTAAACCAATTAATGGGAAATCTGCCCAGTCACCGTGTGCAACCTGCTCGCGCGTTTATAATTTCTGGAGTAGATTTTTGTGGACCTATCTGGGTACATTACTCTCTGCGAGGGAAACGACCTAGCAAGGCGTATATAGCAGTATTTTGTTTGTTTTCGACAAAGGCAGTTCATCTCGAGGTGGTAAGTAATCTGTTTACAGACGTTTTTATAGGGTGCTTGAAGCAATTTGTTACTAGACGGGGAAATTGTAGGACGTTATACTGCGCTAACGCTACCAATTTCGTTGGCGCCAAGAATCAGCTCCGAGAGTTGAAAGATACTTTTTTCGGACATGTAGCTATAGAATTTATCACCAAAAATGCTGCGAAAAGGGGATTAATTTCAAATTCATACCACCTCGAGCACCTCATTATGGCGGTTTGTGGGAAGCTGCAGTGAAATGCGCAAAAGATTTATTACAAAGATCGCTCGCTTATGCTTCTTTCACCTACGAAGAAGTAGAGACGTTAGTCATCGAGATTGAGGCCATTCTAAACTCTAGGCCTTTGACATGTTTGCCATCTGATCCAAATGACCCTGCTGCTCTTACTCCAGGACATTTTCTTATCGGAGAGCCTCTAACTACGTCGATAAATCCCAACGCCACTCCATTAAAAACAACAGCTCTTAAGCGATGGAACATTGTGGCAGATATAAAGGCTGAATTTTGGAAACGGTGGCCGAGGGAATATTTAAATGAGCTGCAACACCGATACAAATGGAAGGTCGAGCGTAAGAATGTCGAACCTGGTACGGTAGTCATTATCCATGATGACAACACTCCGCCTCAAAAGTGGCCCTTGTGAAGAATAGAAGAAACGTTCAAGGGTAAAGACGAATTCGTTCGAGTAGCAGAGGTTTAAACAGCAGGAAATATTTTGAAGGGCCCATGATTTGGAGAATGCTTTACTTTCAAAAAGGCAAAAAGAGGGGCCTTCAACATCGTCGGAAAGGTTGCCAATTCATTATTTGGAGGTTTAGACTCGTCATATGCAAAGCATATGAAAGGCACCATATCCAAAGTTATTGAAAACGAGGACTACCTCTTGCAGCTAGTTAAAAACCAAACATCGGTCATTGATTCTACTATGAATATAATGAAAAGAGACCAGCACGAAAGTGAGGTGAAATTCAAAGAGTTCAGTAAACAAGTCGACGAGATACTTAATCGAATAAGAGATAATGGAGAGGAAGTTTATCGCATAAAAATATACCAGGTTATGACTTCCTTATCGATTCAAATGACTATGATCGCATCCAATTTACGTAAAACTCAATCCGCGATAATTGCCACTTTAACGGACACACATCATGGAACTATTAATCTGATGTTATTTTCGTCTCACTTCGCCGAAAATCCGTCATATATATATATATATATATATATATATATATATATATATATATATATATATATATATATATATATATATATATATATATATATATATGTATATATATATATATATATATATTCTAAATTTACACGTTAGCATGTTGTTTAAAGCTCTGCAATAAAAAAAGTACATCAGTATTTTAACTGTTCTTAAAAAAAAAACATAAACAAAATACTTCAACAATAAGTAATTTTGGTGGAAGGCCGCGTAAAACTACCATAAGAGATGACTTACAAATTAAAACATTGATAAAAATAAAACCGTTTATCTCGTCAAAAGAAATAGTAAAAGAGTTAGGCTTAAATGTCAACTCAAGCACTGTTCGCAGACGGGCAATTGAATTCAATCTAAAAAGCTATACAGCTTTATAAAAACCATTGCTGACAAAAAGACATGCAAGGAAAAGGTAAACTGATCGAACAACGCTTTTAAACATTATTATTTTACTATTTATGTCGTTTTATATATCATGTAGGCTTCAATTTGCTAAAAACCATCTTGACTGGTCAGTTGTTAAATGGAAGAGCGTTTTATTAAGCGACGAATCCAAGTTCAACCTCTTCAATTCTGATGCCTTATCCCGTGTGATGTGTGGGAAGGGACAACAACTGAATCCACGCGTCTATAGGAAAACAGTGAAACATGGGGGAGGAAGCGTCATGGTCTGGACATGTTTTTCAACATTAGTTCTTGGTCCCTTTCATAGAATAATAGAAATTATGGACAGATTCGTGTATAAGGACAAGAGTTGGGCGTTATTTAACGTAACACGTTAAATAACATAGTTCCAAATCTGTAACATGTTCCCAACGGAACATGTTACTGAAAACTATATGTTATTTTTGGAACGCTTTACTCATATCAAAAACGAGTAACGCCAAACGAAATGCTTGAAAAATCATAAGCTGCCTCAAGAGCATGCGAGAATCGTTTCGGTAATTGGCCTCCTCTTTATTGTACTTGTTCGCCACCTCACAAAAAACTCATATTTTTAGTTCTATGTGCTCTTAGCTTCACTGGCGATGATTTGCACAGGAACGCACAAATACACGATGTTGAGTAAACTCGATAGAGAGTTTGGAACGTTCGTAATGTATTAGTTACTGTGCGTTATATTGGAACGCGCAACGTGTATGATAACACACGTAGTGCGTTCCAATATAACTCACGGGAATATCGTTCCAAAAATAAAATGTTATTGGTACATGTTACTCGTCGGAAAATGTAACGCTGGAACGTTTTTACTAATGTTCGAAGAAGAACATTAGTATTAAAATCACTTTGGCCAAAAATTCATATTTCTATATATATATATATATATATATATATATATATATATATATATATATATATATATATATATATATATATATATATATATATATATATATATTTATATATATATATACATATATATATACATATATATATATATATATATATATATATATATATATATATATATATATATATATATACAGGGTGCGCCACCAAAATCCGGACAAATTCAACAAAAAATTCATTACAAATATTTGCCATGTTTTTTTTTTATTTAATAAAAACCTTTTTACATGCTAATCGATATATCTATGGAGATAATAATTATTCGATATATCCTCCATTAGCTACTACAACGGCCTCTAATCTTGGTCGAAAACGTTCGCATGCCCTCTGGAGTGTGGCGCGGTCCATTTCGGTGAATGCTGCTTCAATAGCGACCATCAATGATGTCAAATTTGGATGACGAGACTTGTTAGTGATCCTTTCAATCACGCTCTACATGTAGTAGTCCAAGGGGTTCAGGTCTGGACTGTTAGGAGGCCAGAATTCCTTGGACCAAAACATGCTGACGTTGTCCGAGAGCCAGTTTTGGACCAAATGGCTCGTGTGGGCCGGCGCACCATCTTGCTGGAATACATATGGTCTTCCAGATGCAATGTCCTCCATCCAAGGTTTAACTATGTTCTTCAAAACTGTTAGGTACACCTCTTTGGTGACCGTTTCACCTTTTTGAAAAAAATGAGGTGGCATTTTATCACCTTCACTAGACACAACACTCAGCACATAAACACTCGCCGGAAATTTCGTTCTAGCAACAACAGGAACATCTTCTGGATCGTGGGCAAGCCAGCGATCATTTCTTCTATTGATTTTTGCATCCACAGTGAAAATTTTTTCGTCGGAGAAAAACCTGATCCGCCCCGCCGCTTCATTTTTTAAGGAACTGATAAGCAGACTGGCGCGAGCCACTCGCTTGGTTCTGGCATCTCCAGACAGCATCTGCCTTATCTTAATCGTGAAGAAGTGGTACCGCAAATCTTCTTCGACTATTCTTCTCATTGTTGTATTACTCACACCGACTATTGATGATATTTTTCTTAGAGACTGCCCTGGGTCCTCCGAGATAAGCTCTTGGGTTCTTTTTATGGCTTCTGGGGTTCTTGACGAACATTTTTTTGAGTGGGTCTTCCTTGCAGGTGTTTCGGAACACTCTCCGTACTTTTCCTTATCAGTGTATTTGGATAAAACATCGTAGACAGTTGATTTTGGGTAACCGAAAAATCTAATTATCTCCGTCGCTGACCGTCCAGCGCGGTGGCGTTCGATGATTGCGGCTCTTCGAATAAACTCTGGGCTTGTTTCCGACATGGTGACAATTTTCGTACTGACATAATTAACTTTAGTCTACAAGGTATTCAGGCACTGAAAGCGATATCTTTCTGAAGCGTATTATCGCGGGAATATTGAATGGTTTTTTGTCCGGATTTTGGTGGCGCACCCTGTATATATATATATATATATATATATATATATATATATATATATATATATATATATATATATATATATATATATATATATATGTATAGATATATCATCAAAAAATTTCAGTGAAAAAACTCAGGAACGCGCCATCCGATTGAACTGAAATTTTTAGGACACATTGGTGTATATGCAGAATAGTGCCAGGTATCAGAAAAAGTTAAAAATCTTTAACCCTTTGGCGCCGGCGGCCATTTTAGTGATATTTTTAATATACCTATTATTTATTAATAAGTTTTGCAAAAATAAAGCTAACAAAATAAATTTCAAACGTGTTTTACATGTGAATCGGATAATGTTTTGGAATTTTTTAACCCCATGTGTGCACTGGGTGCCTAAAAAAAGAACGGGAAAAATTAAAAATTTTTAAATTGCGATAACTTTTGACAGAACTATTCAATCATTACCAAATTTTCAAGACATATTGGTATTATTTAGCTGTAAATTCGTGTAGCGTTGATAAGCGTGCTGACAACCCTGAAGCTAGGGCAAGCACTGAAAGTGAAAACCTCCAAATTATCGTCTCTCTTGAAAAAAATGCCGTTTCTTAAAAAAAAAGCCACTCATATGTCAATTTCGTGCTTATTTTACATAGACAAAAAATAAAATTTGATATGGTATAACGGGCACGCCTGGTAACCCTTGCCCAATTTACCTATATTTTTAGCATCAAAAACTTCTGTTCACGGAAACTCACGATCCGATGAGCAGAATTGATTGAAATTTGCAAAATGTATTGGTCTTAAATAGGACCAGGTCTGATAGAAGTAATTTTGAACTGCAGGCGATTCTGTGCCAGTGGTGCCATCTTGAAAAATCACTAAAAAAGATAGCGGCTTTTAGCCCTATAAGTTCTGATTGAATCGTTCGATTTTGACGAAATTCACACAGTAGCTGGACATTATCTTAAACCACGTTTGGTAGAAATTTGGTTGAAAAATTCGGTTGGAGCTACTAGCTATGATAATTTTGGTGTCTTAAATTTGAAAAAATAAAAATTTGGAAGTGAAAACATTCAAATCATCGAATATCCTAAAAATGTCCGTTTCTTACAATAAAACCAATCTGTATATAAATCTTATGCTTTATCTACACGTTCAAAGTAAAACTTTGGAAATTTCATGTCGGACAAGAACGGTAACCCTTCCCCAGTTAACCTATATTTTTAGCATCAAAAACTTCTGTTCACGGGAATTCACGAACCAATAACCAGATACCATTGAAATTTACAGAATGCATTGGACTTAAGTAGAACCAGGTCTGGTAGAAGCGATTTTGAATTGTGGGCAACTCTGTGCCAGTGGTGCCATTTTGAAAAATTACAAAGAAAAAAAAACTGCTTTTTGCCCTATGAAATGTGAGTTAGTAACTAGATTTTCATGAAATTGACACAGTAGCTGCACCTTACTCTAAACTCTGTTTGATAGAAATTTGGTTGAAAAATTTGATTGGTGCTGCCAGCTATGGTAATTTTTGTGTCTTTGGTTTTGAAAATTCGCTCAGGAAAATAAAACTTTTTGCCCTATAGCTTCCAGTGCAAACATGAAATCAATACGAATTTCATACAATTAATGGAACCTAATGTAAGCATTATTCAGGCCAAATTTGGTTGAAAAGCCTTGATAGGGTTGCCAGCTATTGTTGGTTTTGTGGTTGTTTGCAATATCTTTATTAAGCGGTTTTATCGTAGAATTTTCAAATGGTAATGATATTGTAGTGACAATAAACAGCAAATATTAAGCTTTCGATTATTTGAAAAAACTCGCTGCTGGTAACCCTAAATTTCTTTATACTTGTTCAACAACGAATTGACGTTTTCACCTTGACAACGGAGACAGATGGGCAGATGGCAGATGGGAGACAGACAGCTGATCGGGAAATTTAATGCTGTGTTTTAAAATGTAAAATTGGATATTGGAAATTCAAAAACCAGTAATTGTTCAAAGCTGGAATGTACCGAAATTTTCACTATCCAGTTATTTTTCAAAAGTTAAAGTTAGTATAGAAATTTGAAGTAAAAGTTAAGTACATCGTCAACCTTGAAACCGTTCGCATTACAAATCGTTTTCGAAATTAGAAAGTAGTTAGAATTTGAAATCGTGTCGTTTAAACCAAGTATTTAACCGAAAAATAGAAAGTTTTAGAATTTGAGATTAGAAAGTGTGTTGGAAATATTAACAATTGAATAAATTGGTGATCTGAACTTGCTTTGGTGTTTTTAATCTAACCGGGAATTCGCATAAGGTTAAATTTTAAGATTCGAAAGAAACATTTTGGTCTTTCAAACCGGATCGTGTCGCGAGTCAATTTCGGTGTAAAAGTGATTTGTGAGACAATTGGCAAGGGGTTTCCTTAATTGAGCTCTGAGTAAGTCCTTTCCTTTTTCCTTTTTATATAACTATGCATACTTTTAATACAAAATAGCTTTTGAAACGCATAACTGTAACACATTACTTGAAATTGATATTGTACTAATCCCATAATTTGAAATTTGATAACAGGTGAAAATAACATTCTAATTATTCATAAGAACAAGTGAAGTGAATAAATTTGTTAAATAATTGAAAACCAATATACTAGAATCTTGAATATAGTGGCATTTAGATAAATTAATTTCGATACGGAATTCGAACAATTGCAATAGCTAATATATATTCAGAAATTTGTGAGTTGTGAATTGGAAATTTGCGGTAATTCGAAAAGTGCAATAAAATTGTGAAAAGTATCGGCAGCTTTTGATTCGAACTCCGTGTTAACGGGAATTTGTAAGAACGTGCTGAATTCACGGTATTTCCCTTCCGCCATAACGGTTGAATCTCTGCCACGGTTAGTAACCTTTGTTCATATACAACTGTACATTCTTTGTAATCCTTATTGTGCACATTTCAATCACACGTAAATGGCTGACGTGCAGAATCTTATTGTACGACAAAAGATCACATGTGATCAACTTGCAAGATGGCAACTAAATTATCGTAAAGATTCTAAAGCACGAAAAACAACGGGTTATTACCAATCTTTGCTTAGCAAAATACAAGCTCTTTACGAGCGCTTCTTGGAGACCCATGAGCAGATTTTGGAACAAGTGAATGAGAAGATTGTGGAATTGCCGTATTTTACTAAAGATTTCGACAAATTTGAAAATCTTCATCTAAATTTCCAATCGGAATTGGAAGAATTCTTGCAAGGGGCGCAGGGGGTTGAAGGCAAGCCGACCACGAAGACGCAAGTGCAAACAAAAACTGATGAATTAGAGTTGAAACTTCCACGGATAAACTTGCCTAAATTTACGGGAAATTATGAAGATTGGGTACCATTTAAGGATCTTTTTGTGTCAATTATCCATGGTTGGGCTTCGTTATCACAAGTGGAAAAGCTGCATTATTTAAAATGCAGTCTAGGTGGTGAAGCGGAAAATTTACTCCGACATTTTGCCATAACTGGAGCAAATTATGAGTTCGCGTGGAACCTGTTAAATGAGCGATATGACAATTAAAGAGTGTTGTTAAATGCTCAATTTAAGAAATTGTTCGGCATTGGTAATGCATCCGAATCCGCTACTGCATTGAAAGGTCTTGTTGATCGTACTGTTGAATGTGTTCAGTCAATTGAAAATTTAAAGCTAGGGGACTTATGGCAATACATAGTGGTGTATCTGACAACCCAACGATTACCTCAAGAAACCCGTCAGCTGTGGGAGCAAAATCAAGCATTAAACACCAAATTGCTTTCATTTGATGAGTTGAAAACTTTTTTAAATCAAAGATTTCGTGCTTTAGAAGCTTCCGGGATCGATCGATCTAAACAATCTCGAATTCAATCCCACACTCGCAATGTTCATTCAGTACAAACACATTCGTCACCTTTATGTGTTCATTGTCGAGGTCCTCACCGTTTAGTTCATTGTGCGCAATTTAAACAACTGCCCCATCCTAACAAATTCGATATCGTTAAACGAAATGGGCTATGTCTGAATTGCCTGGATAGGCGACACTTATTGATAAATTGTCCTAGCAGATTCAAATGTTTGAAGTGTCAACGGTCACATAATACACTTTTGCATCGAGATGATCCATCGGCCAACAGTGCAACCAATCTATTGCCGTCAACATCACAAACGGAACACTTGCATGTACATAGCATTAACACATTGAACCGACGAGAAGTTCTTCTAGCCACAGCTGTCGTTACTTTGCATTCTCCCATTGGTCTTGTCACATTAAGAGCGCTGCTGGATCAGGGATCACAGGTTTCTTTAATAACAGAATCTGCCGTGCAACAATTGGGTTTAACCAGAAAGTCAGCCAAGGTAAATGTGTCTGGAATCGGAACCTCTGATCCAACTAAAGTAAAGGGAATAGTACAAATCAGCATGCACACTCGAACAGGAGGCGTATTGGATTTCGACGCATACATACTAGATAAATTGACCAATTCAATTCCTAGCAAATCAGTGTTGATATCGGATTGGGACCAAATAAAACACTTGCAGCTCGCTGATCCGTTCTTCGACCGTCCTTGTTGCATTGACGTTTTATTAGGAGCCGACGTTGTAGCCAATGTGATGCTAGGGGAAATGATGAAACTAGTCGCGGGACCAATAGCACAGAACACAAAATTAGGCTGGGTGATATCTGGACAAATCGAAAATGCCGTCGTGTCGACAGTTCAAAGTTTCAAAGTAGAAACAAACGCTGATGTGGAAGTCAATGAGCAATTGAAAAAGTTCTGGGAGTTAGAGGAAGTGCAGCCAAACCGAATTCCAACTAACGAGGAAGAATTTTGCGAATCATTCTTTGTGGAAACTACAACTCGTGACAAATCGGGTCGTTACTCTGTGAAATTGCCATTCAAAAGCTTCGAATGCCGAAATTCCTTGGGATCTTCAAGAGCCACAGCTTTGTCTAGTTTTTCATCGCTAGAAAAGCGTTTTCAAAAGGATGAAAACTTGAAAAAAGAATACACTAATTGCAATCAGGAATATTTGGATCTAGACCACATGAAGCTAGTCAGCGATATTAATGAGCATATATTCAAGGGAGATCAACGTCAATGTGTTGCGCATTACTTACCACACCATGCAATCCAAAAGGAAAGCAGCACAACAAGATGTCGAGTTGTTTTCGATGCCTCCAGAAAAACAAGCTCTGGTATATCATTGAACGAAATTTTGTTTGCTGGTCCAGCTATTCAAAATGACCTCATGACCGTGTTGTTGAAATGGAGATAGCACCGCTTTGCTTTTGTCGCTGATATAGCAAAAATGTATCGTCAGATAAACATGCACTCGAAAGATGCACAATTTCAAAGAATTTTGTGGAGGTCCAATCCATCCGAAGAAATAAAAGACTACGCATTGACCACGGTAACATTTGGTACAAGTTGTGCACCGTTTTTGGCCATTAGAACTTTGAGAAAACTGGCAGAAGATGAACGTTTTAGATATCCCAATGCATACGACTCGGTGATGAATGAATTTTACGTAGACGATCTGTTATCAGGAGAAGAAGATTTGGAAAAAACAATCAGCAAGCGGAAAGAAATATTTGAACTTTTGCAATCTGGAGGCTTTCATCTTCGCAAATGGATTAGTAATGATGTAGGAATTTTAGATGGTGTGCTTGTCAAAGATTTGGAAATGCATATGTCTTTTGATTTGAATTTAGACCAAAGTTATAAGTCATTAGGAATTATGTGGCATCAACTAACTGACCAACTAAGTTATCGCGTTAAATTAAGTGAAGAAAGCAATGCATATTCAAAGCGGCAAGTATTGTCAGATATTGCCAGGCTCTACGATCCTTTAGGCTGGCTATCTCCCATTATGATAACCGCAAAAATTTTGTTGCAGTCACTTTGGTCACACGGCTTGACATGAGACGAGCCTTTAGAAGATGAATTACATATAACCTGGATCGATTTTAGAACTAAATTACTAACTCTTGGAAATCTAAGAATACCTAGGTGGGTAAACTATACAAAACAATCGAATTTGGAGTTACATACATTTAGCGACGCCTCATCAAAAGCTTACGCAGCAGTAGTATATCTTGTTATTCGACGTGATGACGAAGCTCATGCGCACCTTCTAATATCCAAATCTAAGGTGGCTCCCTTACGAACGGTTTCAATACCACGACTGGAATTATGTGGAGCAGTACTGTTGGCAAAATTAATTTCGAAGGTAAAACTTGCATTGAATTTGATGAGTATCAGTACTTCGTTATGGACTGATTCCGAAATCGTGCTTGCATGGCTAAGAGATCATCCAACTCGATGGACAGTTTTCGTCGCCAATCGAACCACGGAAATTTTGAACCACGTTGGGAATACTCCTTGGCGTCATGTTCCATACAATCAAAATCCCGCTGATTTAGCATCCCGCGGAATCCATGCTTCTGAAATCTTCGACAATAATTTGTGGTGGCATGGACCCAGTTGGTTGACTCAGGATTCTAGTAATTGGCCCCGCAGTACCAATTCCTGGAATACTAAACTGGAATGCAAAAGTACTCTGTTAGTTCATGTTGTTAATGAATGTAACCCAGACCTCGACACTTTGTTAGATAAATTTTCAACTTTGTCTCGTTTGATACGAGTAACAGCCTATTGCTTCCGTTTCTTCGCACACATATCGAAACAATCTAATTATAGCGGACATTTAACAACAATTGAATTACAGCAATCGTTTAACTTCTGGTTAAGATACACTCAATCAAAGGAATTTGGAAAAGAAATCTCGACGTTACGAAATGGAAAGGTCATTGGAAACAACAGCCTTCTCAGGAATTTGAACCCGTTTGTAGATGGTACTGGAATATTGAGAATTGGAGGACGGTTAAACAACGCAACTTTGCCATACGACGCTAAGCATCAAATCATTTTACCTAAAAGAGGAAAATTAGTGGAGTTATTAATACATCAAACGCATCAAAACACTTTACATGGACAAACGCAGCTGATGTTGAATATGATTAGAAGACGGTATTGGATTTTAGACGCTCGTAATACTATTAAGCGGGAAATTGATGGGAAGCTTACCAGCACCTAGAGTAAATATGTCCAGTCCATTCACGCATACGGGTGTCGATTACTGCGGTCCAATTGAGTATCGCGACAGACGAGGACGTGGATACAAACTACACAAGGGATACATCGCAATATTCATATGTCTAGCAGTCAAGGCTATTCACATCGAATTCGTCAGTGATTTGACTACAGCAGCGTTTCTCGCAGCATTGCGTCGATTTATGGGACGTCGAGGACTTTGTAACCACATATATAAGTTAACGAACGAACGTCAGCACTCAGGTAAAACGTGCGATCCCCATGCACCTGATCAGCAAAATTACACTTAACAACGGAAAAACTACGATAGCAATTAATTTCCGATAAATAGATTAAGCCATTGAATTGTACTTCAGTTCTAAGTTTGCGATACGGGAAACCTCTGCCCGAGTAAATAAAGATTTTTTTAACAAATTGTTCGAAATTATTTTTAACTGGCACCCGAGCAGGGACCGCTCGAACGTGCAAAGTATAGTTAGTTTACGGATCAAGCTACTTCACTTTAAAGTGTAATAACCAAGTGTTACTTAGATCCTAAACGTTGATTATATTAACTGTTCAAATTAGTTGCGTGAAAGTTTCGCGAAAGTAAGCGTTCGTAGTTGAAATTAACCGGAACGCGTAACGCGGATCGATCAATCACCCGAATTGTTGAACCTCAAGGATAACCAAGTTGGGAATTGCACGGAGTGCCAAAGCAAGGCCCCTTAGTAGCCCGGCATAAACCAACCCGGATAAACAGGACGTCGGTGGAACGATCGACAGCCTTTTGGACAAGACGAGCGGACTACCCAATAGCAGAGCCCAGCAAACATAGAAACTCGAACAACAGAAGATAGAAATGCTGATCGCCAACTACATACTTCTGTAAGTTTTAAATCTTAACAGTTTTAAGCATCAAACAATTGTGAAAAAGAAATTAAATTGCCAAAAAATATACATTCTAAGGTATACATAAAGAAACAGAAGAGGGAAAGAGAATTTGTGAAAATCATTAAATAATATTCGAGTCGATTATTTATTTACATTATATTACTGACCAAAATATACTATTAACGATCATCACTGATCCTAATAATTGATCAAAATATATACAAATATTTTTAAATGAAATTTTGATTCTACAAGTGAAAATCTATTATAATATTTACTGTATAAATTTGTGAAGTTGGGTTATTTCAATCTTAAAAAAAACATATTTCAGAATCGTTGGTATTTCATGGTTTAAAGTGGAAGTGAAAATAGGAAAAGTGAAAGTGAAAATATTTCTCTAAAATTTGTGAAAACTAATTGTTCGTTATCAAAATATCTTCATCTAGTTGGTTATCTGATCGGTATAATCGTGCCCATCCGCATCCAAATAATCAGATTTTAGTGTCTGTCTGTTCGCAAATTCTGTGGCGTTTGTTTTGCTAGAAGAAACTTAACGGGCAGTCGAGAATTACAACTAGCCGCGGGCATGTCAAACCCGAACAACCTAATTAGGCCATCTCGTTTAGATGCGCGAAGTGAAGATTCTAGCGTTTCTCATTCTCGTCCTCCTATCGCCAGCGCAAATCCCACTCCTGATAACAACACTGTCAACTATGTTACAAATGATTTGGTACAAATCATTTCTAACATAGTTTCCGAGACTTTGCGGATTCAAGGAAGGCAGTTATTCAACTCCTTCATGAATCCCGCATCCGATATTAATAATGACCGTGATGTCCCAATTGCCATCAGCGACGACATGGACTTGTCCGACATGGATAAGATCCCTGACGTCGTAAAAAGTTTGAGGGTATTTTCAGGGGAACCAGGGGAATTTAGCTCTTGGAAAAAGAGCGTAGACAGAATCCTAAAGATCTATGAACATCTTCGTGGTACACCTAAGTACTACGGAATTTTGTCAGTGATCCGAAACAAAGTCGTTGGTCACGCAGACATAGCACTGGAGTCGTATAATACTCCGTTAAACTGGGAGAAAATATCGAAGTGCCTCACTCTTCACTACGCTGACAAGAGGGACCTTGGTACTCTTGAATATCAGTTGACCACCTTGGTTCAGGGAGCAAACACTATCCCCAAGTTTTACCAGGTCGTATACCAGCACCTTTCTTTGATACTAAATAAATTGTCATCTATGGAACTTGGTCAAGAGTCTCTTAACATGATAACGAAGGCGTATCGTGACAAGGCACTTGACACTTTTGTAAGAGGATTACGAGGTGATCTACCCAGATTGCTGAGTATCCGCGAACCAGCAGACCTCCCTCAGGCATTACATCTTTGCCTTAAGCTCCAGAATATCGATTATAAGACAATGCATGCCAATAATACCCAAAGCACTATTCGGCGATCACAATACCATACACAGCCCCCTATTCTCCCAAGGAGAGATCACCTCTCTCAACCCAAACCAATTCCCGCACCAAGACGTGAATTCTACCCTGAATTGGTAAATAACCCTCACTTTCCACAGCCTCCAAGGTTCCAATACCAAAGTGGCCCACAAAACCCTCGGCCACTTCCGCCGAAACCTCAGCAAAGACCTGAGCCAATGGATGTCGATCGTTCCAGAGAACTCAGGTCGTTAACTACCAAAACCGCCCTCAAAATCGATATGGTGTACAAAAACGGTCACAACCGCAGCAATCTCACGCACCAAACAAACAACAACGCATATTTACCATAGACACAAACGATGACAGCGGCAAAACTCCAGAAGAATATGAGCAAGACATAATTCAGGAAGACCAACAACATGACCAGACTTTAACTGACTACTTAGACCCCAACATAGAGCCTGAACTAGACGAACCGGAACAACTCCATGACATTTATTTTTTAGACTAAGACGCTCTTCACTACCGTATTTCGAATATGTCGGAAGGAGTGGAGAGCTACTCAAATTCTTAATCGATACTGGGTCGAATAAAAATTATATACAACCTAGACAAATACGTAACCCAATCCCTAACGAAAAACAATTTTATGCTAATTCTGTCGGTGGGAATATATTAATTACACACCACGCCCACTTAAATCTCTTCGGCCCAGAAACGAATAAACTGCAATTTTTCATTCTACCCAGCCTAGTTTCCTTCGACGATATAATAGGAAACGATACGCTTAAGCAGTTGGGAACCATAATCCACACTAAAGAAAATTATATGACAATCTACCCAAATATTTGTATTCCTTTAAAACAATGTGTCTCTTGTTGTGTACAATTACTAATTGAATTGTCACACTGACAAATGTCAAAATAGCACCTACCTATCGACAACCGCGACATCTACTCTAAGCGGACAATACGCACACTAGCTAATTAATTTTTATATTTTCAAATTCAAAAACCAGTCCATACACCGATCGATTCAGCAAAATGTATCATATATATAGGGAAACAGAATACAGAATAAAGTACAGTCTATCTCGGTAAGCCAAAGCTCTTAGGCGACCAGTTAGATTGTTTTAACGACAAATCTGCCTTTTTATTCATAAGATCATTGAATCGAGCAGTTTGTAACGATTGCTACGCGGCGGTTAAATTCGCCACGCAAAAGTAACAACTGCTTCGATCTGCTTCGATCTGCTATTACGAAGTTAATATTAGAAGCCTCAAAAGAAAAAAATTAAATTACGGTTGGCGTTTCAAGTTTTTTTGAACGGCCGTTTGTCAACGATCATTAAGAAAGGCGATAGTTGTGACGTCATTTCATGGCGACCCTGCCCCCGTCAAAGACAATCATCCCGAAAGAAGGCGGACCACAGCCGAGGGTACATCCTGCAATATTAGAAGCCCGCAAACTGGACGCGGCACGAACGATCATCCCGAAAATACCGAAGAAGAAGAAGCGCAGCGGCAAACAAGTCTACCTCAGAAGAAAAATTGCATCACTGAGACGAGTTGCGACTGACGAAAATAATCCTCCACCATGGGACGTACAGCAACAGATCTACGAGTATATCGAACAGCTGCGAACACAATTGGAAAATAAAAACAACAAACAAATAGCCGTGAATTAGAATGTATTTTCGAAATTAGAATGAATTATGTATTTTCAAAATGTATTCTCAAATGCAAAAGCAAATTGAAACGAATTAAAACAATACAATTTAAAAACGAAAACACAAACAACATTTCTACTGCACAAACTTTTTGACACAATATAAGAAATTCTAAGTTCTTTCTTTTTTGACAAGTTTTACTTTGTCCCATTCAGCGTCACAAACGACATCTAGTATTTGATATTGAAATGAAAAAATCAAATTTAAATTCTCAATTGCTAGTAAGTTTTCATATGGTCCATGATAAATCATTATAAATGGAACAAAACATTACTATAGTTTCAAAAATAATAGCTAACCTAAAGAAAACACCAAACAGAGCTTATAAGCGAGATTATATCTAAGAAAAATTAGAAACATTAGAGGAAATTCAAGAAGAAGCACTTAAAATAGAAAGTAGTCAGGAGTTGTTAGAAATATTACAACAAAAATACAAAGAAGCAAAGGAACTATTGCTAGAAAAACTAAAAGATTCGATAGACAACAAAATGAGCAACTTTAATATCGAGTTAGCATTAAAATCAATACCAGTCTTTAATGGAAACCCCAAAGAACTGGAAGCGTTCCTAACAATAACAAGTCTACTAAATCAAAGTCTTAACGAAGACGGAAAAAACAATCTATTAAATTTTACTAAAAATGTAAAACTAGGAACAGTAGTTAGAGCACAACTCATAAAATTAGACATTAAAACTTATGAAGAATTAGAAAATAGCCTCAGGAATAGATACAAAAGCAAAAAAAACTCTAGCGCACCTGAACCGCTAGAAACACTAATGTTCGAAGAACAGTAGAAGAATCGTGCAGGTTTTGAGTGCATATTCCACCACATGTGCTGCTTATTATGGCCAAACTGTTTCAAATGCCACGTTTTACTTTCGTCTTAAGAATGCATTATAACTCATATGGTGGAAGGTTTCAGATATTACCACTGGCATGAATTTCAACGTTTATGAGAGCAAAACACGGGTAAATTATATTCGTTATCAGTTGCTTATTTCACATAATTTTGAAAGCAGCATCTCATATAACATCAATGAAGAAAATGCTCAGTGCCTGCAGCACTGTAACTGAAGTTGGTGTTTGGGGTTGCGATCCGAAAAATTTGCAGAACTTTGGGAATTGAAACATTGGTTATTTATTTTCATTGTATGTTTCCGGTATGAATACTAACTGTAAGCATTTATTGATACAAAAGTAGCACAACCGACTCGTGCTGGCAACCTTTCGCCAGTATCAAAGCCAATAATATATTACATCTGCTTCACGTTGTTATATTACATTCGAAGTTTTAGGAGTATAAAGAAATTTAGGGTTACCTGCAGCGAGTTTTTTCAAATGATCGAAAGCTTAATATTTGCTGTGAAAATTCTACGATAAAACCGCTTAATAAAGATATTGCAATTAAACACAAAATCAACAATAGCTGGCAACCCTATCGAGGCTTTTCAACCAAATTTGGCCTGAATAATGTCTATGACAGGTTTCATTAATTGTATGAAATTCGTATTGATTTCATGACTGCACTGGAAGTTATAGTGCAAAAAGTTTTATTTTCCTGAGCGAATTTTCAAAATCAAAGACACAAAAATTACCAAAGCTGGCAGCACCAATCGAATTTTTCAACCAAATTTCCACCAAACAGAGATTAGAGTTAGGTTTAGCTACTGTGTCAATTTCATGAAAATCTGGTAACTTATTCACATTTCATAGGGCAAAAAGCAGTTTTTTTTCTTTGTAATTTTTCAAGATGGCACCACTGGCACAGACTTGCCCACAATTCAAAATCGCTTCTATCAAATCTGGTCTTACTTAAGTCCAATGCATTCTGTAAATTTTAGCTGTATCTGATTATTGGTTCGTGAGTTTCCGTGAACAGAAGTTTTAGATGCTAAAAATATAGGTTAACTGGGAGAGGGTTACCGTTCTTGTCCGACATGAAATTTCCAAAGTTTTATTTTGAACGTGTAGATTAAACATAAGATTTATATACAGATTGGTTTTATTGTAAGAAACGGACATTTTTTTGAGTATTCGATGGTTTGAATGTTTTCACTTCCAAATTTTTTTTTCCAAAATGAAGACACCAAAATTATCATAGCTGGCAACTCCAACCGAATTTTTCGGCCAAATTTCTACCAAACGTGGCTTAAAGTAAGGTCCAGCAATTGTGTGAGTTTCGTCAAAATCAAACGATTCAATCAGAATTTATAGGGCTAAAAACAGTTATCTTTTTTAGTGGTTTTTCAAGATGGCACCACTGGCACAGAACCGCCCGCATTTCAAAATCACTTTTATCAGACCTGGTCCTATTTAAGGCCAATACATTTTGTGAATTTCAAATAATTCTGCTCATCGGATCGTGAGTTTCCGTGAACAGAAGTTTTTGATGCTAAAAATATAGGTAAATTGGGCTAGGGTTACCAGGCGTGCTCGTTATACCATATCTTTTTTTTTTTTTTGGTTATGTAAACAAAGCACAAAATTTACATAGGAATGGCTTTTTTTTGAAGAAACGGCATTTTTTCAAGAGAGACGATGATTTGGAGGTTTTCACTTTCAGTGCCTGCCCTAGCTACAGGGTTGCCAGCACGCGCATTAAAAGCTACACAGATCTACAACTAAATAATATCAATATGTCCTGAAAATTTCGTAATGATTGAACAGTTCTGTCAAAAGTTATCGAAATTTAAAAATTTTCAAATTTTCCCGTCCTCTTTTTAGGCACCCAGCGCACACATAGGGTTAAAAAATTCCAAAGCATTATCCGATTCATATGTAAAACACGTTCGAAATTTATTTCGTCAACTTTTTTTTTGCGAAAATCATTTGTGCACGAAATAATAGGTATATTAAAAAAATCACTAAAATGGCCGCCGGCGCCAAAAGGTTAACAATAACTGACATTTAAAGAGACCTGGACCTATTCTGCATATACACCAATGTATCCTGAAAGTTTCAGCTCAATCGGATGGCGCGTTCCCGAGATTATCTCACTGAAATTTTTTGATGATATATATATATATATATATAGAAATATGAATTTTTGGCCGAATCGATTTTAATACTAATGTTCTTCGAACATTAGTAAAAAGCCCGCACCACATTCATACCCAATTAGCACAATTAAGTCAACGCGGAACAGTTGAAAAATTTGGTGAAAAACTATCCGAGCTCATTAACGAATTAAGTGAAATTCAAATTAGCAGCTTGGGTCAGAATCCATCTCAAGCAGAGAAAAGTGCTATACAGAAGTCAAACGACTCGTATGCACCAACTATTTTCAAGAATGGGTTAAGCGAAACCCTTAAACCTACTATTTTTGCGGCACAGCCAAAAACATTCGTAGAAGCTATTCAAATAGCAACTGAATTCGAATCAAGCAATAATGTTACAGAAAACATTATGTACGTGAATCACAGAAATAATATAAGTCGGCAACTGAATTATAATAATAGAAATAAACCGAATAATTATAACACATATAGGAATAATAATTATAGACAAAACCATATTAATAGTAACAGAAATAACAACAGGAATAACAGCAGTAATTTCAACACAAGAAATAATGTAACAAACCAGAACAGCAATTATAGAAACAACTTTAGAAATAGTTACAATCCCAGATATGAGGAAGTAAACCATAGAAATAACAACAGCAGATATCATGAAGTAAATCGAAATACATATCAGAACCCTAACACAAGTAACAGGAACAACAGAGGAACAAACAGAAACTATGAAATTAACAGACAAAACAGAATAAATATAATACAGGGAAACTCAATAGGCCCGGAGGCCAGCAGCAACGAAGAATAAAAGTTGACCCCGGGATACAGGAAGAAAAAATATACCTACTAAACACACAATTAAAAAACTACGTTACGCTATATTGCGAGAAATCAAGGAAAAATTTGAAGCTATTGATAGATACAGGAGCCGATATATCAATATGCAAAATAAGTGCAATTTCAGAGGATGAGAAAATAGAAGCGGATAAACGATGCAAATTCTCTGGCATAACAAACCAGGAAATATTTTCAATAGGCACTGCTAATCTAGACTTGAACATTGGTGAAAAACGTATACGTTACCCCTTCCAAATAGTAGAACCTGATTTCCCCATCCTTACAGACGGAATACTAGGAAGAGATTTCTTTGTACAAAAACTAGCAAAAATTGATTATGAAACTTATACGATAACGATTAATGTCGACGATGAAGAGTATACTATGCCGATCAGTACAAATTGCGAAATACACAAGTTAACAATACCCGCAAGGTGCGAATACATTTGCCCAGTCGACTTTATCATCAAAGAAGACAGCATAGTAATTAACAAAGAAATAACACCAGGAGTCTACATAGGCAGCACAATAAAACCAGCAGAAGGCATCAAACATATAAAGCTACTGAACACGAACGAAGAAGACATGATAATTCAAAAATTTAAAGTAGAAACAGAACCATTAACTAAATATAAAATAAATAAAAATAATGTTTCAGTAAATAAAAACAACAAAAGAAAGCAAAGATTTCAAGAATTATTAACATACATTAAACTGCAACACTTGAACCAAAAATACCAAGAATCAATATTAGAAATCATCCAAAATTATCAACATATTTTTCACCTGGAACACGATAGTCTTACATCAAATAACTTTTACAAACAAAATATACAAGTCACGGATAATACACCAACATATATTAAGAACTATAGACTGCCCCATACACATATTGATGAAATAAATCGACAAGTAAACCAATTACTAGAGGACAACATTATCGAAAACTCTACCAGTCCATATAACTCACCACTACTTTTAACACCAAAGAAAAGTGAGTCAGGCCCAACAAAATTGAGACTAGTTGTAGATTTTAGAGCACTCAACAAAAAAATTGTTAATGACAAATTTCCACTCACAAGGCTAGAAGATGTTTTAGACAGACTAGGAAGAGCGAAATACTTCTCCACCCTGGACATGACAAGTTCCTTTCACCAAATCGAACTGACAGAGGAATCAAGACCATTAACAGCCTTTTCAACAAACAAAGGGCATTATCAGTTCATACGATTACCTTTCGGTCTAACAATTTCATCAAACAGCTTCCAACGCATGCTAACAGTAGCCCTAAGTAGATTGGACTCAGCAGCATTCTTATATGTCGATGACATAATCGTCTTTGGTTGCAGCCTCGCACATCATAACACAAATTTAATGAAAATATTTGATAGGCTAGAAAAATACAACCTAAAACTGAACCCTGAGAAATGCAATTTTTTGAGAAGTGAAGTAGTGTACTTGGGACATTTAATAACAAAAGACGGAGTCCGAACAGACCCTGCAAAATTCAAAACAATTAAAAACTACCCGATACCTACAAATGCAGACGAGGTTCGAAGATTCGTCGCATTTGCTAATTATTATCGACGATTTATACCAGACTTCGCAAAAATAACAAAATGCTTAAACGATTTACTGAAAAAGAATACGAAGTTCTTATGGACAGAAAAATGTCAATCAACATTTGAAGTACTGAAGCATAAACTAATGAATGCACCAATATTACAATACCCAGATTTCAATAAGCCATTTATTGTCACAACCGATGCATCAGACTATGCATTAGGTGCAGTACTCTCACAAGGCGAAATAGGACATGACTTACCCATTTCCTACGCAAGTAGAACCCTAGTAAAACATGAATTAAACAAACCGATAATCTAAAAGGAACTATTGGCAATCCATTGGGCGATAAATTTCTTTAGACCCTATTTATTCGGAAATAAATTTACAGTCGTTACAGACCACAGGCCACTTATATAACTATTTACACATAGAAACCCATCATCAAAGATGACACGCATAAGACTAGATTTATGCGATTATAATTTCGATATAATATATCGAAAAGGCAAGATGAACGTCAATGCAGATGCATTGTCACGCATCAAATTAAATTCAGACACGTTAAAAGATATGATACCAAAGCAAAGAAATATTACCGAAGAAAAGAAGGTATTACCCCTTACAAGAAATATGGCAAAAAATTAGAATACACTAAAAAAGCGCAAACAAGAAGAATAACCAAACCAAACCTAATGGCCAACGAAATTTATATATGGAACAGCGATTCCCCAGCTGATATAAAAAATTTAACGCAATTAAAGTTCGAAATGGGAAAAAACCCAAAAACTATATTTGAAAACAATCAAATCATAGTTAGATGCAGCGATAATCCATCATCACATCACAAGCAACTAGAAAAAATGTAACGAAAGTATACATAGAAGAAAATGATGAAATATATAAAATGATAAATAAGGAAGAATTTAAAAACCAATTTAATCAAGTACAGAAGAGTATTCTAACAAACAATAAAGAACCCCTCAGAATAATAATATACAAACCACCAAAACGAATAACCGATAAAATAATACAATTCAAACTAATAAACAACTACCATACAACACCGATAGGAGGACACTTAGGTGTCAGAAAAACATTACTAAAACTAAAGCAAAAATATATATGGAAAGACATGAATAAGATGACAAAGACATTTATTAAAAACTGTGAATCTTGTGCGAAAAATAAACAAACACAACATATAAAAGAGAAACAAACAATAACAGACACACCAAAGAACACATTCGAAACAATTGCTATAGACACAGTAGGACCATTAAGAATATCCAACGGTTATCGATACATTCTCACAATGCAATGCGAATTGTCAAAATACGTTATTGCACACCCAATTGAAACAAAAGATGCTAAAACTATCGCCAAAACACTAGTAGAACAACTAATATTAAAGCATGGTATTTTCAAAATTTTAAAATCAGATAATGGAACTGAATTCGCCAATGAGCTAATGGGAAACATTTGCAATTTATTAAAAATTCAACAAATTTTCTCAGCACCATATCATCATGAAACACTCGGCTCAGTGGAACGTAACCACAAAGTATTAAACGAATATTTGCTTAATTTTGCTAACGATTATGAATGGGACAAATGGATACCGTATTACACTTTCGCGTACAATACGAGTCCACATATTGATACAGAATATTCTCCATACGAACTAGTATATGGCAGACTACCACAATTGCCCGACGACATTATAGAAAAAAACTCTAGCGCACCTGAACCGCTAGAAACACTAATGTTCGAAGAACAGTAGAAGAATCGTGCAGGTTTTGAGTGCATATTCCACCTCATGAGCTGCTTATTACGGCCAAACTGTTTCAAATGCCACGTTTTACTTTGGTCTCAAGAATGCATTATAACTCATATGGTAGAAGGTTTCAGATATTACCACTGGCATGGGTTTCAAAGTTTATGAAAGAAAAACACTTGTTAATTATATTCGTTATCAGTTGCTTATTTCACCAAACTTTGAAAGCAGCATCTCATATAACATCAATGAAGAAAATGCTCAGTGCCTGCAGCACTTTAACTGAAGTTGGTGTCTGGGGCTGCGCTGCGAAAAATTTGCAGAACTTAGGGAATTGAAACATCGGTTATTTATTTTCATTGTAAATGTTTCCGGTGTGAATACTAACTGTAAGCATTTATTGATACAAAAGTAGCACAACCGACTCGTGCTGGCAACCTTTCGCCAGTATCAAAGCCAAGAATATATCACATCTGCTTAACGTTGTTATATTACATTCGAAGTTATAGGAGTATAAAGAAATGTAGGGTTACCTGCAGCGAGTTTTTTTTAAATAATCGAAAGCTTAATATTTGCTGTTTATTGTCACTACAATATCATTACCAATTGAAAATTCTCCGATAAAACTGCTTAATAAAGATATTGCAAACAAACACAAAACCAACAACACCTGACAACCCTATCGAGGCTTTTCAGCCAAATTTGGCCAGAATAATGCTTATAATAGGTTCCATTAATTGCATGAAATTCGTATTGAGTTCATGACTGCACTGGAAGTTATAGTGCAAAAAGTTTTATTTTCCTGAGAGAATTTTCAAAACCAAAAACACAAAAATTACCATAGCTGGCAGCACCAATCGAATTTTTCAACCAAATTTCTATCAAACAGAGTTTAGAGTAAGATGCAGCTACTGTGTCAATTTCATGAATCAGCATGCACACTCGAACAGGAGGCGTATTGGATTTCGACGCATACATACTAGATAAATTGACCAATTCAATTCCTAGCAAATCAGTGTTGATATCGGATTGGGACCAAATAAAACACTTGCAGCTCGCTGATCCGTTCTTCGACCGTCCTTGTTGCATTGACGTTTTATTAGGAGCCGACGTTGTAGCCAATGTGATGCTAGGGGAAATGATGAAACTAGTCGCGGGACCAATAGCACAGAACACAAAATTAGGCTGGGTGATATCTGGACAAATCGAAAATGCCGTCGTGTCGACAGTTCAAAGTTTCAAAGTAGAAACAAACGCTGATGTGGAAGTCAATGAGCAATTGAAAAAGTTCTGGGAGTTAGAGGAAGTGCAGCCAAACCGAATTCCAACTAACGAGGAAGAATTTTGCGAATCATTCTTTGTGGAAACTACAACTCGTGACAAATCGGGTCGTTACTCTGTGAAATTGCCATTCAAAAGCTTCGAATGCCGAAATTCCTTGGGATCTTCAAGAGCCACAGCTTTGTCTAGTTTTTCATCGCTAGAAAAGCGTTTTCAAAAGGATGAAAACTTGAAAAAAGAATACACTAATTGCAATCAGGAATATTTGGATCTAGACCACATGAAGCTAGTCAGCGATATTAATGAGCATATATTCAAGGGAGATCAACGTCAATGTGTTGCGCATTACTTACCACACCATGCAATCCAAAAGGAAAGCAGCACAACAAGATGTCGAGTTGTTTTCGATGCCTCCAGAAAAACAAGCTCTGGTATATCATTGAACGAAACTTTGTTTGCTGGTCCAGCTATTCAAAATGACCTCATGACCGTGTTGTTGAAATGGAGATGGCACCGCTTTGCTTTTGTCGCTGATATAGCAAAAATGTATCGTCAGATAAACATGCACTCGAAAGATGCACAATTTCAAAGAATTTTGTGGAGGTCCAATCCATCCGAAGAAATAAAAGACTACGCATTGACCACGGTAACATTTGGTACAAGTTGTGCACCGTTTTTGGCCATTAGAACTTTGAGAAAACTGGCAGAAGATGAACGTTTTAGATATCCCAATGCATACGACTCGGTGATGAATGAATTTTACGTAGACGATCTGTTATCAGGAGAAGAAGATTTGGAAAAAACAATCAGCAAGCGGAAAGAAATATTTGAACTTTTGCAATCTGGAGGCTTTCATCTTCGCAAATGGATTAGTAATGATGTACGAATTTTAGATGGTGTGCTTGTCAAAGATTTGGAAATGCATATGTCTTTTGATTTGAATTTAGACCAAAGTTATAAGTCATTAGGAATTATGTGGCATCAACTAACTGACCAACTAAGTTATCGCGTTAAATTAAGTGAAGAAAGCAATGCATATTCAAAGCGGCAAGTATTGTCAGATATTGCCAGGCTCTACGATCCTTTAGGCTGGCTATCTCCCATTATGATAACCGCAAAAATTTTGTTGCAGTCACTTTGGTCACACGGCTTGACATGAGACGAGCCTTTAGAAGATGAATTACATATAACCTGGATCGATTTTAGAACTAAATTACTAACTCTTGGAAATCTAAGAATACCTAGGTGGGTAAACTATACAAAACAATCGAATTTGGAGTTACATGGATTTAGCGACGCCTCATCAAAAGCTTACGCAGCAGTAGTATATCTTGTTATTCGACGTGATGACGAAGCTCATGCGCACCTTCTAATATCCAAATCTAAGGTGGCTCCCTTACGAACGGTTTCAATACCACGACTGGAATTATGTGGAGCAGTACTGTTGGCAAAATTAATTTCGAAGGTAAAACTTGCATTGAATTTGATGAGTATCAGTACTTCGTTATGGACTGATTCCGAAATCGTGCTTGCATGGCTAAGAGATCATCCAACTCGATGGACAGTTTTCGTCGCCAATCGAACCACGGAAATTTTGAACCACGTTGGGAATACTCCTTGGCGTCATGTTCCATACAATCAAAATCCCGCTGATTTAGCATCCCGCGGAATCCATGCTTCTGAAATCTTCGACAATAATTTGTGGTGGCATGGACCCAGTTGGTTGACTCAGGATTCTAGTAATTGGCCCCGCAGTACCAATTCCTGGAATACTAAACTGGAATGCAAAAGTACTCTGTTAGTTCATGTTGTTAATGAATGTAACCCAGACCTCGACACTTTGTTAGATAAATTTTCAACTTTGTCTCGTTTGATACGAGTAACAGCCTATTGCTTCCGTTTCTTCGCACACATATCGAAACAATCTAATTATAGCGGACATTTAACAACAATTGAATTACAGCAATCGTTTAACTTCTAGTTAAGATACACTCAATCAAAGGAATTTGGAAAAGAAATCTCGACGTTACGAAATGGAAAGGTCATTGGAAACAACAGCCTTCTCAGGAATTTGAACCCGTTTGTAGATGGTACTGGAATATTGAGAATTGGAGGACGGTTAAACAACGCAACTTTGCCATACGACGCTAAGCATCAAATCATTTTACCTAAAAGAGGAAAATTAGTGGAGTTATTAATACATCAAACGCATCAAAACACTTTACATGGACAAACGCAGCTGATGTTGAATATGATTAGAAGACGGTATTGGATTTTAGACGCTCGTAATACTATTAAGCGGGAAATTGATGGGAAGCTTACCAGCACCTAGAGTAAATATGTCCAGTCCATTCACGTATACGGGTGTCGATTACTGCGGTCCAATTGAGTATCGCGACAGACGAGGACGTGGATACAAACTACACAAGGGATACATCGCAATATTCATATGTCTAGCAGTCAAGGCTATTCACATCGAATTCGTCAGTGATTTGACTACAGCAGCGTTTCTCGCAGCATTGCGTCGATTTATGGGACGTCGAGGACTTTGTAACCACATATATAAGTTAACGAACGAACGTCAGCACTCAGGTAAAACGTGCGATCCCCATGCACCTGATCAGCAAAATTACACTTAACAACAGAAAAGCTACGACAGCAATTAATTTCCGATAAATAGATTAAGTCATTGAATTGTACTTTAGACACCTGATCAGCAAAATTACACTTAACAACGGAAAAACTACGATAGCAATTAATTTCCGATAAATAGATTAAGCCATTGAATTGTACTTCAGTTCTAAGTTTGCGATACGGGAAACCTTTGCCCGAGTAAATAAAGATTTTTTTAACAAATTGTTCGAAATTATTTTTAACTGGCACCCGAGCAGGGACCGCTCGAACGTGCAAAGTATAGTTAGTTTACGGATCAAGCTACTTCACTTTAAAGTGTAATAACCAAGTGTTACTTAGATCCTAAACGTTGATTATATTAACTGTTCAAATTAGTTGCGTGAAAGTTTCGCGAAAGTAAGCGTTCGTAGTTGAAATTAACCGGAACGCGTAACGCGGATCGATCAATCACCCGAATTGTTGAACCTCAAGGATAACCAAGTTGGGAATTGCACGGAGTGCCAAAGCAAGGCCCCTTAGTAGCCCGGCATAAACCAACCCGGATAAACAGGACGCCGGTGGAACGATCGACAGCCTTTTGGACAAGACGAGCGGACTACCCAATAGCAGAGCCCAGCAAACATAGAAACTCGAACAACAGAAGATAGAAATGCTGATCGCCAACTACATACTTCTGTAAGTTTTAAATCTTAACAGTTTTAAGCATCAAACAATTGTGAAAAAGAAATTAAATTGCCAAAAAATATACATTCTAACGTATACATAAAGAAACAGAAGAGGGAAAGAGAATTTGTGAAAATCATTAAATAATATTCGAGTCGATTATTTATTTACATTATATTACTGACCAAAATATACTATTAACGATCATCACTGATCCTAATAATTGATCAAAATATATACAAATATTTTTAAATGAAATTTTGATTCTACAAGTGAAAATCTATTATAATATTTACTGTATAAATTTGTGAAGTTGGGTTATTTCAATCTTAAAAAAAACATATTTCAGAATCGCTGGTATTTCATGGTTTAAAGTGGAAGTGAAAATAGGAAAAGTGAAAGTGAAAATATTTCTCTAAAATTTGTGAAAACTAATTGTTCGTTATCAAAATATCTTCATCTAGTTGGTTATCTGATCGGTATAATCGTGCCCATCCGCATCCAAATAATCAGATTTTAGTGTCTGTCTGTTCGCAAATTCTGTGGCGTTTGTTTTGCTAGAAGAAACTTAACGGGCAGTCGAGAATTACAACTAGCCGCGGGCATGTCAAACCCGAACAACCTAATTAGGCCATCTCGTTTAGATGCGCGAAGTGAAGATTCTAGCGTTTCTCATTCTCGTCCTCCTATCGCCAGCGCAAATCCCACTCCTGATAACAACACTGTCAACTATGTTACAAATGATTTGGTACAAATCATTTCTAACATAGTTTCCGAGACTTTGCGGATTCAAGGAAGGCAGTTATTCAACTCCTTCATGAATCCCGCATCCGATATTAATAATGACCGTGATGTCCCAATTGCCATCAGCGACGACATGGACTTGTCCGACATGGATAAGATCCCTGACGTCGTAAAAAGTTTGAGGGTATTTTCAGGGGAACCAGGGGAATTTAGCTCTTGGAAAAAGAGCGTAGACAGAATCCTAAAGATCTATGAACATCTTCGTGGTACACCTAAGTACTACGGAATTTTGTCAGTGATCCGAAACAAAGTCGTTGGTCACGCAGACATAGCACTGGAGTCGTATAATACTCCGTTAAACTGGGAGAAAATATCGAAGTGCCTCACTCTTCACTACGCTGACAAGAGGGACCTTGGTACTCTTGAATATCAGTTGACCACCTTGGTTCAGGGAGCAAACACTATCCCCAAGTTTTACCAGGTCGTATACCAGCACCTTTCTTTGATACTAAATAAATTGTCATCTATGGAACTTGGTCAAGAGTCTCTTAACATGATAACGAAGGCGTATCGTGACAAGGCACTTGACACTTTTGTAAGAGGATTACGAGGTGATCTACCCAGATTGCTGAGTATCCGTGAACCAGCAGACCTCCCTCAGGCATTACATCTTTGCCTTAAGCTCCAGAATATCGATTATAGGACAATGCATGCCAATAATACCCAAAGCACTATTCGGCGATCACAATACCATACACAGCCCCCTATTCTCCCAAGGAGAGATCACCTCTCTCAACCCAAACCAATTCCCGCACCAAGACGTGAATTCTACCCTGAATTGGTAAATAACCCTCACTTTCCACAGCCTCCAAGGTTCCAATACCAAAGTGGCCCACAAAACCCTCGGCCACTTCCGCCGAAACCTCAGCAAAGACCTGAGCCAATGGATGTCGATCGTTCCAGAGAACTCAGGTCGTTAACTACCAAAACCGCCCTCAAAATCGATATGGTGTACAAAAACGGTCACAACCGCAGCAATCTCACGCACCAAACAAACAACAACGCATATTTACCATAGACACAAACGATGACAGCGGCAAAACTCCAGAAGAATATGAGCAAGACATAATTCAGGAAGACCAACAACATGACCAGACTTTAACTGACTACTTAGACCCCAACATAGAGCCTGAACTAGACGAACCGGAACAACTCCATGACATTTATTTTTTAGACTAAGACGCTCTTCACTACCGTATTTCGAATATGTCGGAAGGAGTGGAGAGCTACTCAAATTCTTAATCGATACTGGGTCGAATAAAAATTATATACAACCTAGACAAATACGTAACCCAATCCCTAACGAAAAACAATTTTATGCTAATTCTGTCGGTGGGAATATATTAATTACACACCACGCCCACTTAAATCTCTTCGGCCCAGAAACGAATAAACTGCAATTTTTCATTCTACCCAGCCTAGTTTCCTTCGACGATATAATAGGAAACGATACGCTTAAGCAGTTGGGAACCATAATCCACACTAAAGAAAATTATATGACAATCTACCCAAATATTTGTATTCCTTTAAAACAATGTGTCTCTTGTTGTGTACAATTACTAATTGAATTGTCACACTGACAAATGTCAAAATAGCACCTACCTATCGACAACCGCGACATCTACTCTAAGCGGACAATACGCACACTAGCTAATTAATTTTTATATTTTCAAATTCAAAAACCAGTCCATACACCGATCGATTCAGCAAAATGTATCATATATATAGGGAAACAGAATACAGAATAAAGTACAGTCTATCTCGGTAAGCCAAAGCTCTTAGGCGACCAGTTAGATTGTTTTAACGACAAATCTGCCTTTTTATTCATAAGATCATTGAATCGAGCAGTTTGTAACGATTGCTACGCGGCGGTTAAATTCGCCACGCAAAAGTAACAACTGCTTCGATCTGCTATTACGAAGTTAATATTAGAAGCCTCAAAAGAAAAAAATTAAATTACGGTTGGCGTTTCAAGTTTTTTTGAACGGCCGTTTGTCAACGATCATTAAGAAAGGCGATAGTTGTGACGTCATTTCATGGCGACCCTGCCCCCGTCAAAGACAATCATCCCGAAAGAAGGCGGACCACAGCCGAGGGTACATCCTGCAATATTAGAAGCCCGCAAACTGGACGCGGCACGAACGATCATCCCGAAAATACCGAAGAAGAAGAAGCGCAGCGGCAAACAAGTCTACCTCAGAAGAAAAATTGCATCACTGAGACGAGTTGCGACTGACGAAACTAATCCTCCACCATGGGACGTACAGCAACAGATCTACGAGTATATCGAACAGCTGCGAACACAATTGGAAAATAAAAACAACAAACAAATAGCCGTGAACTAGAATGTATTTTCGAAATTAGAATGAATTATGTATTTTCAAAATGTATTCTCAAATGCAAAAGCAAATTGAAACGAATTAAAACAATACAATTTAAAAACGAAAACACAAACAACATTTCTACTGCACAAACTTTTTGACACAATATAAGAAATTCTAAGTTCTTTCTTTTTTGACAAGTTTTACTTTGTCCCATTCAGCGTCACAAACGACATCTAGTATTTGATATTGAAATGAAAAAATCAAATTTAAATTCTCAATTGCTAGTAAGTTTTCATATGGTCCATGATAAATCATTATAAATGGAACAAAACATTACTATAGTTTCAAAAATAATAGCTAACCTAAAGAAAACACCAAACAGAGCTTATAAGCGAGATTATATCTAAGAAAAATTAGAAACATTAGAGGAAATTCAAGAAGAAGCACTTAAAATAGAAAGTAGTCAGGAGTTGTTAGAAATATTACAACAAAAATACAAAGAAGCAAAGGAACTATTGCTAGAAAAACTAAAAGATTCGATAGACAACAAAATGAGCAACTTTAATATCGAGTTAGCATTAAAATCAATACCAGTCTTTAATGGAAACCCCAAAGAACTGGAAGCGTTCCTTACAATAACAAGTCTACTAAATCAAAGTCTTAACGAAGACGGAAAAAACAATCTATTAAATTTTACTAAAAATGTAAAACTAAGAACAGTAGTTAGAACACAACTCATAACATTAGACATTAAAACTTATGAAGAATTAGAAAATAGCCTCAAGAATAGATACAAAAGCAAAAAAAGCCCGCACCACATTCATACCCAATTAGCACAATTAAGTCAACGCGGAACAGTTGAAAAATTTGGTGAAAAACTATCCGAGCTCATTAACGAATTAAGTGAAATTCAAATTAGCAGCTTGGGTCAGAATCCATTTCAAGCAGAGAAAAGTGCTATACAGAAGTCAAACGACTCGTATGCACTAACTATTTTCAAGAATGGGTTAAGCGAAACCCTTAAACCTACTATTTTTGCGGCACAGCCAAAAACATTCGTAGAAGCTATTCAAATAGCAACTGAATTCGAATCAAGCAATAATGTTACAGAAAACATTATGTACGTGAATCACAGAAATAATATAAGTCGGCAACTGAATTATAATAATAGAAATAAACCGAATAATTATAACACATATAGGAATAATAATTATAGACAAAACCATATTAATAGTAACAGAAATAACAACAGGAATAACAGCAGCAATTTCAACACAAGAAATAATGTAACAAACCAGAACAGCAATTATAGAAACAACTTTAGAAATAGTTACAATCCCAGATATGAGGAAGTAAACCATAGAAACAACAACAGCAGATATCATGAAGTAAATTGAAATACATATCAGAACCCTAACACAAGTAACAGGAACAACAGAGGAACAAACAGAAACTATGAAATTAACAGACAAAACAGAATAAATATAATACAGGGAAACTCAATAGGCCCGGAGGCCAGCAGCAACGAAGAATAAAAGTTGACCCCGGGATACAGACCCCGGGAAGAAAAAATATACCTACTAAACACACAATTAAAAAATTACGTTACGCTATATTGCGAGAAATCAAGGAAAAATTTGAAGCTATTGATAGATACAGGAGCCGATATATCAATATGCAAAATAAGTGCAATTTCAGAGGATGAGAAAATAGAAGCGGATAAACGATGCAAATTCTCTGGCATAACAAACCAGGAAATATTTTCAATAGGCACTGCTAATCTAGACTTGAACATTGGTGAAAAACGTATACGTTACCCCTTCCAAATAGTAGAACCTGATTTCCCCATCCTTACAGACGGAATACTAGGAAGAGATTTCTTTGTACAAAAACTAGCAAAAATTGATTATGAAACTTATACGATAACGATTAATGTCGACGATGAAGAGTATACTATGCCGATCAGTACAAATTGCGAAATACACAAGTTAACAATACCCGCAAGGTGCGAATACATTTGCCCAGTCGACTTTACCATCAAAGAAGACAGCATAGTAATTAACAAAGAAATAACACCAGGAGTCTACATAGGCAGCACAATAAAACCAGCAGAAGGCATCAAACATATAAAGCTACTGAACACGAACGAAGAAGACATGATAATTCAAAAATTTAAAGTAGAAACAGAACCATTAACTAAATATAAAATAAATAAAAATAATGTTTCAGTAAATACAAACAACAAAAGAAAGCAAAGATTTCAAGAATTATTAACATACATTAAACTGCAACACTTGAACCAAAAAGACCAAGAATCAATATTAGAAATCATCCAAAATTATCAACATATTTTTCACCTGGAACACGATAGTCTTACATCAAATAACTTTTACAAACAAAATATACAAGTCACGGATAATACACCAACATATATTAAGAACTATAGACTGCCCCATACACATATTGATGAAATAAATCGACAAGTAAACCAATTACTAGAGGACAACATTATCGAAAACTCTACCAGTCCATATAACTCACCACTACTTTTAACACCAAAGAAAAGTGAGTCAGGCCCAACAAAATTGAGACTAGTTGTAGATTTTAGAGCACTCAACAAAAAAATTGTTAATGACAAATTTCCACTCACAAGGCTAGAAGATGTTTTAGACAGACTAGGAAGAGCGAAATACTTCTCCACCCTGGACATGACAAGTTCCTTTCACCAAATCGAACTGACAGAGGAATCAAGACCATTAACAGCCTTTTCAACAAACAAAGGGCATTATCAGTTCATACGATTACCTTTCGGTCTAACAATTTCATCAAACAGCTTCCAACGCATGCTAACAGTAGCCCTAAGTAGATTAGACTCAGCAGCATTCTTATATGTCGATGACATAATCGTCTTTGGTTGCAGCCTCGCACATCATAACACAAATTTAATGAAAATATTTGATAGGCTAGAAAAATACAACCTAAAACTGAACCCTGAGAAATGCAATTTTTTGAGAAGTGAAGTAGTGTACTTGGGACATTTAATAACAAAAGACGGAGTCCGAACAGACCCTGCAAAATTCAAAACAATTAAAAACTACCCGATACCTACAAATGCAGACGAGGTTCGAAGATTCGTCGCATTTGCTAATTATTATCGACGATTTATACCAGACTTCGCAAAAATAACAAAATGCTTAAACGATTTACTGAAAAAGAATACGAAGTTCTTATGGACAGAAAAATGTCAATCAACATTTGAAGTACTGAAGCATAAACTAATGAATGCACCAATATTACAATACCCAGATTTCAATAAGCCATTTATTGTCACAACCGATGCATCAGACTATGCATTAGGTGCAGTACTCTCACAAGGCGAAATAGGACATGACTTACCCATTTCCTACGCAAGTAGAACCCTAGTAAAACATGAATTAAACAAACCGATAATCTAAAAGGAACTATTGGCAATCCATTGGGCGATAAATTTCTTTAGACCCTATTTATTCGGAAATAAATTTACAGTCGTTACAGACCACAGGCCACTTATATAACTATTTACACATAGAAACCCATCATCAAAGATGACACGCATAAGACTAGATTTATGCGATTATAATTTCGATATAATATATCGAAAAGGCAAGATGAACGTCAATGCAGATGCATTGTCACGCATCAAATTAAATTCAGACACGTTAAAAGATATGATACCAAAGCAAAGAAATATTACCGAAGAAAAGAAGGTATTACCCCTTACAAGAAATATGGCAAAAAATTAGAATACACTAAAAAAGCGCAAACAAGAAGAATAACCAAACCAAACCTAATGGCCAACGAAATTTATATATGGAACAGCGATTCCCCAGCTGATATAAAAAATTTAACGCAATTAAAGTTCGAAATGGGAAAAAACCCAAAAGCTATATTTGAAAACAATCAAATCATAGTTAGATGCAGCGATAATCCATCATCACATCACAAGCAACTAGAAAAAATGTAACGAAAGTATACATAGAAGAAAATGATGAAATATATAAAATGATAAATAAGGAAGAATTTAAAAACCAATTTAATCAAGTACAGAAGAGTATTCTAACAAACAATAAAGAACCCCTCAGAATAATAATATACAAACCACCAAAACGAATAACCGATAAAATAATACAATTCAAACTAATAAACAACTACCATACAACACCGATAGGAGGACACTTAGGTGTCAGAAAAACATTACTAAAACTAAAGCAAAAATATATATGGAAAGACATGAGTAAGATGACAAAGACATTTATTAAAAACTGTGAATCTTGTGCGAAAAATAAACAAACACAACATATAAAAGAGAAACAAACAATAACAGACACACCAAAGAACACATTCGAAACAATTGCTATAGACACAGTAGGACCATTAAGAATATCCAACGGTTATCGATACATTCTCACAATGCAATGCGAATTCTCAAAATACGTTATTGCACACCCAATTGAAACAAAAGATGCTAAAACTATCGCCAAAACACTAGTAGAACAACTAATATTAAAGCATGGTATTTTCAAAATTTTAAAATCAGATAATGGAACTGAATTCGCCAATGAGCTAATGGGAAACATTTGCAATTTATTAAAAATTCAACAAATTTTCTCAGCACCATATCATCATGAAACACTCGGCTCAGTGGAACGTAACCACAAAGTATTAAACGAATATTTGCTTAATTTTGCTAACGATTATGAATGGAACAAATGGATACCGTATTACACTTTCGCGTACAATACGAGTCCACATATTGATACAGAATATTCTCCATACGAACTAGTATATGGCAGACTACCACAATTGCCCGACGACATTATAGAAAAAAACTCTAGCGCACCTGAACCGCTAGAAACACTAATGTTCGAAGAACAGTAGAAGAATCGTGCAGGTTTTGAGTGCATATTCCACCTCATGAGCTGCTTATTACGGCCAAACTGTTTCAAATGCCACGTTTTACTTTGGTCTCAAGAATGCATTATAACTCATATGGTAGAAGGTTTCAGATATTACCACTGGCATGGGTTTCAAAGTTTATGAAAGAAAAACACTTGTTAATTATATTCGTTATCAGTTGCTTATTTCACCAAACTTTGAAAGCAGCATCTCATATAACATCAATGAAGAAAATGCTCAGTGCCTGCAGCACTTTAACTGAAGTTGGTGTCTGGGGCTGCGCTGCGAAAAATATGCAGAACTTAGGGAATTGAAACATCGGTTATTTATTTTCATTGTAAATGTTTCCGGTGTGAATACTAACTGTAAGCATTTATTGATACAAAAGTAGCACAACCGACTCGTGCTGGCAACCTTTCGCCAGTATCAAAGCCAAGAATATATCACATCTGCTTAACGTTGTTATATTACATTCGAAGTTATAGGAGTATAAAGAAATGTAGGGTTACCTGCAGCGAGTTTTTTTTAAATAATCGAAAGCTTAATATTTGCTGTTTATTGTCACTACAATATCATTACCAATTGAAAATTCTCCGATAAAAATGCTTAATAAAGATATTGCAAACAAACACAAAACCAACAACACCTGACAACCCTATCGAGGCTTTTCAGCCAAATTTGGCCAGAATAATGCTTATAATAGGTTCCATTAATTGCATGAAATTCGTATTGATTTCATGACTGCACTGGAAGTTATAGGGCAAAAAGTTTTATTTTCCTGAGAGAATTTTCAAAACCAAAAACACAAAAATTACCATAGCTGGCAGCACCAATCGAATTTTTCAACCAAATTTCTATCAAACAGAGTTTAGAGTAAGATGCAGCTACTGTGTCAATTTCGTGAAAATCTGGTAACTAATTCACATTTCATGGGGCAAAAAGCAGTTTTTTTTCTTTGTAATTTTTCAAGATGGCACCACTGGCACAAAGTTGCCCACAATTTAAAATCGCTTCTATCAGACCTGGTTCTACTTAAGTACAATGCATTCTGTAAATTTCAATGGTATCTGATTATTGGTTCGTGAATTCCCGTGAACAGAAGTTTTTGATGCTAAAAATATAGGTTACCTGGGAAAGGGTTACCGTTCTTGTCCGACATGAAATTTCCAAAGTTTTACTTTGAACGTGTAGATAAAGCATAAGATTTGTATACAGATTGGTTTTATTGTAAGAAACGGACATTTTTAGGATATTCGATGAATTGAAGGTTTTCACTTCCAAATTTTTATTTTTTTCAAATCTAAGACACCCAAATTATCATAGCTGGCAGCTCCAACCGAATTTTTCAACCAAACTTCTACCAAACGTGGTTTAAAATAAGGTCCAGCTATTATGTGAATTTCGTCAAAATCGAACGATTCAATCAGAATTTATAGGGCTAAAAGCAGTTATCTTTTTTAGTGATTTTTCAAGATGGCACCACTGGCACAGAATCGCCAGGATTTCAAAATCACTTCTATCAGACCTGGTCCTATTGAAGGCCCATACATTCTGAAAATTTCAATAAATTCTGCTCATTGGATCGTGAGTTTCCGTGAACAGAAGTTTTTGATGCTAAAAATATAGGTAAATTGGGCAAGGGTTACCAGGCGTGCTCGTTATACCATATCAAATTTTTTTTTTGGTCTACGTAAAAAAAGCACGAAATTTACATATGAGTGACTTTTTTTTGAAGAAGCGGCATTTTTTCAAGAGAGACGATAATTTGGAAGTTTTCACTTTCAGTGCTTGCCCTAGCTTCAGGGTTGTCAGCACGCTCATTAAAAGGTACGTAAATTTACAATTAAATAATGTTAATATGTTCTGAAAATTTCGTAATGATTGAATAGCCCTGTCAAAAGTTATCGCAATTTAAAAATTTTCAATTTTTCCCGTTCTCTTTTTAGGCACCCAGCGCACACATGGGGTTAAAAAATTGCAAAACATTATCCGATTCACATGTAAAACACGTTCGAAATTCATTTCGTTAACTTTATTTTTGCAAAACTTATTTGTGTACGGAATAATAGGTATATTAAAAATATCACTAAAATGACCGCCGGCGCCAAAGGGTTAAAGATTTTTATTTTTTTTTGAGACTTGGCACTATTCTGCGTATACATCAATGTGTCCTGAAAATTTCAGTTCAATCGGATGGCGCGTTCCTGAGATTTTTTCACTGAAATTTTTTGATGATATATATATATATATATATATATATATATATATATATATATATATATATATATATATATATATATATATATATATATATATATATATATATATATATATATATATATATATATATATATATATATATATATAGAAATATGAATTTTTGGCCAAAGTGATTTTAATACTAATGTTCTTCTTCGAACATTAGTAAAAATGAACCGATTAACAATATAGACAATTACGTCAATGAACTAAAAATTAGACTTCGAAATAGCATTAGTTTAGCTCAAAACATAATTGAGAAAGTGAAAAAGGAAAGAAAAAATAGATTAGATAGTAACACAAACCCAGCAACATTCAAAGTAGGAGATCTAGTTTTAGTCAGAAATATTAATAGAAAGAAGTTGCAGAACACATATCACGGACCATATGAAGTAATAGAAAGAGATAATGTAAATACTCATATATTAGTAAACGGAAAATGTAAAAAATATCACAATAACCTGTTAAAATTATATACACCACTAATTTAAAAGGATAAACACATTTGAACATGTACAGTATTAATGTAAGACAAGAACAAAAATAAAAACAAAATATGCAAAACAAAATGCATATAGTTATTACAAGACTAGAATTATATTCAAAAAAAAAAAATATGAACATATGTATCGAAGTTACATTTAAGTAAGCAAAATCAAATAAAACAAAAAAAAAATGTATAAGAATATATATTTAAGCAACAACATGAACTTATGAATCAGGATAATTGTAAAAAACTGTAAAGGTGTATGGATTCAAAACATAAAAAAAAAATTTTCATTTACTACTGAAAAGAAATTTTTTTTTTCCTCAAAGGGAGAGGGTGTTGTGTACAATTACTAATTGAATTGTCACACTGACAAATGTCAAAATAGCACCTACCTATCGACAACCGCGACATCTACTCTAAGCGGACAATACGCACACTAGCTAATTAATTTTTATATTTTCAAATTCAAAAACCAGTCCATACACCGATCGATTCAGCAAAATGTATCATATATATAGGGAAACAGAATACAGAATAAAGTACAGTCTATCTCGGTAAGCCAAAGCTCTTAGGCGACCAGCTAGATTGTTTTAACGACAAATCTGCCTTTTTTTTCATAAGATCATTGAATCGAGCAGTTTGTAACGATTGCTACGCGGCGGTTAAATTCGCCACGCAAAAGTAACAACTGCTTCGATCTGCTTCGATCTGCTATTACGAAGTTAATATTAAAAGCCTCAAAAGAAAAAAATTAAATTACGGTTGGCGTTTCAAGCTTTTTTGAACGGCCGTTTGTCAACGATCATTAAGAAAGGCGATAGTTGTGACGTCATTTCACTCTGAGGCCATCAATAACATACCCATTAGAACAGAACACCTAAGTAAAGAAAATTCCGACAAGCTTAAGTCAATTATTTCCAAATACTCGAAATTACTTTCTGAACCCGACGAAAAACTTACTTTCTCCACAAAAGTTAAAGGCGAAATAAGGACAACAAATCAGGATCCTGTATACTCGAAGTGCTACCCTTATCCGATGGCACTAAAGACTGAAGTTGAGAAACAACTAAATCAGCTACAAGAAGATGGAATTATTAGACCATCCAGGTCACCCTATAACTCACCAGTGTGGGTAGTCCCTAAAAAACTAGATGCATCTGGGGAAAAAAAGTACCGATTGGTTATAGATTATCGCAAGCTCAATTCCGTAACGATTGCGGATAGGTACCTTATACCCGACATTAATGAAGTCCTTTCTAACTTAGGGAGAAACAAATGGTTTTCAACAGAAGTTTTAAAGAGTGGATTCCATCAAATACCTTTGAAGGAAGCCGACATAGAAAAAACCGCATTCTCTGTAAACAACGGCAAGTTTGAGTTCACTCGCTTGCCGTTTGGACTCAAAAATGCCCCGTCTATTTTCCAAAGAGCCCTGGACGACATTCTCAGGGAACACATAGGCAAACGCTGCTATGTGTACATAGACGACATTATTATTTTCGGGAAGGATGAATCTGAGCACCTAGTTAATATCGAAATGATTTTAAAAACCTTGGAAGCTGCAAACATGAAGATACAGTTAGACAAGTGCGAGTTCTTCAAGAACGAAATTGAGTTTCTAGGCTATGCCATTACAAGGGACGGTATCAAGGCCAACCCCGGCAAAGTACAGGCAATAGTTAATTTACCACCTCCTAAAACCCTTAAGGATCTCCGTTCGTTCCTCGATATGTCAGGGTACTATCGTCGCTTTGTGCCCGACTATGCGAAAATCGCAAAGCCCCTGACATCCCTCTTTAGAGGGGAAGGAGGACGTGTGTCGAAAAAAAGTTCCGGTAACACCCCCCTTAATATGAATTCAGAGGCAATGTCTGCCTTCAATAAATTAAAAAGTTCCCTCATTTCCAAGGAAGTCGTACTAGCTCATCCTGACTTCGAATAGGAATTCGAGCTTACGACTGATGCCTCAGATTACGCTTTGGGTGCCGTTCTTTCACAAAATGACAGACCAATAATGTTTCTCTCTAGAACCTTGCACAAACCAGAAGAACACTACGCGACCAACGAGAAAGAGATGCTCGCCATTATTTGGGCTCTAGACTCGTTGCGTAACTATCTTTATGGCTCTCGTAAGGTACGGATATACACGGACCACCAGCCTCTTACATATGCATTAAGTAACAAGAACACGAACAGCAAGATGAAGAGGTGGAAGGCCATACTAGAGGAATACGATTATGAGCTTAAATATAAGCCCGACAAAGCCAATATTGTCGTGGATTCTCTCTCTCGACCCCCTAAGACGACACAAATCAACTCCATGACACCTACTGAGCACAGTGATGACAGCTCATCACATAATCTAATCCCTACTGTCGAATCACCTATAAACGCGTTTCGAAATCAACTTTTTTTAGATATAGGCAATGAAGACAGTTACCAAATCCAGAGCCCTTTTCCGAACTACACAAGGCACAAAGTTATCAAGCCGCACTATTCCGACGCAGACATTATTAGCATTTTCAGGAGATATCTCAATCCCCATACTTTGAATGGCCTCTCAACTAATGAAGTAACTATGGGGAGAATACAAAACATCTACCCGGACCATTTCAAGGACTACCGTATCCGATTTACACGGAAAATTGTAGAAAACCTACCAAACGAGGCAGAGCAAGAAGAAAAAATCCTTCAAACTCACCGTAGAGCCCACCGGAATGCCGAAGAAAACAGGCAACAGCTCTTACAAAATTTCTACTTCCCTAAAATAGCAGCCAAAGTTAGAAATCCCGTTAAACGATGTTCAATATGCAGGGAAAACAAATATGATAGGCACCCTAACAAGCCTTTCATAAACCCCACTCCAATTCCGTCCTACCCTGGTCACACGGTCCATATTGACTTGTTTAGTGCGGAAAAGCATCTTGTCCTGACGGGAATAGACAAATTTAGCAAATTTGCCCAAGCCAAAATTATTCCGTCTCAATCGACAGAAGATATCAGACAACCCTTAACGGATATGCTATTCTTCTTTTGTATTCCGGAATCAGTTGTCATAGATAACGAGGGTCCACTTCGATCAGCCTCTATAACATCATTGTTAGAGGATGATCTTCAAATCAAAACATACAAAACACCACCTTATAAGAGCGAAGTGAACGGACAGGTAGAACGCTGGCACAGCACGCTCACAGAAATTATGAGGTGCCTCAGAAGGGAAAATCCTGCAAGGACCTTCGAGAATTTACTGCAACGCTCTGTACACGAATACAACTTTACCATACACTCCGTCACTGGGAAAAAACCAGTTGAAGTTTACTTTGGAAGGACACCGGAAATTGATCTCAACGAATTTGAAAGACTGCGCTTATCTAACATTGACAGACTCAAACAGAAACAACAAACCGACATGAGAAATCACAACAAGAACAGACAACCTTTAAGACAGTACGAAATAGGAGAAATCATTTACGTTAAACAAAACAGAAGAAAGGGCTCAAAATTAACGGCCAGATATAAACCTGAAGTAGTGAGGGAAAACAATAACTCAACAGTCGTAACTGAATCTGGAAAAACTATCCATAAGAGTAACATACGAAATTAACTTCTCGTTTCAGATTAATTTTCCATGTCACAATGGGGAAAGTGGACATCCTCGATTATACTTACTCTCAAATCATCGCAATAAAAATGGGCGAAGCAAAAATTAGGACTGGAAATTTCAAAATTATTCATGATGTTGACATTGGACAGTACAGGAAGACACTATCAGACATATCGACAACACTCGAACACGACGTCTCCACCAACAACCCGTTGTACCCCTATCTGTCCCACGAAATTCTTCAAGCGGAACAATTCCTATGACATTTGCAACCTAGAATTACAAAGAGGTCACTAAATTTTTTAGGTTCTGCGTGGAAGTGGATAGCCGGTAATCCCGATCACGAGGATTTCAAAATCATCCAAGAAAAGATAAATAATGTTCTTAACAACAACAATAATCAGGTCGTTATTAATAAATATTTCAATGACAGATTAAATAACCTAACTCAAATCTCCAACCAAATTGTAAAATTTGTAAAGAATGACGAAAAATACAAACACGAATTTGTAAGCAGCTTGCAGTACAAACTAAAACTCACTAAGGAAGAATTAGTTAATATTAAATATGCCTTAGACTTTGCGAAAACGGGCGTAGTAAATACAATCATGCTATCCAAAAAGGAAATTGAACAAGCTACTAAAGTATTAGAAAAAGAAAACTTCCCATATCATTCGGCCGAAGAAGCCTTACAATTATCAGACGTAAAAATTGTTACAAACGAAAATACACTTTTATATATTGTGAGAAATCCAATAACACAAAAGGAAACATTCCAAAAACTTTTGATTACGCCCGTTAAAAAGAAAAATAAAGTTATCGAAATTTTACAGAATGACATATTAGTACATCGAGATAAAATATATGGCATCATTAATAGCTGCAAGAAGTATAATGCAATATCAGTATGTAATCAAATTGACTTGTCAGATATAAGCAATTCATCCTGTATTTCTAATATCCTAAGAAGTTCAAACTCTATTTGTAACACCACCAGCGCACAGCACCTACCAGCAATCGAAGACGTCGGCCCTGACATGATTTTAGTCAATGGTTTCAGAGAAACCGTAACCATAGACAACGAATCTCGCAACCTAGAAGGAACGTACTTAATTAAGTTCAGCAATGCTACCATTACACTGCTGAACGAAACATTCATCTCCAAAGAAATCTTGAATTTGTGCTGCAACCGACTCCCGCAGAAAACCAATATCGGGAAATATTATCTCTGGAAGCTATGAAGGAACTCCACATTAATAACACCAAAAGAATCGAATTATTGAAAAACTCCAACGAATGGGCCAACTACGGAACCAGCTTCATGTTCTTTCTTTTACTAATAATAATCGTACTTTTCAAGTTTCTTCCCAGAAATAACACAAAAGTCACCATCAACTCCTCCTCGGAAGATAAGCCAAAGCAACTTATCGATGGGCCCATGACAAAAATTAATGTCCTACCATTAACATCTCAACATCAGCAACATCCTACAACTGGATTTTATGACCAGCCATTCTTTTAACCGAATGAGGACATTCGGATATCAGCGGGGAAGAGTTAACGAACGAACGTCAGCACTCAGGTAAAACGTGCGATCCCCATGCACCTGATCAGCAAAATTTCACTTAACAACAGAAAAGCTACGACAGCAATTAATTTCCGATAAATAGATTAAGCCATTGAATTGTACTTTAGACACCTGATCAGTGAAATTACACTTAACAACGGAAAAGCTACGATAGCAATTAATTTCCGATAAATAGATTAAGCCAATGAATTGTACTTCAGTTCTAAGTTTGCGATACGGGAAACCTCTGCCCGAGTAAATAAAGATTTTTTTAACAAATTGTTCGAAATTATTTTTAACTTATAGTGACTGCGGTACTAATTTCATCGGAGCTTGCGCGGAATTGCGACGCATCGTGAAAGGAAACAATCATTATGCTGCAGAAGTACTCGCCAATGAAAATATCATTTGGCATTTCAACCCTCCTGCTTCTCCACATTTCGGTAAACTGTGGGAGGCCGGAGTGAAGTCGATTAAACAGCACTTACGTCGAATTGTTGGAGGAGCAGCATTAACTTTTGAGGAAATGTCAACCGTGTTAGTAAGAATTGAAGCTTGCCTCAACTCCCGGCCTTTATACCCTTTATCAGATGACCACACAGACATCGAAGTGCTCACTCCAGCTCATTTTCTAATCGGAAGAGCAATACTTACACCACCTGAACAAGATTTCACAGCCATAAAGGTGAATTATTTACCCGCGTGTTGGTGATATTTGTATATTAAAGGACGAAAGAGTGGTATGCTATAAATGGCCGTTAGCAAAAATAATTGAGCTTCATCCTGGAAAAGATTCATTAGTGCGAGTGGTTTCCGTGTCTCAAATGGCAAAATTTATAAACAACTTATATCAAAAATCGCGTTACTGCCGATCACAACAAGAACTTGAAATTCATTATTGAATTAATTACGTATCAAATATACTTATGAAATTCGGACTGTAATATCAAGTATTAACGATAAACTAATGAATTGATGAATCGATTAACCCTTTCGAGATAAATGAAAAGACAGCACTTGGAATAACAAAAAAAAAAACAATTGACATCGAATTAATAATAATAATTGAATCAAATGAATTAACCTTAATTTAAAGTATGCATAGTTATCTCAATCTCTGTTCAACGTCTTTATACCATACCAAACCCTGTTCCCTAAATTCCTTCCAATCTTTGTTCGAGGTGGCGAGTCAGGGCGCCACATTAATATAATCCTTGGTTGCTGGATGTTATGTGTCTGTTCGGAGTAAATGCCACAGGCAACACTAATGGGCCATTCAGACATGCGTCCATGCGTCCAAGCGTCCAAACGATCTAGCGTGTTTTGCTTACACGAGTCAATTTGATTTTGTTTATATAGGCGGGTCTAAAGCGAAGGAGGTGGAGTATGCTGATTCATGTACAATAGATTTTCAAATGATTTATTTCGCTCAGTAGCATGTGTGGATGATTCGTTGATGATCATTTTAATATATGTTTTGTGGATGATTATTTTATTATATGATGATGTGGATAATATTTTTTTTTGCATCCTTACGTGCATGACTATTACGAAAAAATTAGAATGCATACGAATAGCTAGACACAAACAATTTTATATGAAGGTATATATGGATATATGAAGGTATATATGGATAGTCATATGGATAAATATATCCAATTGTCTGCTACCAATTTATTTTTACGGAGAAAAAAAATGGGGAAATATTGAGGAATGAGTTTTAGTAATGCTTTCAAATTGATCACAACGATGATTTTGATATGTTTAGGCGTTTGTGGGCCTTGGCTGTTTGAAAATGATTTTATTTTAAAATTTCGATTTATAATAACTTGTTATGTAAAGGTGATATCATGAGGAAATACACACGCGGCGTAATGTTTACTGCAAATATATTGGATATTATATTAGGGCTGCCTGGTATGGTTTTTTTTCTAATTATTTTAAGGGCGCATGAAACCATACAATTCGCAAATGATGGTGTCCATACAGAGAAAGTAAGCAAGCAATATTTAAATTATGATAAATTTTTCATTGTTTCCGCGTGGCAAATCTAAAAATTTTTGCATTCTGCTAACTTGGAAGTAAGTCAGTAGATGTAAAATGAATTTGTTTGATACGTTGATTTTTACGAAACAATTGTGATGTTTTTCAAACAGTTGGGATGCTTTTCTTCCATTGGTGATACACTGTTGCTGGCAATGAAAATTACCAGCGTTTCTGTACTTGAACATACTGCCGCTATTTTTGTAATGATAAACATGCAATAGTTGAAATAAGCTTAAACTATTGCTGAATTTCGAAGAAAATTATTATAACTGTTTCAATTGTTACAACTGTTTCAAAAATAAACTGCCATACCAATAAGCCCTAATAGAATATCCAATATATTAGCAGTAAGCATGATGGCTCGCGAAAATTTCATAATGATATCATCATTTGACAAGTCAACATAAACCGAAACCATCATTTTCAAGTTGTCAGTGCCTCCGAACGGCTGAACATTTTTAAAATATCGTCGTCACCAAGCTTAAAACCATAATAATACTGATTTATCATATTCGTTATTTTTACAATTTCTTTTTCCATATAAATAAATCTCTGCCTCAAAACTATATATATAGGTCAATGTATAGTATCTAGGTATATATATATATATATATATATATATATATATATATATATATATATATATATATATATATATATATATATATATATATATATATATCTATATATATATATATACATATATATATATATATATATATATATATATATATATATATATATATATATATATATATATCTATATATATATATAGATATCACTTTGATTATATTCGTATATATTCAAATAGTATGAAAATAAAAAAACCCTAGCGCACCTGAACCGCTAGAAACACTAATGTTCGAAGAACAGTAGAAGAATCGAGCAGGTTTTGAGTGCATATTCCACCACATGTGCTGCTTATTACGGCCAAACTGTTTCAAATGCCACGTTTTACTTTGGTCTCAAGAATGCATTATAACTCATATGGTGGAAGGTTTCAGATATTACCACTGGCATGAATTTCAACGTTTATGAGAGCAAAACACGGGTTAATTATATTCGTTATCAGTTGCTTATTTCACATAATTTTGAAAGCAGCATCTCATATAACATCAATGAAGAAAATGCTCAGTGCCTGCAGCACTGTAACTGAAGTTGATGTTTGGGGCTGCGATCCAAAAAATTTGCAGAACTTTGCGAATTGTAACATCGGTTATTTATTTTCATTGTAAATGTTTCCGGTATGAATACTAACTGTAAGCATTTATTGATACAAAAGTAGCACAACCGACTCGTGCTGGCAACCTTTCGCCAGTATCAAAGCCAAAAATATATCAAATCTGCTTCACGTTGTTTAATTACATTCGAAGTTATAGGAGTATAAAGAAATTTAGGGTTACCTGCAGCGAGTTTTTTCAAATGATCGAAAGCTTAATATTTGCTGTTTATTGTCACTACAATATCATTACCATTTGAAAATTCTACGATAAAACCGCTTAATAAAGATATTGCAATTCAACACAAAACCAACAATAGCTGGCAACCCTATCGTGGCTTTTCAACCAAATTTGGCCTGAATAATGTTTATGACAGGTTTCATTAATTGTATGAAATTCGTATTGATTTCATGACTGCACTGGAAGTTATAGTGCAAAAAGTTTCATTTTCCTGAGCGAATTTTCAAAACCAAAGACACAAAAATTACCATAGCTGGCAGCACTAATCAAATTTTTCAACCAAATTTTCACCAAACAGAGATTAGAGTTAGGTTTAGCTACTGTGCCAATTTCATGAAAATCTGGTAACTTATTCACATTTCATAGGGCAAGAAGCAGTTTTTTTTCTTTGTAATTTTTGAAGATGGCACCACTGGCACAGACTTGCGCACAATTCAAAATCGCTTCTATCAAATCTGGTCTTACTTAAGTCCAATGCATTCTGCAAATTTTAGCTGTATCTGATTATTGGTTCGTGAGTTTCCGTGAATAGAAGTTTTTGATGCTAAAAATATAGGTTAACTGGGAGAGGGTTACCGTTCTTGTCCGACATGAAATTTCCAAAGTTTTATTTTGAACGTGTAGATATAACATAAGATTTATATACAGATTGGTTTTATTGTAAGAAACGGACATTTTTTTGAATATTCGATGGTTTGAATGTTTTCACTTCCAAATTTTTTTTTTCAAAATGAAGACACCAAAATTATCATAGCTGGCAGCTCCAACCGAATTTTTCAACCAAATTTCTACCAAACGTGGCTTGAAGTAAGGTCCAGCAATTGTGTGAGTTTCGTCAAAATCGAACGATTCAATCAGAATTTATAGGGCTAAAAACAGTTATCTTTTTTAGTAGTTTTTCAAGATGGCACCACTGGTACAGAATCGCCCGCATTTCAAAATCACTTCTATCAGACCTGGTCCTATTTAAGACCAATACATTCTGTAAATTTCAATCAATTCTGCTCATCGAATCGTGAGTTTCCGTGAACAGAAGTTTTTGATGCTAAAAATATAGGTAAATTGGGCAAGGGTTACCAGGCGTGCCCGTTATACCATATCTTTTTTTTTTTTTGGTTATGTAAACAAAGCACAAGATTTATATATGAGTGGCTTTTTTTTTGAAGAAACGGCATTTTTTCAAGAGAGACGATGATTTGGAGGTTTTCACTTTCGTTGCCTGCTCTAGCTACAGGGTTGCCAGCACGCTAATTTAAAACTACACAAATCTACAACTAAATAATATCAATATGTCCTGAAAATTTCGTAATGATTGAATAGCTCTGTCAAAAGTTATCGAAATTTAAAAATTTTTAAATTTTCCCGTCCTCTTTTTAGGCACCCAGCGCACACATAGGGTTAAAAAATTCCAAAGCATTATCCGATTCATATGTAAAACACGTTAGAAATTTATTTCGTTAACTTTATTTTTGCGAAAATTATTTGTGCACGAAATAATAGGTATATTAAAAATGTCACTTAAATGGCCGCCGGCGCCAAAAGGTTAACAATAACTGACATTTAAAGAGACCTGGACCTATTCTGCATATACACCAATGTATCCTGAAAGTTTCAGCTCAATCGGATGGCGCGTTCCCGAGATTATCTCACTGAAATTTTTTGATGATATATATATATATATATATATATAAAGAAATATGAATTTTTGGCCGAATCGATTTTAATACTAATGTTCTTCGAACATTAGTAAAAACCATCGTTGCAAGCGCGCAATATCCATCCCCTTATCAATCCATCCATCCACTGATCATCTCGAAATGACAAAGAGCGAAAGTAAAACAATTAAGTCGATGGTATATCAATCACCGTATCCGACCACTTTCGCACTTTGGCCTTCAAAAAACCGGATTTGAGTTGACTTGACTCGTGTAATCTAAAAACCCTTGGACGCTTGGACGCATGGACGCATGTCTGAATGGCGCTTAACATCTTTAACGAATAGTTCTCGACTCCAGTAATCCATAATTTTTCTGGACTATAACGCTTATACTTAACGGACCAATGTATCAACAAGGAGTTTATGATCGGTAATTCAATATCGATGTAAAACATTATTAAGCATATATTTATAGGTGGTAATCCTGATCCTGTCGGACCAGCGGTGGGAGGATGTTCAACAATGAATTGACGTTGTCACCTTGACAACGGAGACAGATGGGCAGATGGGCAGATGGCAGATGGGAGACAGACAGCTGATCGGGAAATTTAATGCTGTGTTTAAAAATGTAAAATTGGATATTGGAAATTCAAAAACCAGTAATTGTTCAAAGCTAGAATGTACCGAAATTTTCACTATGCAGTTATTTTTCAAAAGTTAAAGTTAGTATAGAAATTTGAAGTAAAAGTTAAGTATATCGTCAACCTTGAAACCGTTCGCATTACAAATCGTTTTCGAAATTAGAAAGTAGTTAGAATTTGAAATCGTGTCGTTTAAACCAAGTATTTAACCGAAAAATAGAAAATTTAAGAATTTGAGATTAGCAAGTGTGTTGGAAATATTAACAATTGAATAAATTGGTGATCTGAACTTGCTTTGGTGTTTTCAATTTAACCGGGAATTCGCATAAGGTGAAATTTTAAGATTCGAAAGAAACAATACTCCTATAACTTCGAATGTAATATAACAACGTGAAGCAGATGTGAAATATTCTTGCCTTTGATACTGGCGAAAGGTTGCCAGCACGAGTCGGTTGTGTTACTTTTGTATCAATAAATGCTAACAGTTAGTATTCATACCGGAAACATTTACAATGAAAATAAATAACCGATATTTCAATTCCCTAAATTCTGAGAATTTTTCAGATCGCAGCCCCACACACCAACTTCAGTTACAGCGCTGCAGGCACTGAGCATTTTCTTCATTGATGTTATATGATATGCTGCTTTCAAAGTTTGGTGAAATAAGCAACTGATAACGAATATAATTAACAAGTGTTTTTCTTTCATAAACTTTGAAACCCATGCCAGTGGTAATATCTGAAACCTTCTACCATATGAATTATAATGCATTCTTGAGACCAAAGTAACAAAACAGTTTGGCCGTAAGTTTTTTTCAAAAACAGTTTGGCCGTAATAAGCAGCTCATGTGGTGGAATATGCACTCAAAACCTGCACGATTCTTCTACTGTTCTTCGAACATTAGTGTTTCTAGCGGTTCAGGTGCGCTAGAGTTTTTTTCCCCCCCTAGTGTAGATGGCAAAAAAAAATCTGCATACCAGATCCCCGGGTGACCTTTCACCTCGGGGTATGTGAAGTTTGACTCACTAAAAAAAAGGACCATCTACAAGCCCACGAAGTTCCGAGTCGGGACCCGCCTAAGCACTGCTTCGACCCGGTCGTGCTGACTCACCCATCGGTAACCACGGACTTCAGAAACTACCACAGTTCATGGGTCGGTAAGGCAACCCTCCTCCCGCTTTATGCGGAGCACTTTCTCAGCATATGTTGAGACTGCGCGCCAGTTCTCCTCGTTTCGCAGCATTGCTTCCACGATCGTCTCAGGCGTTGCCAGGTCAATCGTGGACTCAATGGTGCGCCTCAAACTTACGAAGCGACTGCACATAAAGAATGTGTGCTGAGCGTCATCGAGCTCAGTCACACAGTATCGGCAGTACGGTGTGACCACCTTACCCATTCTGTTCAGGTATTTCCTGAAGTAACCGTGCCCTGTCAAGAATTGACAAAGGTAAAAGTTTACCTCTCCGTGGCTCCGGTTAAGCCAAGGCTCAATGAAACCAATTAGCTTAGCCGTCCAGCGTCATTTAGCACTTAAACTCCAACGTTGTTGCCAGAGTTGGAGAGTAAGCGTACGCGCGTGCGTCAGAGCCTCAGTTCTACCCAGCTCTGAGCGATAGAGGTACCCTTGTTTGCGTTCTCGCGCTAGTAGATCGATCGGGATTACTCCCGATACCACCATCACAGCCTCTTCTGAGACTGTGCGGTAGCTACAGGCGATACGCAGGGCACCCCTGTGCTGGACACTGGCAATGCGCTTCCGGAACTTTTCAGTTCGGAGCGCATCTTTCCAGATTTCGGCTCCATATAGCAAGATGGAATCGGTCGTTACCATCAGCAGCCTCCGTCGCGTCTCACTGGGTCCACCGACGTTGGCCATTAGCCTACTCAGCGAATTGACGACTACTAGAGCCCTGTGACATGCCATGCGGATATGATCCCAATACGTCAGCTTGGTGTCCAGGGTCACTCCCGGATACCTGACCGACTTGCTGGTCTGGACCTTGACGGAGCCAACTGTCATGGGTATGACAGTTGGTATCCTCCGCTTTGTCAGCATAACAATCTCTGTTTTAGAGATTGCCAGCTGGAGGCCGTGTTCGGTCATTCACCGATCCACCCTCCTCATGACTTGGTTAAGTCTGAATTGAGCGAATTCGGCAGATCTGGAAGTGATTACCGCTGCGACGTCATCAGCGTAACCTACCAGAAACACATCCGCAGGCATTTCCAGGCACAGCAGATCATCGTACATGATGTTCCAGAGGTCAGGTCCTAAGATCGACCCCTGTGCCGCACCTGAAGTGACAGGCCTCCTTTTGACTCCTTCGTCGGTGTCGTAGAGCAACCAGCGATCCCTGAGGTAGTCCCGCATCATGGCTAGCAAGTAGTCAGGGATACGGAAAAGTTGCTCAAGGGCCCGCAGGATGTCTGTCCACCTCGCCGAGTTAAAGGCATTTTGTACGTCCAGCGTTACCAGCAGGACGATCGGTCTGGCTTGATGGCATGCCTCTTCCGCTCTTGCTACAGCCCCAACAACCTCTGAGATGGCATCGATTGTTGAATGCCCTTTTCGGAAGCCGTGCTGCCTGGCAGAGAGATCACCAGCAGATCTCACTGCTGACAGCAGCCTTGGCTTGAGCAACCCCTCGAGAAGCTTCCCCGCAGTGTCCAGCATGCACAGTGGGCGATATGCTGATGGATTGCCCAGGTTACCCTTCCACGGAAACATCCGCCTGGTTAACGATGATGGGACCGTCAGCCCTTGACGAATGCACCGGAAACAGCGAACCAACGATGCGCTCCATGGATATCGCATCCATGAGAGTGCTAGGCCGCATGCAGCCAAGTCTGCGAGTGACCAATTTGTAGCCATCCCCCCAGGGGTCTGAGTTGACCTCCTCACAAAGAGTCTGCCATTTGGCACGTTTGCTCCTCGTGATGGCCTTGGTCAGCTCCCTCTTTGCCGCAATGTGAACAGCAGATAGCTCAGCCGCTCGCGGCTTATTCCTGGCTCGCTGTGCCCTGCGCCTGCATGCCAAAGCAATGTGTCTCAGTTCGGCGATTTCATCGTTCCACCAGTATGCATGTTGCCTCCTACGGAAGGGTTTACGTTTGGGCATTGAAGCCGCACATGCCCTGCGAATCCACCCCATGGTTCTGTCAGCAGCGGCCTTTGCTGCTGCACGGGTCACTGGGGTCCCAGATGCTAGAGGCTCCCCTTCCAAGCTCGAAGCGAGCGATGCGGTCATCGCGTCCCTGTGAAGTTTCGCGGCACTCCAGCCTAGCCACTTACAGGGAGAGCGGCGGTGTCTTTGCTTGTCCTCAGCGATTTGGCAAGTGATGTAATTATGATCACTCGCAAAGTAATTCTCCATCACCCTCCAATCGCTGACGAGTGCCGCTAGTCTCTCCGATGTCATAGTGACATCGGGAATGGATTCACCAAATCCGGGCCTTCTGAATGTTGGCGTTGAACCCGTATTCAGCACCAACAAACCCAACCTCGATGCCATCTCGACTATGCGCCGCCCGCGAGTGTTTTCGGTGGGCATGCCCCACTCCAACGCCCTTGCATTGAAGTCACCCCCTACGATGACGTTGCCGACGATGCCACGGAGAGAGTCCTCCAGTGAGCTAAGCTTGTCTCCGAATTCCTGCATTGAGTCGTTCGGGGACAAATAGCAGCTCACAAAGGTGACCTCTCCGTATGTCACCCACACGTGACCATTTCCTGTGCCGCGGCTGCCGATACGGGCCCTCTGCCCGTCGGCGATCCGAATCGCCGCGTACCCCGTAGCATCTGCCAGCCAAACGGACGAATGCCTCCCCCTATAAGGCTCGCTGATCAGTACGATCTGAGCATTATGTTCGCAGACTAGCTGCGTGAGGAGGTCGTCTGCAGCTCTACAGCCCTGCAGGTTGCCTTGAAGGACTCTCATATCCTTCCCTGCTTTTTCTTGGCATCAAGTGCGTCTTTGAAAACTCGACATGCACTCGATCCCATTAAATGCTTGGCACCATTCGCACCATGCCTCTCAGTGCATAATATACACTGAGCCTGCGCAGAGCAGTCTGCTGCCCGGTGGCCAACCTGTCCACATTTCTAGCAGCTGGCACTCCGGTCCGGGCCCTTGCAGCTACGTCTTGTGTGGTCGTAGCCTAGGCACCCGTAGCAGCGTGCAACCTCAGCCCACCTTCGTACCCGGGCGCTAATCATTCCCACCCGGACTCGACCAGACTTGAGGATTTTGGATGCTGGTGCCGCATCCAGCTCCACCACAGCTCTCCTCTGCTCCCTTGTGTTAGCTGGGAATAGAGTGGTTTTCACCTCGCCGGCTCCTTCACCGCCAGCCTCGCGATTGATGGCCGATGTCACCTCCTCGCTGACTGTGAGGCAATCGAGGTCGAGAGCCTCGATTTTGACTCTAGGGGTCACAAGCTTCACGTCCCCTTGGCCATCTACGGCAGCCCTGATCGAGTCCTGCAATTTCGTTCGATCGTTCGTCCGCACAATTTCCAGAAGAACCCCCCCCCCCCCCCTTCTGCGGTTTTCCTTATGCGTCGTACTTGTGTACCAGTTTCATCTGGGGAAACATTTTGGCGGATGGCCCCCAGGACCTCCGCGTAGGTTTTCCCCGTGGCTGGTTTGACGATTACAGCATCAATTTTCTTTCCCGCTGTCTCCGCCTATTCTTTCCCTTCTTCTTTTTCTTTGCCACCATTTCTTTCTTTTCGCCCTTTTGGACCCCCTTTTTCTGCACCTTTTCTGGGCCAGCGGGTACCACCGGTGGTTTAGCGACGTTCACCTTCTTCTTTCTGTGGGTGACCGTCACCCACCTCCTTAAATCGAATGCTGGCACCTCCTTCCTGACCCGGATTTCTTGTGTGCCTTCAGGACTAGACTCGGCCACGCGCTTATTCTGCCGTGGCCGATCCAGTCCCGGGACCCCTACAGGAGCGGCTGCCTCAGCAGTCTGGTCTTCCAACACTCGCTGATACGCCAGTTCTGCCTTCTGCCAGTTCGTTCTGCAAGCGAAGATGACTTCAAATGCCTCCTCCAGCTCGAGCATACCGTCTTTAGCGTGCTTCGATATGTTTTTCTGCACGTTGGCGGCCTGAAACATTTTTCGAAGGATATGCTGGCACTTCCTCAACATATCCTCCTCAGCCACTCGCTCTCGCTTAATGTACTCCCTCTTGGGAGACGCAACGTGTTACTTATGTATATAGTTATGGAACGTGTTACTTATGTATATAGTTTTTTCCCATCTCTAATAAGGACATCTTAGAATCTAGAATGTTACCTTATGCGGAGCCGAATATGCCACTTCGATGGGTGTTTCAACATGATAATGACCCGAAACACACATCGAAGTTGGTTAAAGAATGGCTTAGCTCTAAAAGTATTCAAGTTCTTGATTGGCCGGCACAATCGCCCGACTTGAATCCTATAGAAAACTGGTTCGGTGTATTGAAAAGGCGTACGGGAACAGTACAGTTTGCAAAAAAAGGACCAATTGTTTACAAACCTAAAAACCGAATGGCAAAAAATTGACATATCAATTTTAAATAATTTAGTTGAATCAATACCTCGCAGATGTGCCGCTGTTATAAAAAATAACGGCTATTACACGAAATATTATTAAAAGTTGCTAGATTTTGCACAGCCTTTTTGTTAGTGTATTTTGTATTTGTTTTTTTTTAAGAACAGTTAAAATACGGATGTTTATTTTTTTATTGCAGAGCTTTAAACAACATGCTAACGTGTAAATTAAATAAAAAATGGGAAAAAAAATCTTTTTGTTTTGATTGCAATTGTGAGTTGCTTAAGTTTTGCACAGCACTGTATATATATATATATATATATATATATATATATATATATATATATATATATATATATATATATATATATATATATATATATATATATATATATATATATATCTGCAAAATGATTAAAGGAGATAATCTCTGGAGCATCCAATCCGATTGAGCTGAAATTTTTGGGGAACATAGATGTATATAACAGGTAGGTCCATGATTTGCTAGAATTCAGATATCTTAAACTTTTTGGTGGCGGTGGGCATTTTAGTGAATTTTCAGGTACTCCTATATTTCCAAGCAGTGAATATTTTTGTTAAAAACAAGTACTAAAAATGAAAACTTATTATGTTTTTAGTTCGTTTGTGATAAAAAATTGGAAATTTTGAGTCTTGCGTAGGCGGTTTTTGCCTAAAAGTAGGCAAGGATTTTTTTTCAAATTTCTATTTGCCATAACTTCTAAGAAAAACAATGGATCTTCGTGAAATTTTCAGAGCGTATTGACGTAAACAAGAATTTAACACACGTTAAGACTGTGCGGGTATGTCTGTAGCTACAGCAGGCTCCTGAAAAAAAATCCTTCAAATCATCGACCTTCCTGAAAATTTTTCGATTTTTGAAAATAAATTCAAATTTTTGATAAATTTTGACTTTTGTCCACCAAGTGAAATCAAATATTTCAAAATCCCGCGGTAAAAAAGAGGTGCAACCCGTGATCAAATCGCCTCTATTTTTAGCACTCAAAAATTCTGTGTACGAGAACTGACGATCGGATAATGCGATCAATATGAAATTTACAGGACATATTGAAATTAGCTAGGACTAGGTCTGATTGAAGTGATTTTGAAATACGGGTAATATTGTGGCAGTGGTGCCATTTGCAAAAATCGCTGAGAAAAAAAACAAAATTTTGAGGCCGCTTATGATTTTTCAAGCATTTCGTTTGGCGTTACTCGTTTTTGATATGAGTAAAGCGTTCCAAAAATAACATATAGTTTTCAGTAACATGTTCCGTTGGGAACATGTTACAGATTTGGAACTATGTTATTTAACGTGTTACGTTAAATAACGCCCAACTCTTGTCCTTATACACGAATCTGTCCATAATTTCTATTATTCTATGAAAGGGACCAAGAACTAATGTTGAAAAACATGTCCAGACCATGACGCTTCCTCCCCCATGTTTCACTGTTTTCCTATAGACGCGTGGATTCAGTTGTTGTCCCTTCCCACGCCTCACACGGGATAAGGCATCAGAATTGAAGAGGTTGAACTTGGATTCGTCGCTAAATAAAACGCTCTTCCATTTAACAACTGACCAGTCAAGACGGTTTTTAGCAAATTGAAACCTACATGATATATAAAACGAAATAGTAAAATAATAATGTTTAAAAGCGTTGTTCGATCAGTTTACCTTTTCCTTGCATGTCTTTTTGTCAGCAATGGTTTTTATAAAGCTGTATAGCTTTTCAGATTGAATTCAATTGCCCGTCTGCGAACAGTGCTTGAGTTGAAATTAAAGCTTAGCTCTTTTACTACTTCTTTTGACGAGATAAACGGTTTTATTTTTATCAATGTTTTAATTTGTAAGTCATCTCTAATGGTAGTTTTACGCGGCCTTCCACCAAAATTACTTATTGTTGAAGTATTTTGTTTATGTTTTTTTTTAAGAACAGTTAAAATACTGGTGTACTTTTTTTATTGCAGAGCTTTAAACAACATGCTAACGTGTAAATTTAGAATATATATATATATATATATATATATATATATATATATATATATATATATATATATATATATATATATATATATATTTATATATATATTTATATATATATATATATATATATATATATATATATATATATATATATATATATATATATATATATATATATATATATATATATATATATATATATATATATATATATATATATATATATATATATATATATATATATATAGGTATATATGACGGATTTTCGGCGAAGTGCGACGAAAATAACATCAGATTAATAGTTCCATGATGTGTGTCCGTTAAAGTGGCAATTATCGCGGATTGAGTTTTACGTAAATTGGATGCGATCATAGTCATTTGAATCGATAAGGAAGTCATAACCTGGTATATTTTTATGCGATAAACTTCCTCTCCATTATCTCTTATTCGATTAAGTATCTCGTCGACTTGTTTACTGAACTCTTTGAATTTCACCTCACTTTCATGCTGGTCTCTTTTCATTATATTCATAGTAGAATCAATGACCGATGTTTGGTTTTTAACTAGCTGCAAGAGGTAGTCCTCGTTTTCAATAACTTTGGATATGGTGCCTTTCATATGCTTTGCATATGACGAGTCTAAACCTCCAAATAATGAATTGGCAACCTTTCCGACGATGTTGAAGGCCCCTCTTTTTGCCTTTTTGAAAGTAAAGCATTCTCCAAATCATGGGCCCCTTCAAAATATTTCCTGCTGTTTAAACCTCTGCTACTCGAACGAATTCGTCTTTACCCTTGAACGTTTCTTCAATTCTTCACAAGGGCCACTTTTGAGGTGGAGTGTTGTCATCATGGATAATGACTACCGTACCAGGTTCGACATTCTTACACTCGACCTTCCATTTGTATCGGTGTTGCAGCTCATTTAAATATTCCCTCGGCCACCGTTTCCGAAATTCAGCCTTTATATCTGCCACAATGTTCCATCGCTTAAGAGCTGTTTTTTTAATGGAGTGGCGTTGGGATTTATCGACGTAGTTAGAGGCTCTCCGATAAGAAAATGTCCTGGAGTAAGAGCAGCAGAGTCATTTGGATCAGATGGCAAACATGTCAAAGGCCTAGAGTTTAAAATGGCCTCAATACTTAAGATTTGTGTTTTAATATTTAAAAAAAAAATATTTTAACAAATAAAACACGGGTTTATATAATCTGATATAATTTTTATTCCCCGGTAATGATAGTTGACTTACTTAAGTCTAACTTAGAACTGACTATCTGTTTGTTGTTGATTGCAAATGAAACTTCGGTCTGCCGTGGGAATTGCAACCGTCGCGACATGAATTTGTAATTGGAGCAAAGTACTCCAATGCAGACGTTTGGAATTTAGATAAATTAAATAGCGGATGCGCGTGTGCAACTTGATCTTCGTTGCACAATTCAGCGTTGCACAATTCAGGTGAATTGTGCACGTTAATGCAGGAATGTATTTATGATAGCATTTGAAAATAATGCTATATGATCTGTTTCGAAGATCTTGTAACTCCCCCATCGTTAGACCGAAGCTCCTGCGAGGTAGTATTTACATTTGTGTTTACTTTGTTTTGAACAATTTTTAAGTTTTCTTTTCTCTCTTTTTGATTCTTATAACAAATTTTCATACATAAGATTACTACTAAGAAAATAATTAAAACTATGTTGATACTGTAGTTGGATATAATGTGTGTATGATTTGTATGTTTCAATTTATCTAAATATTTTCTGTTGTTAATGTTTTCCAATTTTAGATCATTAAGGGACAAGTTTTCGATGGTCATATGTTCTTTGATTTTTGTTAAAAAATTCGGAAGTAAAATTTTATCATAAATTGTTTTTTCTACATTTGCGAAAGTAATATTATTGATTTCAATTACACATCCTTTAAATTTAATTAGACAATTTCCAACTACGTTAATATTTGTTTGACTACAATTATGAGCAATGTACGTTTCGGGAAAATCTTTGATTAGGACGATGCCATCGGCTATTTGCTTCATTTCTTTTAAACTATTTGTTTTATTACAGAGCGCTTCTTTCGAATTCATTATATTAGCAATGCATTGATTTCTTTCAGTGATAAGGTTTTTCACTAAATTATCTTTTACCGGATATACGTAAACTGTATTGAATTTGTCGACAAGTATTTCGTTCTTTTCTAGGAGTAACGATTTCTTTCGAGGATCAGGTATTGGTTCGATATGTACTTTAGAATAGTTTAGGCTAGAGAAATTTGGGATAAAGAGAATAATGACGATGGTAGTTTTGTAAGACATTACTGAAGTTTTTATGTTTTGGTAGGTTTCTAAATTAGGAACAGATTTAAGCTCTTCAGTGCTAAGAATATTTTTTGATAATATGCCTAATTTACTGGTGAGGAGTACCTGCTCAATGTCATCTATGTGATTTGATAACAATGTTATATGATTGTTCAACTGATAGGCATATTGCATAATTGTCATTTCTTCTTCTAGTGTTGTGATTCTATTCGAGAAATCAATTGCAAGATTGTCAATGTATTTTTTGATTGTTAGTTTTCGTCGTCCTTGTGATCAATATAATCATACATAGCAAGGAGTGTAACATTTTTATATCCTGTAATATTTTACTATAGTTAATATTTATTTTTCTTTTTATATTAGTTTTTTGATTGGAGATAGAACTAACGTAGTATATTACCCATGTTTAGTAGTTTAATTTATACAGCTTATGCTAGTTGTTAGTTATGTGTTATGTGTATAGAACTTACTGTATATATATGTTATAAGTATGTACTATTTATATATAAAAGGTTTTATGGCTGTGTTATACGTATATATAGCCTATATGTCTAGGAATTATATTAAACTAAATTTTGTGGGTCATTCAAGATTTGCTCTTGTACTATCTCGAGTAATATTTTGTCACGAAAATATGGAATATTTTCCTGAGAGAAAGTTAATTTGCAGTTTCGCGAGATATAATCTGCTATTACGCAGACGAATACTCCACAATCGTTGCTGTTTCTTTGTCTCGGAGTATCTGAGATATTTTGTTTAGCGTAATTTGAAGTGTCAAGATTTTCTCCTAATTTATCTAAAGCTTCCCTTATTAGATAGTATTCTAAGATATCTAGTAGCCTAGGGTTAGGTTTACCTAAAGAGTCATAATATTTAATTGACTTTTCTCTGAAGTCAATGATTGCTATGCACCAATGTGACTGGTCAACATGTTCGGGGATTAGTATTAATTCATAAGAGAATTAATTTTTTGTGTCCAAGTCTTGATAGAATCATAACCTGATTGGAGTAGTTTTGGTACGAAAAATGTATTCATGGCGTAAACTTTTGTACCATGTTGTTGTTTGTTTCTCTCAGCTACAAGCTCTAAATAAAAATTTAATATTTTGTCATTAAGCCACTTATCTCCTATTAATGTATTCAAATCTGTTCTGGTTATACCAATACTAAACTTAGATATCATAATTTCATTTGATGGTCCACATTCTTTTATTTTCTTTATAACAGATAATTGATTGGCATTGAATTTCGGGATTTCTGTTGTTGGTGATAAATTCTGTTTCTCTGGCGCTTTATCATGTTGTTCGTCTCCTAAAGGAGGAAGGATATGTACTTTAGGTTTCTTAAATTTCTTTGGATATTTTATTGCAATACTGGGGTTATTCGGGTCTTGGTGTTTCTTTATTCGTTTAATGTGTGCTTTATAATATTTATGGCCTGTTTCAGTAACGACATGATCCTCGTCTAATTTTTTCACATTGATTTTTCGAAATTTCGAATGGTTTTTTCCACCTCTTGTTTCCTTTAAAAATATGGGTCCTTCTCTAACGCTTACAGCTTCTCTATTTGCATTGAGTTTATTAATTACTCGCTCTTTGAGTTTCACAATTCTCTCCTTAATTTTTGGATAATCGGCACGATCTATGTTTCCAAGTTGAAAGTCTATTGGTTTGATTCCCGTGGTAGAATGAAATGAATTATTGTAATAGTGTATTGCTTTCAGGACTTTTTCTTCTACAGTATCGGTATCTTTATTTTCTTCATGTCTAAGTAGTCTTAAATGTCCATTGAGTGTATTATGTAGTCTGTTAATGTCAGCATTCGAATTGCTATGGTTATTGGATGTATAATGTACCTCAATATTTTGTTGGGAGAAAAATTCAATTAATGGAATCGCTTTAAAACCTAACTCATTATCCATAATCATTTTCTTAAAGCTTCCTATAATACATAGGTATTGCAAGATGCCTCTCTTGCATCCTGTCCAAGTTCTTGAAGTAATTTTAATGGCTTGCGCAAATTTTGTAAATTTGTCTATGAAGGTTAAAAATAAGGTGTTATTTAAACTATAAAATATATCAACTTGTATTATTTCTCTTGGTCCATCAGGAGTTTCCGTTATTTTGAACTGTTGCTTAATTGGTCGTCTGTCATACTTCTCAGCGTTACATAAATCGCAATTGTTTATAAATTTTGTTATTCGTTCTTTCATTTTTGGGTTGTAGTATTTGATTTTCAATTCTTTGTATACCTCTTCGATCCCCCTGTGATTATTTCTCAAATGCTCATGATGGATTATTTCCGCCAATTTTTCTTCGTCAACAATGTCTTCTACCATAGATTCACATTTGATTATTTTGAATTTATTATTATTGGAAAAATGTTGTAGGAATACGTTTTTGATAGTTTCGAAAAATTCAGAGTCTTTTACTAATATTGCATTGAGTCCGTTTGGATTGAAATGATTTTTTAAGAGTACTATGGCTGTCTGTTCGTCTAGTGTTTTGACTGAGACCGTAATTCTGTTCTTACTGAAAATATTTTGTCTTTTTATCCTAAACGAGCCTGAATTTGCTTTATTAATAATGATCTGTGTTTTGAATACGTTGATGCACGCGGTACTAGTTGGAATTGAGTTTGATTGTTCAACTACGAACACTTTTGCTGCTGGTTCTATACGCAATAATGCATCAGCGTTAGCATTTTTAATCCATTTTTTATATTTGACGGTAAAATCAAACTCTGATAATCTTAAACGCCATCTCACCAATTTTGAGCTTGGTTCGTTTATTGAAAATAGCCAGCGTAAAGGCTGATGATCTGTCTCGATGACAAATTTTCGTCCGAAAAGATATGGCCTGAAATATTTTGATCTCCAAACAATAGCTAAAAGTTATTTTTCTATTGTACTGTAATTGACTTCCGTATCATTTAAAGTGCGACTCGCGTAACATATCGGATGGTTCTCTTGTGATAAAATAGCTCCAAGTGCATATTGGCATGCATCGGTAGAAAGAGTAAACGGTTTCTCAAAATCTGGGTATTTCAAAATTGGGTCATTTATCAACAATCTTTTTAGGGTTTCAAAACTCTCGATGTATTCTGGATCTGACGGGTTTAGTACAGATCCCTTTTTCAAATATTGGGTCATCGGTTTTGCTACTTTTGAATAATCCTGGAGGAATTTCCTATAGTAGCCGGTGAGCCCTAAAAACTGCTTTATTTGTTTCTGAGTGATGGGTATCGGAAAATTTTTAACACATTCTATTTTTTTGGGATTTGGGCTTATTCCTTCTGTGGAAATTATATGCCCTAGAAACTCTGTTGCTCTTTTGAGGAATTCGGACTTGTCCAGTTGGACTTTAAGGTTTACTTCTTGTAGTCGTTTAAATATTTTACTCAAGGAATCCATATGCTCTTGCAATGACGTCGAAAAGATAATGATATCATCTAAGTACACTAGGCATATTTTGTTCGTATATTCTCGTAGAACATGATTCATTAAGCGTTGAAAGGTGGCTGGAGCCGTTTTTAACCCAAATGGCATACGGAGATATTCGTAATGTCTGTGGATACACAAATACCTACACTTATCTCACTTACATTCCACAACTCACCACACTACTTGACATCATACACAACACATAAAAATTCACACATCAAGTAGGCTAAGTTTAAAAAATGAAAAAATTGTAAAAAAGAGAATTGAATATGAAATGTCAATTGAGTTAAGAAACTAGGCTGATTATTAATATTAACGGAGTTTAATATGTTATAAATAATTGAAAACTGTTAAAAACAAACATTGATTAGAACTTATATTAAAACTGTTTAAATCAACATTGATTGAAGTTTGTTTCAATAGAAAGATTAAATGAATATTTTATTATAGATAAAAATATAAGGAAGTTTCTGCTTCCCATATTGGTGACCCCGATAGGAACACGCCGAAGCCTGGACCGCTGAGACTTGACAGACGAAAACAGAAAAATATCGAATCATTCTGCCGGAAATCACATTTCTTCGCTTTATCGAAGAACTTCAACAATCAACAATTCAAAAAAACAACTTCAAGGCGTTGACGCAGACGGTCCATTGCAGCACGTCCAATTGCCACTTGCTCGTCTACGATTCTAATCATTGCAAAATAGCAACAAGTCAAACGTGACTACGCGGAAGTCAGCGGCAACAAGCAACAGCGAAATCCGCACGGAGCAGGAAATAGCACAAGCACTCGCAATACTATGAGGTATGTGATAATTAGCAATTAAAACGAAAAAAGCGCTTGAATTTCGGGATAAATATCGTCCTGAAATTATCCTATGACAAAATTCTGTCCTTCTGTGGTTCGAATCCTCCGCATCAGCTCAGGCAAAATCGCGTTTTGTAGCAGCACTCGAAAATAAATCAACGAACTATGGTTAAAGCAATCGCACTCTAAAATTTTAGATTGCTTGCAGGACGCATTGAATCTAGTCCCGAACGATCAGGATGTCTATAAATCACTAGACTCAACAGATAATACAAGCAGAAATTTTTTTTTTTATTAAATGATTTTGCACTGAAATTCACGCAAACTTATCAAAAATTAAAAAGCCTCGTGCCTTTTAAAACTGAAATAGCTCATTGGCAAATCCGAGCTTCACTACTTGTCAAAATACCTTCAAAAAGAATTTCAACGCTGCTACATCTATCACCGACGTCGAAAGCTCCATAAATTAAATTTGGATATATTGTTATAATTATAATTATACAAGATTCTTAGCTATAATTACACATATTACACCTTCCTATATTTACACACTTTTCAGCCATAATATTTTTCTGCCGCGTTTCGTTCGTTTCGTCGCGTAACTCCGTATAATGTCGTTGGACAATGAGGATGCGGTTCCCTCAGGCGCGTCATTTGGTGCTGAAATTTTCGCGACATCCGTCAAACCACCCGTTTTTTGGCAAGAAGAGCCAGCTTTGTGGTTCTCCCAACTGGAGAGCCAGTTCGCAAAAGCTGGTATTAAGAGCTCGGAGACCAAATACCACTACGTGATCTCCTCGCTGGGCTCGGCGGAGCTGAAGGTGGTCAGGGACGTGGTTGCGAGTCCGGATCCTGATTCGCCTTACGAGGTCCTCAAGAGGGCGCTTGTATCGCGGCTTTCAGCCAGCGATTCTGTGAATCTCAAGCACCTCTTGGGGAACCTCTCGTTAGGTGACAGACAGCCTTCCCAGCTGCTTCGGGATATGAAGCAGTTGGGAGGTGCTAAGGTCGGAGACGACCTGTTGAGGACCCTCTGGCTGCAGCGGCTTCCGGAACAGACGCAAGCCATTTTAGCCTGCTCTCCGGAAGCCAGCCTCAACAAGTTGGCGGAAACAGCCGACAAAATTGCTGAGGTATTCGTTCACCCACAAATAAATTCAGTCGCTGTTTCCCACCAGCAGTCAGAGGTGGCCGAATTAACGAAACAGGTCGCTGCGCTGACGAAACTCGTACATCAACAACTAAGATCGCGTTCGAGGTCCCAAGGAAGATCTCGCTCGCAGCCGCGTCGCCGAAGCCGGTCACGAGGGACTGGTGTTTGTTGGTACCACAACAAATATGGCCCAAACACTATTAAATGCGTCTCTCCATGCGCCTTCAAGGCTGGTTCATCAGAACCAAAAAACTAAGTCGCTGTTCTCTTCAGACGGTAAGAAAACGCGACTTGTCACCTAGCCGTCGTCTAATTCTTCACGACAACTTGTCTAAACGACACTACTTGATTGACACAGGCGCAGATATTTCGGTGCTTCCAGCACCTACTACCGGAAAACTTCCACCTTCTGGTATGCGACTTGCCGCGGCAAACCAGTCGACCATCAATACCTATGGACGAAAGGTAATCAAACTAGACCTGGGACTCCGTCGTGAGTTTTCATGGGATTTTATCATTGCCGATGTCTCTAGACCCATTTTAGGCGCAGACTTTCTCTGCCACTATGGGCTAGTCGTCGACTTGGCAAATGCTATCCTTGTGGATCCTCTTACTTCGCTTTCATCGAAAGGCACATTCACATCATACAAGTGTCCAAAACTAAGTGTTTTGATTGAGAAAACCTCTGATCCACGGATGCATGCCCTTCTCACCAAATACCATGCCATCACGGTCAACACAGGGTTCTCACAACCCTGTAAACATAAGGTGACACACCACATTTTGACCACAGGCCCTCCGATAGTATCGAGACCACGTCGACTTGCACCAGATAAGCTCGCGGCGGCTAAGAAGGAATTCGATTTTCTGCTACAGCAGGGAATTTGCCGCCCCTCAAACAGCAGCTGGTCTTCTCCGCTACACATGGTACGCAAGAGTAATGGGGAATGGCGTCCTTGCGGCGATTACAGACGCCTTAACGCCATAACCGTCCCGGATAGATATCCGATCCCCATTATTCAAGACTTCTGTCATGAATTACATGGCAAAAATATCTTTTCCACCATAGACCTGACTAAGGCCTACCATCAAATCCCAGTCGAGCCGAACGATATTCCAAAGACCGCCATCTGCACACCTTTCGGACTCTTTGAGTTCACCCGAATGACTTTCGGACTTTGCAACGCGGCACAATCGTTCCAACGCTTCATACATGAAGTCCTACACGGATTAAAATTCTGTTTTATCTACCTCGACGACATTTTGGTAGCTTCGACTTCCGAAGAAGAGCATCTTGTTCACTTAGAACAAATTTTCAAAAGATTAGCGGACCATGGTCTTATAATCAATATGGAGAAATGCCATTTCCTTCGACCTTCAATTAAATTCTTAGGTCATGAGGTTTCGCCGAAAGGCATTAAGCCCTCCCCAGAACGGGTTGAGGCAATATCAACAGCTAAAATCCCCAAGACGGTTAAAGACCTAAGAAGATTTTTGGGGATGGTCAACTTCTATCGTCGCTTTCTTCCTCACACAGCTGAGATGCAGCAACCTCTCAATGCCTATCTTTGTGGCTCTAAAAAAGATGGTGCTAAGACAATCGACTGGTCAATGGACGCTAGCAAAGCTTTTGACCAAGTCAAGACTGGCTTAACAGAAGCCACTCTATTGTCCTTTCCGGACTCAAACGAGGAGCTTGGTCTATTCGTAGACGCTTCCGATTCCGCCATCGGGGCTGCTCTGCAGCAAAAATGTCAAGGCTCTTGGCAACCCCTTGGTTTTTACTCGGCCAAATTAAGCGACGCACAAAGAAAGTATAGTGCATACGACCGCGAACTCTTAGCGGCTTATCAGGGCATTCGTTATTTCCGATACTTTTTGGAAGCCCAAAGGTTCACTCTATACACCGACCACAAACCACTGACTTTTGCTTTTAAACAAAAGCCAGAAAAGGCCACACCTCGTCAACTTAGACATCTAAGTTATATAAGTGAGTTCACTTCTGACATTCGGCATGTCTCTGGTTGCAACAACGTTGTTGCTGACGCACTCTCTCGTCTAGAAGAAATCATTCTTCCCAGTACTCTCGACTTTGCCGCAATCGCCTCGTCCCAAGCATCGGACGCAGAGTTTCAGAAGGTTCTAAAGGACTCTAAATTTGTTTTAAAAAAACAACCAATATTTGGCACCAACGTCGATATTTTTTGTGAAGTGTCTGGCCCAACCATACGACCTTATATTCCACACACGTTCAGGAAACAGGTGTTCAACTCAGAACATAATATCGCTCACCCTGGTATTCGTGCTACAAGAAAGCACATTGCAACTTAATTCTTCTGGCCTTCGATGAACAAGGACATTGCCACTTGGGCCCGAGAATGTCTATCTTGTCAAAAATGCAAGATAACCAGACATGTGAGCAAACCTGTATCGACCTTTCCTACGGTCTCCGAACGTTTTAAGGTCATTCACATCGACATAGTTGGTCCCCTAACACACTCGCAGGGATACACTTACTGTCTCACCATAATCGACCGTTTCACACGTTGGCCTGAAGCAATTCCTTTAGCCAGCATTACTGCCAATGACTGTGCTACTGCTTTACTAAGCACCTGGATTGCTAGATTTGGAGTTCCCCAATACATTGTCACCGACCAGGGCAGACAATTCGAGTCAGCGCTCCATGCTGAGCTTGGTCGACTCTTGGGCTTCGAACGCAATCGTACCACAGCGTACCACCCTCAGGCCAACGGTTTCTTAGAAAGATGGCATCGTACTCTTAAATCGGCTATCATGGCTCACAACGATGTTTCTTGGACTAGAACACTTCCCCTAATTCTTCTTGGATTACGATCTCTAATCCGAGAAGAATTCACAGCATCACCGGCACAACTCCTGTACGGAGAAAACCTGCGTCTTCCTAGTGATTTTCTTCAAGAAAATCCTAGGAAGATTAGCCAAACAGACTTTGCCTCCGAACTAACGGCTACAATGGCAAAACTTCGACCGGTTGATGCTCAACATCACACAACACCGAAGATATTTATCTTCAAGCAACTCGACTCTTGCTCACACGTCTTCGTCAGAGTCGATTCTGTTCGTCCACCACTCATTCCACCGTACGACGGTCCTTTCAAAGTCCTAGCCAGACATATTAATTATTACACTCTGGAAATCAGAAACAAATCCGTCAATGTTTCCATTAACAGGCTCAAGCCTTGTTACTCGTCATCCTCTACGGAACCTGTTGACAATTCTTCCAGTAACCAGCAAGCATCAGCAACCTCGACTGCACCATTACTGCCTCCAGCTCCCGAAAAGAGACCAGCGAGGAAAGTTACATTCGCTCCGTACGTCTCTCTAGCTGGGAGAACCACAAAGGTGCCACTCTGCTACGCCTCGCGATAACGCGTAAAACGCTGGCAGGGGAGTATTGTGGATACACAAATACCTACACTTATCTCACTTACATTCCACAACTCACCACACTACTTGACATCATACACAACACATAAAAATTCACACATCAAGTAGGCTAAGTTTAAAAAATGAAAAAATTGTAAAAAAGAGAATTGAATATGAAATGTCAATTGAGTTAAGAAACTAGGCTGATTATTAATATTAACGGAGTTTAATATGTTATAAATAATTGAAAACTGTTAAAAACAAACATTGATTAGAACTTATATTAAAACTGTTTAAATCAACATTGATTGAAGTTTGTTTCAATAGAAAGATTAAATGAATATTTTATTATAGATAAAAATATAAGGAAGTTTCTGCTTCCCATATGTCCATCTTCAACACTAAATGCTGTTTTTTGAAAATCGGGTTCATCGATTTCGATCTGGTGAAACCCTTTAGCTAGATCAAGCGTTGTAAAATATTGGCAGTTGCCTAATTTTCCAAGAATTTCATCGATATTTGGTATTGGATACTTATCATCGATTGTGACTTCATTTAGTCGTCTGTAATCGATAACAAGTCTCCATTTCTTTGTACCACTGGCGTCTAGCTTTTTTGGTACGATCCAGGCTGATGCAGAGTATGGAGAATTGCTATGGCGAATAATACCTTTGTCAAGCATATCCTTGATTTGGATATCAACTTCCTTTTTTAATGCATAAGGATACCTATAATTTTTGCACTGTATGGGCACGTTGTCGGTTGTGCGAATTTGGTGCTTAATAACATTCGTGAAAGTGAGGTCTGATTTCTCATCATAAAAAATAGAATTATATCGTTTTAACAATTTAAGAAGTGCCTTACGCTCTTCGGAATTCAAGTGTTCAGTTCTAAGATTTTCAAAGGGTGTTATTTTATCTTGGCTGCCAATAATGTTGAAATTTTCTTCGTTTACATCTTCTATCTGTAGAGGTGTAACTGATTTCTCTAAAATAGGCATACCTAAGGGTTTTTTTATATTAACATTAATTTCAAAATTTTGTATATTATATATTCCTTCTTCAATTGTATAAGAGTCGTCACTGGCTTTTTGTTCCTTAACATAGCCTAGTCCGTCCCTTTTGGTAGCTGGTAAATTCATCTCTACTATTTCATATTCTTGAGATACTAGAAAATTTTCGCTAGTATTCTCATTCAAATCAAAATGTAGTTTGACAATTTTCGCGCCACATATGAGTTGGTTATCCCTATAATCAACTACGGCTTTCAAGTCCAATAAAATATTGTTCCCAATTAATTCATCAAACTCATGGTGGAATTGGCAAACAAGAAAGTCATACATATCGGATGTGGAGCTTAATTCATCAAAAATGGGAATAATTACTTTTTCCTCAATTTCGACGGTATTGTTCAAGGTTTTAATCTTTATTGGGTTTACAAGCTGTGTTTTCCATTTTGGATGGCATAAGTCTGGATTGATGACTGAGTGTGTTGCACCCGTATCAATTATAAACTTTAATGGTTTGGTATTTGATTTAACTATTATATGGGGAAGGTTTTGTTTCAGGCCTGATACTGAAAATTTTCAGATATGATATTTTTTTTTTGATCGTTGACTTGAGCTAAGTCAACTTCCATTGGTTCGGGTTTGGGATTTGAAAAATTTTGTCTACTATTATTTCCGAATGGATTATCGTTATTATTATAATGGTAGAAATCGCGTCTACTTCCTGATGATTTCTGATTATTGTAGTGGTTATTATGTTTTTTATTAAAGTGATTGTAGTTTGTATCTTGATTTCGTTTATTATAATTACAATCCTGATTTTTATTATTTCGATTATTGGATGTGAAGCTGTTATTATACGATGGTTGATTCTGGTTATGTTGTTTATGATTTTGATTATATTCGCGATTGCTATTGTGACCATTATTGTTATAATTATATTTTTCCGAACGTTTGGTTTGAAATTTATCTCCACTTCGAGGTTTTGAAAAATTATTACTCGGGTTTGGATTGAGAAAAGCATATCCACATTCGTGAAGGATATTCATACTTTCCTCTAGACTTCTGGGGTTCCTACAATATAGAAGAGAACGCATTGGCTCTGGCAGCTTGTTTTTAAATATTGTTAAATCAGAATTTTTATTTGCTTGCACAATATCCCCGATTTTAGTTTCTTCACCGACGATTTGCTTAGTTTTGGTATTCAATCTTCGAAGAACATTTTTAATTTCCGAATAAAACTCTACACTATTCGTTCGAAATTTTACTGAACGTAATTCATCAAAAAGCTCTTCTAACGATAATCTATCACCAAAATTATTAACCAATGTCGACTTTATGTCGGCCCACGTTGTTAAATGCGAATTGATATCGATGACTTCTCTCGCTTTTCCTTTCAGTTTTGCCTTAGTTTGGTCTGAAAAGATTGCTTGAGATGTTTCATCATATCTCAGAAGTAAGGGATGGATTTTGTCGATTAAATCGACGAAATTTTGGAGCTCTTTAAACGCTCCATGGAATTCTGGAAGGCGAGCAATATACTTTAAAGGGTCAATTGAAAGAGATAACATTATGGTTTCTTCCGATTCGGGATTGAAGTTGAAGAAATTATTACAAATCCGCGATATTTCGTTTGATTGTTCCCGAGCTACTTTTATTTGTTCAATTACTGAACTAATATCGGGGTTAGACATAGGAGACTAACGACAAATAATCTCTATAACACGCTTAATTTATTCGCAAAAAGAAACCAATACATTGAAAATAATTTTTACACTTTCACTTTTATAATTTTCACTTCTATATTTTTCACTTCTATATTTTCACTTGTACAATTTCACTTGTATACTTCCTCGCGAAAACGAATTTTGTTCAAAATCTACGTACTTAAAATAGCTTAATATATTATAATATGAAAACTACAATATGTGTTTGCATTCATATACATATGGAGAAATATTTTTTGTAATTTGTATAATAATAATCCAACGGAAAATGGCTTGGAATAAGCTTGCTTGAATTGAATTTACCATTCATAGCTTTCGTACATATGGATATAATCCAACGAAATATATCACACGTAATTCAAATACAATTTATGATATAAAACTACGTATGCACATAAGTATGCAATAGTTTGGTTCATTTAGAAATAGTGATGCTGGATAAAAAACGTCTGACCTTGAACTTCCTTTACTTGAGCTTCCTCCTGGCGAGTCCTTCGAGTCTTCACGGCTTCAATTCCAAGCTATAATTGAATGCTGGTTACGACTGGTGTTTCAGGTTTCTTGTTGTTTCAATTTAATTAATTGTTGATGGCAACTGGTGCTTCGGGCTCCATAAAAAATGTAATAAGCTGCTGGTGAGCAGATCCTTGCTGCTTGCTTCACTGTTGTATTATACACTTATTTTTTTTTTTTTTTTTATAGTTGGATCAACCCTTCCAGTCTAAGAAGGGGTTTTAACAGGTCTTTTAAGACTTGAGTCGACCCTTCCAACGATTTTGTTGAATTAATAACTTTATTAACTTTTTCGTTTCCGTAACTTTACGACTTTTGATCGACACGCACGATATTAGTTCGCGATAGTGTCTGCAGTATCCTACCGACTGCGCCACTTAAGATTTGTATTTTAATATTTAAAAAAAAAAATATTTTAACAATTAAAACACGGGTTTATATAATCTGATATAATTTTTATTCCCCGGTAATGATAGTTGACTTACTTAAGTCTAACTTAGAACTGACTATCTGTTTGTTGTTGATTGCAAATGAAACTTCGGTCTGCCGTGGGAATTGCAACCGTCGCGACATGAATTTGTAATTGGAGCAAAGTACTCCAATGCAGACGTTTGGAATTTAGATAAATTAAATAGCGGATGCGCGTGTGCAACTTGATCTTCGTTGCACAATTCAGCGTTGCACAGTTCAGGTGAATTGTGCACGTTAATGCAGGAATGTATTTATGATAGCATTTGAAAATAATGCTATATGATCTGTTTCGAAGATCTTGTAACTCTCAATCTCGATGACTAACGTCTCTACTTCTTCGTAGGTGAAAGAAGCATAAGCGAGCGATCTTTGTAATAAATCTTTTGCGCATTTCACTGCAGCTTCCCACAAACCGCCATAATGAGGTGCTCGAGGTGGTATGAATTTGAAATTAATCCCCTTTTCGCAGCATTTTTGGTGATAAATTCTATAGCTACATGTCCGAAAAAAGTATCTTTCAACTCTCGGAGCTGATTCTTGGCGCCAACGAAATTGGTAGCGTTAGCGCAGTATAACGTCCTACAATTTCCCCGTCTAGTAACAAATTGCTTCAAGCACCCTATAAAAACGACTGTAAACAGATTACTTACCACCTCGAGATGAACTGCCTTTGTCGAAAAGAAACAAAATACTGCTATATACGCCTTGCTAGGTCGTTTCCATTGCAGAGAGCAATGTACCCAGATAGGTCCACAAAAATCTACTCCAGAAATTATAAACGGGCGAGCAGGTTGCACACGGTGACTGGGCAGATTTCCCATTAATTGGTTTAACATCTTGGGCCGTGTTCGTGTGCAAGCCACACAGTGTTGTACGATAGAGCGTGCAATGGATTTTCCTTTAATTGACCAAAATTGCTGCCTCGTTACTGCCAAAAGCGTCTGCGGTCCCATATGCTTATTTGCTATGTGGATTTGGTCATTAGCATTTAAATGAACGGATGCGAGTGAGGCAGTAACATAGGGTGTTTTGCGTCAAATGATAATGCAGTATCTTCTAGTCTGCCCTCAACTCGAAGAATCTTGTATTCATCTAAAGTACGAAATACATATTTGCCGAGCCTAGGCGAAAGCTGGCGAGCCCAAGTGTGTGAACGGTCCAGACAAGCGACTTTGACAGGTCTCGCCGGCACTCGTGCGACTTCCGATCGGAATGGGGTTTGGGCACGAGTCAAGGCGATTTCGTGACGAGCCGTCAAATGTCGCCCGCATGTTGGCGGTCTCGTCTGACTTCGGCTCGCCTAACCTCAGCCAATATGTATTTGCTACATAAGGAAGTACTAAAAATTCATATTTCCATGTATATACATATATATATATATATATATATATATATATATATATATATATATATATATATATATATATATATATATATATATATATATATACATATATATATATATATATATATATATATATATATATATATATATATATATATATATATATATATATATATATATATGTATATATATATATATATATATATATATATATATATATATATATATATATATATATATTTATATATATATATATATATATATATATATATATATATATATATGTATATATATATATATATATATATATATATATATATATATATATATATATATATATATTTATATATATATATATATATATATATATATATATATATATATAAATATAGATATATATATATATATAAATATAGATATATATATATATATATATATATATATATATATATATATATATATATAAATATATTTATTTATATATATATATATATATATATATATATATATATATATATATATATATATATATATATATATATATATATATATATATATATATATATATATATATATATATATATATACCTGTACATCATCAAAATCCGATTGAACTGAAATTTGCAGGATACATTGATGTATATGCATAATAGTGCCAGGTCTCACAAAAAGTAAATAATCTGTAATCCTTTGGCGCCGGCGGGCATTTTAATGATATTTTAAATAGACCTACTTTTCTGTCAACATATAACTTTTGCAAAAATAAAATTTATGGAATGAGTTTTGAGCGTGATCTTTATGTAAATATGATTATTTTTTTTTAAATTTGTAGCCCTATGTGTTTGCTAGGCACCTGAAATGAGATTGAAAAAATTAGAAAATTTTTGAATTCCGATATTTTTCATCATTATGAAACTGACAGGGCCAATTGCAGTTACTAAGTTGTAGACACGTGTGGTTTTTATGTACGTGTAATCAACCCTGCAGCTACGGTAGGCATTGAAAGTGAGAACGTTCAAACCGTCGACTCCAAGTAAAAATTTTGGTCTTTTACAGTGAAAACCAACTCATAAAGAAATCTTATGTTTTGTCTATACAATCAAAGGAAAACTTTAGAAATTTCATTTCGGACAAGAACGGTGGCCCTCCTCCAATTAACCTATATTTTAAGCATCAAAAAGTTCTGTTCATGAGAACTCAGGATCTAAATTTCAGATATAAATGAAACTCACAGAATGTATTGGTATTAAGAAGCGATTTTGTGGGTAACTCTGTGCCAGTGTTGCCATCTTGAAAAATTATCTAGAAAAAAAATCTGCTTTTTGCCCTATGAATTCTGAATTAGTTACCAGATTTTCATGAAATTGTCACAGTAGCTGAACCTGACTCTATGCCGTGTTTGTTAGAAATTTGGCTGAGAAGTTCGGCTGGTGTTGCCAGCTGTGGTAATTTTGGTACATTGGGTTTTGAAAATTCGCTCAGGAAAGTAAAGTATTTTGCCCTATAACTTCCAGTGCAGTCATGAAATCAAAACAAGTTTCATAAGATTAATGGAACTTAATAAAGGCATTGTTCAGAAGGAATCTAGTATAAAAAACCATTATAGGGTTGCCAGCTGTTGTTGGTTTTGTATTTATTTACAATATCGTTACTAAGCGATTTTATCGTAAAATTTTCAAACGGTAATTATCTTTTAGTGACAGATAACAACAAATATTAAGTTTTCGAAAATTTGTAAACTTTTGCGACTAGTAACCCTAAATTTCTTTGTATCGGATCAAAACGAAATTCGCAGAGTAGGTTGATTTCAACATGAGGCAAGTGTGATATATTTTTGGCTTAGATGCAGGCAAAGGGTTGCCAGCGTGAGGCGTTTTTTGTTATTTTCGTATCAATAAATGCTTACATTAAGTATTCATATCGTGAACATTTACAATGAATTAATTTACCAATTAATTAAATTTTCTAATTTCTAGAAATTTTTGGGTTCCAAGCATCTTTCGTTTTTTGACCCTAAACATCTTTCTATTTCGTTTTCATTTTCGCTGCGCTGGAAGTTATATGAGTGAATAGAATTTTATGGTAACCATCCTACAAAACTTTTCAAATTTTCGATGCTTAAATATTTGTTGTTAAATGTCATTGCAGAATCATCCCCATTTGGAAATTTTATGAAAACATCGCTCGATAAAGAAATGTCAATAAATTACGAAATTCATCATGGCTGGCAACCCTTTCATGATTTTTCAAAGAAATTCGTACAGAATTAGAAATTTAGCAAGGTCCACTTATCAAATGAATTTCGTTTTGATTTCGTAACTGCATCGGATGCTATAGGGAAAAACTTTGTTTTCGTGAGACAATTTACAATATTTAGGAGACCGAAATTGCCATAGCTGGCAACCCTGTTCTACTTTTTCTACCAAATTTCTACAAAATCTATCTTAAAGTAAGGTTCATCTACTGCGTGAATTTGGTTAAAATCTGGTTGCTAAATCGGAAGCTATAGGCCAAAAACCAGTTTTTTCTCTCAGCGATTTTTCAAAATGGCACCACTACCACAATATTACCCGTATTTCAAAATCGCTTCTATCAGACCTGTTCGTAGCTATTTCAAACATGTCCTGTAAATTTCGTATTGATCACGTAATACGATCGTCAGTTCTCGAGAACAGAAATTTTGAATGCTGCAAATAGCGGTAATTTGATCATGGGTTACCGTTCTTGTTTAGCGCGGAATTTTGAAAATTTTTATTTGACTTGATGGACAAAGGTCAAAATTTATCAATAATTTGAATTCATTTTCAAAAATCAAAAATTTTTGAGGAGGGTGGATGATTTGAAGGATTTTTTTTCAGGAGCCTGCTGTAGCTATCTAGTTGCCCGCACAGTTTTGAAAGTGCATGGGTTAAATTTTAGTCTACATCAATACGCTCTGCGAATTCCACGATGATCCATTGTTTTTCTTAGAAGGTATGACAGTCTGAAATTTGAAAAAAAATCCTTGCCTACTTTTAGGCACTCAGCGCCTACTTAAGGCTCAAGCATTCCTTGATATATTTTAAGCAAAAATTGTTCTACAGGGTTGTCCGGTTTTCAAAATCTACGGAGTTACAGGGTGGCCAATAAAAGTGTTTCGGACCTGTACCTTGACTCACTTAAATCGTTATATCTTGAAAACGAATAATCATAACGCATAGTTTTATGGCTTGTTTGTTTATGAAATCAAATTACCTTTAATTTGATGTAACATCCTAAATTTTAACTGTACCTGATTTTGAGATATTTACTTGAAAACACAAAATTTTGGCACTTCTACCTCGCAAATTCTGTGTTCAATGTCGTTTTTCTCAGAAAATCTCATGTAAAGGTGCCATTTTAGTTTTAGTTTTTATAGGCCATATTGTTGGTACCATTTTCCAAGTAGTAAGCGGAAATACATATCGCTTAAAAACTGAATATGACATAAAGTGGTCCTCGTTTTCGATCTACACTCTTTGCTTGAACTGAAAGAATTTATGAAAGGTTTGTACGCTTTATTTCAAAATTTTTGAGCTACAGAAATGTTCAAAATGGCCACTTTCATTTTGAATAGACGTCAAAGCTCGTTTTGCAAGCGTTCTTTTTATATTTATACTTCTCAGCTGCTGCCTCACTTCTGTTGCAGCCGCATCGATCCTGGTATTTAGGTCTTCCAATGTTGATACTTCCGTTGTGTTGACAAGGGTCTTCATCCGCGCCATACAAAAAAATCTATAATTTTTAGATCAGGAGATCTCGCAAGCCAGTGTATTGATCCATTTCTACCGATCCAGCGATTGGTATAATTGGAATTCAAAAAATCTCTGACTGGTCGGCCAAAGTGAGCTGGAGCACCATCGTGTTGGTAAAACATGGAAGCCAATCGTTGCGGCCGAACATCCTCCAATAAGTCCTGCAGATCATGTATTCAAAAATGTAAATAACTGGTACTATTTAGGGTAGGCAGAAGCCTAATAGGTCCAATTAAATCGTTACCAATCACTCCTGGCCATAAATTTACGCTGAACCTATGCTGAAACGATGAAGTCCTTCTCGTGTGTGTGCTCTCAGCCCACGAATGTAAATTGTGAAAGTTTTTGATACCGTTCCTGGTAAATAAGGACTCATCCGTCCAGAGAATGGTGTTCAAAAAATGTTCGTTGTCTAATTGTTTCTCAAGGAGCCAATTGCAGAATTCCATCCTTTTGGGCAAATCGATCGGTAGCAGCTCCTGCACTGGTGTGTGATGGTAGGGATGTAAATGGGCTGCTTTTAAAATACTCCAAACTTTCCACGTAGACACGTTAAACTGCAACGCCAATCGTCGAACACTGATTCATGGGTCAGTTTCCACTGCAAGCAGTATTTCTTCATCGGTCCGTACAGCGATTGCAGGCGTAGGATTTGCGTTTACTCGGCTCGTCCTAACGCTGCCAGTTTTCCAAATCCTTGTGTATAGTTGTTGAAACACTCTCCGTCCAGGAATCCGTCGATGGGGATATCTCTGTTGATACAAAGATTGCGCCGCTTGTGAACTCCCCCGGCACTCTCCATATACGTACATAATATCTGCATATTCGTCATTAGTGTAGTGAGACATTTTGAACGTATGTTTGAAATTTTAGTGATATCTTCTAGTTCGAGTAATGTACCGAA
>OZ022263.1:115407230-115554730 GCA_963978885.1 Nemotelus pantherinus | reverse complement strand
TTGTGTGTTTTCTATTAACGTTGTAGTCACTTAAGTCTTTATCACTATAAAAGTTTAGTTTCACTAATAAAATTATGCTCATTTGAAATAAAATGTATATAAAAGATTTGTTTTTCACTTTTTATGAAGCAAGTTTACAATTCGTTCAGTGTGCTTTATTTGATTCAATTTGATTATTCTCATCCAAGAATATTATGCTGACTTAAGGGGTTATTCTACTTTGTCAATTTAAAAAAATCGATTTTTTTTACGTTTTTTGAAAGTATATGATCTCAAGAATATCGTATTAAAATTTCAGAATGATCCGAGCATTATATTTCATCATTTTACTCGAGCGCGTTTTAGTTCATTTTAACGCGTGTACGTCGTTCAACCGCTCGGCTCCTCCCGTCAATTTTAGGCTTTGTATAAGCTCGCAGCTGAACTCTTATTTGTACGCTTAGTCTCACTTCGCATGCCGTAGTAAAAGTATCTATCTTGAACGAATTTTTTTGTATAAAAATGAAAAAAAAAAAGGATCTCGAGAAGGCAGGGGTACAACTACACCTAAAAAAGAAAATTTCGAGGCAATAGATATTCTGACGAAACACAACCAAATTATACGAGCAAGTCAGCCGAAAAAATTAGAAAATCGAGTAATCCCTCATTAGACGTAAACATTGAGCAGGCGTCAAGTTACTGTATTTTAAACTTTTTTTTAGTGTTTTCTGTGTTGAAAACGTTTGTTAAGTGTAAAGAATGTGACGGAAATATATCTTTTTCTCAATATGGGCAGCGAGGTTTAGGATTAAAAGTGTGTGTCAACTGTGAGAATTGCGGAGAAAGATATATAGACTCGTGCTCGATGATTGGCAACGGCTATGAAGTGAACCGCCGATTTGTTTTTGTAATGAGATTAATTGGTATAGAAATACACGGTTTACAATTGTTCTGTGGTTTAATGGATTAAAGAAACCGATTCAACATCAAAACATATTATGACATAATCGAACATATAAAGGTTGCTACAAATTGTGTATTTGACTTGGTGACTCGCAAAGCTGTCGATGAAGAAAAATCTTTAAATGTCGAAAAAGGAGGTACTCAATATATTTTATCAGTTTCTGGCGATGGTTCTGGGGCGAAAAGAAGATTCAGTTCTCTTGTAAGCATCGTTTCACTGATTGGAAAATATTGCGGGAAAGTTATAGATGTGACTGTACGATCGTCTTATTGCAAAGCTTGTGAGTATTGGAAAGGTAAAGAAGAAACAGTTGGGTGCAGTACTTGGTACGAAGGCCATAAACATCAATGTCCTGCAAATCATGAGGGAAGTACCAGCAAAATTGAAGTGGATGGTGTAGTCGAAATGTTCATGCGATCTATGGAAAAATTTCAAGTCCAGTACGGATTTTATATTGGTGACGGTGAATCCAAGACTTTTCAAATGCTACTCGATGTTCATCCTTATGCCTAGTGCTAAACTCTTCGCGAAACGAATTCAACGGTGAAATCCCATACAAAAAGAGCTTTTCAATTCGTCAGTAAAGCTCTTTTGCATGGGATTTGACCGTTGAATTCGTTTCGCGAAGAGTAGAGTACTAGGCATTATGGCGAAGATGTTATTGTTCAAAAGTTAGAGTGCGTATTGCACGTAAAAAAAGAGTGTACAAACGAGCAGTGGAAAGTAAAAAAGCTCTTACTCAGCGTAAAAAAGCTTTGGCAGTTGCTCAAAAAGAAGCAGACAAAAAAATAAAAGTTCGGGGAAAAAAAATGTTACAAAAAAAAAGATCTTCCAAAAACTGCAAAATTAACTAACAAAGTAATGAAGGAATTGTTGACTTACTATGGATTAGCAGTTATACGTAACAAAAATTCAATTGAAGATATGCGTAAGGAGATCTGGGCAAGTTATTATCAAAAAATTTCGACTGATGAAAATCCGCAGCATACTTACTGTCCGTCAGGGTCCGATTCGTGGTGCAAATATCAAAAGTTCAAAGCCAACAACCGAAAATATAAGCATCTTCCTGCTTTAGATGTAGAAGCACAAGATATTATGAAGCCTATTTATACCGATTTGACGAAAGATGATTAATTAAAAAGATGCTTAGGCGGCTGCACTCAAAATAATAACGAAAGTTTTAATCAGCGCGTGTGGTCTATAACACCAAAACACATTTTTTCTGGTGCAAAGATCGTTGAGATTGGAACCAAAATAGCAGCATGCATTTATAATGAAGGATTTGCTTCTGTATTGAAAATATTGGACATAATGAATGTGTGACTCCCGCATTACATTAGCCGAGCGCCGAAGCACTGAAGCTCCTCAGAAATCAAGAGCAAGCCGCAGAGATGCCACAATGGAGCAAAAAGAGTTATTTGACATAGCAGAAGGTATCCTGTATGGAGCAGGGGTCGCTGATTAGCTGTAAATATCATTTTTATACAAATTTTCAATAAAAGCAACTTTAAACGCGTTTTTCTCAAAATCATGTTTTTCGATACGGTCCAAAGCTTTTCTCAGAAACTAATAAACCGATCCTCTTGAAATTTTTATCACATATTTGTCAAACATACAGCGAAGATTGGCACTAGAATCGTGTCAAAATATTGATTTTTTCAATTTTTTTCAACAAAAAATCGGTAAAAAATATCGGTTTTTTCGAAAAATCTTTTCAAACAGTCGCCATTTTGTTGATTTTGCATAAAACTTCATGATTCTAGTACCTACTATAGTCGCTATTATACAAATTAAGAATTTTTATGAATTTTGTGTTTCAGTCTCTCCGTTGCTGAGAAATCTTATGGGCAAGTGCACCCCTTTTTTTATGACATGTCAAGAATGTATGCGTCATGACTATATATATATATATATATATATATATATATATATATATATATATATATATATATATATATATATATATATATATATATATATATATATATATATATATATATATATGTATATATATATATATATATATATATATATATATATATATATATATATATATATGTATATATATATATATATATATATATATATATATATATATATATATATATATATCTATATGTATATATATATCTATATGTATATATATATATATATATATATATATATATATATATATCATAAGCATTGTTCTAAATTAACATAAGTATTTCATAAATATGCTATTGCTCTAAGCATTATGTCCATATCATATTTTTGTATAATATAATAACATAGTCCACGTTAATTCATGTACACAAATAGATTAGACTAAACATAGTTTCTAATATCATACATTGCATGCATCTTCAATGCCAAATGCACATTCTCAGACAGACACTTGACTCCCTGTATTCCAGCATAATCTAAATTCTCATGGTTTTTGCACATTCCTTTCATTGTCTTTATTCACAGTAAAATTTGTAGAATCAGCATCATAAAATTCTTATAAATTAAGTACATGGCACAATAAAATTCATTCTCACATCAACTGCTGTTTAATTAGGAAGTCTACAACATTGGTGACCCCGACACTGGACAAGATGGAAGCCCTGCTAAAAACCCAAAAGGCGCTAGGAGAGGACATTGAGCGACTAGTCCGCAACTTTCGAAAAGACTCACGGCAAAGGAATGTCGAGACTTACCTGGTTGAACGAGCTGAAAAGTTGAAACAACTCTGGAATGAATTCAACAATGGTCATCGGGATCTTGAAGAATTCGAAGACCAAGATATCGAGTACTTCAAAAGCTACTACCTTGAAGCAATCAAAGCAGTGGTAGTGAGAACACAAGGCGAAATTCAAGAGCTCTTGAATGAATTGCACACTGAAGAAGTCAATAGCAAGGCTGAAGGCACCAAAAAAACGTCAGAAGGGCCAACAGAAATTACTTTTACAGTTCGGTGCGAAAGTATTATGCTAGAGACTCTTCGCCACTCGCTAGAATGAGCGGAGGGAAGGCTGAGCATGAATCAGCCAAAGGAATTCATTGAATCACAGTTGGTGAGTTTGGAAAAGCAATGGGAGCTTATTCAAGCCAAACACCAGCAGATTCTGGAAAATCCAAGCCTCCCACAAGACTATGACTTAAAAACTTATGTTAATACGCAGTCATGGTGGGAGTTAGTCCAAAGGCAGTTTATGGAAATGCTGACTCAATTTGGATCAATACAGGCCAACGTCAAACTACCTCGAATTCAGCTTACAAAATTTGATGGTAATTACGCACTCTGGCCGGAATTTCGTGATCTATTTAGTCAATTAATAGATCAAAGCAATCTGGGGCTAGCACAGAAACTCTGGTTTCTCAAAACCAACCTGGTTGGGGAGGCTGAAGCTCTCATCCGACATCTACCGGTGTGCGACAACAACTATGACACCGCTTGGAGGCTGGTGAATGAGCGCTATGACAACAAGCGGCTGCTTGTTAGTTCAATACTTAACAAGCTAATATCTCAGCCAATAGTAAACGGGGATTATTCTCAATCTATTAAAACTTTGCATGATGTCACTGCCGAATGTGTTCGAGCATTGCAAGGCTTGAAGATGGCAGTGGATCAATGGGATCCAATTCTTGTTTACATCTTAACCAAGAAATTGGACAAAAACACACACATCCTGTTCGAGCAGCAACTTCAATCACCACGAGAGATCCCAACAATATCGCAACTCTTGATATTTCTGGAGTTGCGCTTTCAATCTCTCGAAGCTCTTGGTGACAAACTATCTCGAGTCTCATCAAAAAACACGGCAAGCAAGACGACTCTTACCGCAACTAAGCCAATAGAAGCACCCTGCCACCGGTGTAAAGGTGGGCACACACTCAGCCAATGCGGAACATTTTTAAATTTAAATGTACAAAGCAGAAGAAACTGCGTTGCCAAAGGGCAGTTATGCTTTAATTGTTTATAATCAGAGCACTCCGTAAAAACGTGTAGAGCGAGAAGTTGTTTAAGGTGCAGCAGGCGGCATCATACTCTTCTCCACATTGAAAAGGAAAATTCAAAGCCAGCCCCCACAAGTCAAGCGCTGATAATGAACAAAGAGGCTGATGACAATGAATCATATGTGTTTCTTGGCACCGCAGTGGTAAATTTAACCGACAATATTGGCCAGATAAGACCAGCTAGAGCACTAATTGATTAAGGATCTCAATTAAGTTTCATTTCGGAAAAGCTTTTCAAAAAACTACACGTACAGGTACAACAAACCCAAGAAATACGGGGAATTGGTAACAGCCGCCAGCAATCTAAAACACGAGTCCACTTAACGCTATCATCAGCTACAAGCGAATTTAAAATGCAATTCGAAGCATTTGTGCTCAAAGAAATTACGAGCATACACCCAGAAAGGCAGGTGAATATTTCGAAATGGCCAATACCCAGCAATATATTACTGGCTGATCCTAGGTTCTATGAGCCACAAGAAATAGAGCTGCTTTTGGGTGCTGAATTATTTTGCTCACTGATTAGCTCTGGACAGATATTACTGGGAATAAACCTACCTACCTTGCAAAACACAATGCTTGGGTAGATGGTTCTTGGGAAAGTTAAAGAAAAAACAGCTGATTCAACATTCTGCGGAGCTGTGCGAAACTTAGATGACCAATTACAAAAGTTCTGGGAGTTTGAAGAGCCAACGGTCACTTCACCTTTGAAACTTTCACACGATGATCAGGAATGCGAGGCATGGTTCACGTCCACAACTATGAGGAGCACTTCAGGACGATATGTTGTCCGTCTACCATTTGCCAAATCGCCAGCACTTCTTGGGCTATCTAAACAAATAGCGTTGCAACGTCTCAATGGATTAAACAGAAAATTCAATCGAGACCCAAAATTGCGAGAAGGCTACACCAATTTTATACACGAATATATAAAATTGGGGCACATGGAGTTAGTGGAAACTATCGACGAACAACTACCGCATTACTATCTTCCGCATCATTGCGTTATGCGACTCGATAGCACTACTACACGACTACGTGTAGTATTTGACGGGTCAGCAAAAACGTCGAGTAACTTTTCGCTCAATGACATTCTACGGACTGGTCCTACGCTACAACAGAGCCTGTTCAACATTCTCATTAGATTCCGATACCATAAATACGTTATCACTGCGGATATTTGCAAAATGTATCGTCAAATTCAACTACATGAAGATGACAGAAACTATCATCTTATCCTTTGGCAAGAGCCTGGTGACGAAAAAGCCACAACCTTTCGCTTGACAACTGTCACTTATGGAACACGTAGTGCTCCATATTTAGCAATCAGATGCCTAAATCAACTTGCGGTAGATGAAAAAAATGCATGCCCTGCTGCGGCAGCAACTATTTTCCGTGACTTCTACGTTGATGACTTGCTCACTGGAACAGATGATCTGCAAAAGGCCATCGATTTACAGAAACAGCTTCACATCATCTTAAACAAAGGTAGATTTCGCCTCCACAAATGGTGTTCCAATAATCCAAACATACTAAAGTCGATTCCTTCAAGTGATAAGGCGACAGAATTTGACCTTACAAAGCTTGAAACCGAGAATATTGTCAAGACCTTGGGTATTAGCTGGAATCCTTCAACTGATGAATTCAGCATTAAATCTTCGACTACAAGCAATTCTAAACCAATCACGAAGCGTATTGTGCTGTCTGAAATGTCACAGCTTTTCGATCCGCTGGGCTTAGTCAACCCAGTAATAGTTCTGGCAAAGATCTTCATGCAGCAATTGTGGGAGCTAAAATTGGACTGGGATACCCCACTACCAGATGTATTGCAGCAAAAATGGAGTATGTATCGCACCCAACTACCACTTCTGAACACAGTAAAAATACCAAGGCGAATCAGAAGTTTTAACTCCTCTCAATCGCTACAACTGCATGGCTTTTCAGATGCCAGTGAAAACGCTTACGGCGTATGCATATACCTTAGGTCCGAAAACACCAAAAAGCACCCGCAGGTATTCCTGGTCTGTGCCAAAAGCCGCGTAGCACCAATCCGGAAAAGAAGCATCGCCAGACTAGAATTATGTGCAGCGCAATTACTGGTAAACCTGATACATCAAGTAAAATGTGCTCTGAATGTGCCAATCAGTAAAACATTCTACTGGACGGACTCTACTATTGTCTTGCAATAGATCGCCTCGCCATCATCAAAATTTACAACATTTGTTGCCAATAGAGTCTCGGCAATTCAAACAGCACAGGGCGATGGAACTTGGCAGTATATTGAATCTAGTCAAAATCCGGCTGATATCGTATCCAGAGGAATGCTTCCGTCACAGCTTCTCACCAATAAACTTTGGTTTGAAGGTCCACAAATGCTAAGACATCCCATTTCGATTCAAACTTTCATTCCTGAAATCAAGAATACGATACCGGAAGTAAAAAAGACGAAGTTTGTATTGACGGCAACTGGAATCAGTTTACAACTAATTTCCACCATTCGTCACAACAACAACTTTCAACGTTTACAAGAAGTTGTTGCGTACATTCTACGATTTGTCGCAAAAAGCAGACTGTTAAAACACGAAAGAGCAACAGGCAAACCAAATCTGGCTGAAATGGATTTGGCATTTAAACTCATAATTCGCGAAATGCAAATGCAAGACTTTGAGGCAGAGTTAAAACAACTACAAAAGGAACAAATGGTTTCACACGATAGTAAACTAAGGCCACTAGCACCCTTTATTGACGAAGAAGGGATGATTCAAGTCGGGGGTAGAATATGCAAAAGCAAGCTCCCTTATAAATCCAAACACGCTATGTTAATTTCACACTTAAATCCCATCTCCAAGCTAATCTTCGATCAATTGCATCGAAAATACTTGCATGCTGGGCCACAGACTTTATTATACATTTCACGGCAAAAAGTCTGGTGTACCAACGGAAGAAATCTTGCCAAAACAGTGGCACGGCAATGTATCAGGTGTGCTAGAACTAAGCCACAAGTCATAAGTCAAATTATGGCAGACTTACCTGCTGAAAGAATACAGCAATCACAAACATTTCTTCACAGGAGCATTGACTTTTGTGGCCCTATCCAAATTCATTTTAAATTACGTGGAAAACGACCAGTCAAAGCTTACATTGCTGTTTTCGTATGCTTTTCCACAAAGGCCACTCATATGGAGCTTACATCGGATTTAACAGTCGCTGCTTTCATTGGTAGCTTAAGGAGATTCATCTCAAGAAGAGGACGCCCGGCGAAAATCTTTTGTGACAACGCTACCAATTTCGTTGGCGCAAGGTCGGAATTGGCAGAACTCGCGTCAGTTTTCTATCAACAGGAAGGCCAAAACACGATCGCTACGTTTTGCTGTGACGAAAATATAGAATGGCTTCACATTCCTCCAAGGTCACCTCATTTTGGAGGGCTTTGGGAGGCGGCTACAAAATCGGCAAAATACCACTTAAAAAGAGTGGTTGCGGGTGCATCGCTTACATATGATGAGTTGAACACAGTCATCTGTGAAATTGAAGCAATGCTCAATTCGAGGCCACTTACCCCAATGTCCTCTAGTCCAAACGATCTAGAAGCTCTATCACCTGGTCATTTTTTAATCGGGCTGAACCATCAGCAACGATGCAAAATATGTCTCTTACAACACGATGGAAACTAGTGAGGTCATTAAGATCCGAATTTTGGCGAAGGTGGTCGACAGAATACCTTCAAGAGCTTCAGAATAGATACAAATGGCAAAAACCTCAAACCGACATCAAAGTTGGGACATTAGTGCTGCTCAAGGATGACAATCTACCAACTCTGCAATGGCGGACAGGACGAATAATAGACACAATTAAAGGTTCAGATAATCACATCAGAGTAGCTATTGTAAAGACATCTACTGGAGAATTTTGACGAGCGATTCATACCCTTTGTCCTCTACCATGCAAAGTCGACATCTCACCAACTGCGGCTTCAACGAATATCTGTACTTCAGCAAAGAAAACAAGAATTGCCCCTGTAACATCTCACTACTCGTCATTGATAACGTCATCAAAGCCTAAACGGAAGGTCGAGGAAAGTGTCTCACGAAGTCCAAAGAGAGGAAAAACCACATTACTTCAGGTGCTTCTGTGCGTGTTACTAATCCCACCTCTTTCCCACTGTAGAGCATCTGATAGCCCAGTTCAACTAAGTACATTTAGAAACAGTCCGGGAATATTTTTCGAAGAGGTCAATACAGTGATGCTAACACACAGCACATGGAAAATCGTTACATATTATAATCTTGCTGGATACTGGGCAGAATATAATGGCTTAACAAAATGCATTAACAGTCTAATAGAAGCGTGCGCAGCTCAACAAACATTGTTTAACACATCTCAATACTGCAATACAATAATAACACAGTTTCAACAACTACAAAACGAGATCCAAGATAGAAATGCGCTTTTGTATCAGCACTCCAGCAAGCCAGAAAGAAGGAAAAGAGCACCATTAAACATTGTCGGCTCAGCAGCACATTTCCTCTTTGGCATCCTAGATGAAGAATTCGCCCGAAAATACGAAGAAGACATAGCTAAGGTGAAAAACAATGAAAATTATCTACTTCACTTACTAAAAAATCAAACCAATATAATTGATGGAACATTAAACCTGTTCAAGAAATCCGCAAATGAGATTCACCACCAGTTCAAATTCATCGAGCAACAACTAGAACTGCTTCAAAATACCATACAAAAGGCCGAAGAAGTAAATCAAATTTTTAGTTCAGTAACCATTCAAACATCATTGGTACTTAATCATTTATTGAACATCCAAACAACTTTGCTGCAAGTTGTAACAAACACATATCATGGGCAAATCAGTCCTTCGCTGCTTAATGTTGCCCAGTTGCAGAAACAAATTCAACTGATGAGAGAGCATTTACCGGCAAACAAACTTGTGCCTATCACATCGACCTCACCACTTAGTCTCTACAAAATCGCTACGGTTGGAACACGAACCACGAAAGATAATGTGATTTTCGACATTCAAATTCCTCTACTAGACTCGGATCCATATCAACTATTAAAAATACATCCAGTGCCAGTCAAGTACCACAACACATCAATACAAATAAAGCCATCAACCGACTATCTTGCAGTCACTTTTCACCGCGATAGATATTACCCACTATCGGAGCTTGAAAGAACCAAATGTCATCATTTTGAAATGAAATATATTATATGCAATCAAGCTCATCCGATTTATACAACACAATCAGACGTCAACAAATGCGAAGTATCACTTCAGATTCACCAAACAGGCATTCCAGCCATGTGCGATATTCAGATGACTTCATCGCACAATCACTGGATTCAGCTAAAATCTCCCAATAGTGGGATCTTCGTTATCTCGAATCAACTAACATTAGACGTTGTTTGTGATCATACCATCCATCATAAAGTAATCAAAGGAAGCGGGATCCTTAGACTCAATCCTGGATGCATTCTCAACCACAATGCCATTATATTGACGGGACATTCTGAGGATTTAGATGGCATGAACTTCTCATTTGTTCCAGTGATGAATCTCTCCGACTTCATTCCTCATTTTATCAAATCGCAGACCACTGAAATAAACTGGAATACTAACAATTCTGACAAAATTGTTCAAAACCTACAACAAAAACTTCACCAGCAATTATCAGCTGAACTACCAGACACAATTTCATCTCATGACATCCATAACTACACGATAAATTATATCAGCTTGGCTATAATTCTCATCATCGGTGTTGTTGCGACTGACTAAACTCTTTCGAGCCGCCGTCAGTGCAGCATATATTTATTTAGAGATTTTCCTTTTCTCTTGCCCGGCGTGCCTTTTCCCAGCCGACTAGCTCAGCCTGGCGTGGGTTTACGGGCGGAAAATCTCTACGTGCTATGGCACGCAGACAGTACAACACTTAGAACCTGTTAAAGATCCATCAGTCAACGACAACCACAAATAGGAAGGGAAAGAAAAGGATTCGCAAGAATCATTATTTATTATTTTAGTTATAATTCATTAGTGATATAGAAACGGAAATTATCAAAACAAATAAAAAGAATCAAACTAAAAGCCACAACAAAATTAAAAAAAAAATCTGAATAATTCAAGCAGATAATCAAACTAAAATATTCAAGCAAACAAAATTAATTAATAATTTGGGTGGGATTCATTCATATCAGACTCCGGCCGGGATTTGTTCACATATATCATACACGAGATTTTCTTTTCTCCAAAGAGAACCAAAAAAAATTGAGTAATCAAATTTGAATAATTCAACTTAAATAACCTATTAAATTAATATTTTGTATACAAAAACTATCAAGATACTTATATATATAAATGTACATGCACCCACACCAAAATTTTTCATGAAATATTTATGGTAAGAATATATATATAGTAAATTTACGGTAATTCATATCTATACCACGTGATTTATTTATTTTTTTTTTTACTTTTAACTATGTGAATGATTATTTATTCCGTTTCCGTTGATATAATTCAAGAACTTTAATTGATCTTATTTTTTTATAAGCATTTCTTTAATTAGTGAAAAAAATATGGTTGAAAAGTTAACTATTTTATTATTCATAAAAATTCTTCTTTCGATTTTTTTTTCAAACGACTAATTATTCGGCCTCCACTCACGAACTTGTCTAACTGAAAATCGTACCTTTGAAATTATGATCCGATTTGCACCATCACCTGCTCTTCTGCAAACGTTCTCCCCTTGGGGTTTAATGGAATCGTCATTGTCGATGCGGACCCAGATAGTCTGCGAGACTTCCTTTCTTTCAGCCACTAAGTCACCGATATCCCCTTCTTGCGAAGACCTTTCGTTTTGTTTTCACTATCAGTGGAATCGTCACTGTCGTTGAAGACCCAGATAGTCTGCCAGACTTCCTTTCCTTCAGTCACTAATTCACCGATATACCCTTCTTGCGAAGATCTTTCGTTTTTTCCACTATCAGCTCGGTTGTTGTCCCCTTAGTGCTTCTCAGCTTCAACTTATGTTTTAAATGCAAAATTAACGTTTTTCCATTATTTCATTATTAAGTTCTCTAATCGCCAATATTCATCAATGTCCTAGTTTCACTCTCCATACTAGAATTTTTAACTTAAGTGTATCAATGATCACTTTGTACTGGCAAACTTTCTTAACTTTCACTATCTTGTCCAACAAATCTTGTTAACTTGCACTTTACTTTTTCTTTAATTTTCTTTCACGCTTAAAAGTTCTTGAACGTTCTTCCTCTCTTAATACAAAACCAACGGTTTTTCTGAATTTTCAAATGCTCCAAATCACCAACTTTCGACTTTCACTTTCTACCCCAGAATGACTTTCTTCTTTTTCCCAGTTCATATTCAAGTCCCTCTTTTCTTTGTTTGAAAAAAATTTCACTATACCGCTAGAGCGGTTTATTTCCAAATTCCCATAACTTCAATTCCCCACACCATTGTGGCATCACTCAAAACCGACGATGCAGACATCAGCCACCAGGTTCGCTGAGTTTTCGCGCAGTATCCAGCTGTCATCACAAGGTCCAGAAACTTTAACCAACAGTGCCGTGGTCTAGAATCGTCGTCAGTTTTGTGTTTATAAAGATTGGTACAATATAACCCGAAGAAGTGCGTCTAATTGGTTCAGTATTCGAAGAAAGGTTCTAGTGAGATTCTAAAAACATGTCGGACTTGAAGGCGCCTTTTTGGACCGTCAAGCGGGTCCAGTTCGGCATTCTGGCACCGGACGAGATCCGCCGAATGTCGGTGTCAGATGATGGCATACATTTCCCTGAAACAATGGAAGGTGGCTTTGACCAGAGTCAACGATCGTTAACTTTAATAGTAATTTTATTTATTTTTTTAGGACAAATCAGAAGAATACGAACTTACTACGGATACTCAACCTAAGCTCATGGGCCCCGCTGACCTACCTGCCCAGGGTTCATATTTTTGTAACAGAGTTACCTGATGAATCGGTTATGTTAACAAGACAAATGAAGCGATTTCCATTGCACTTTGCCAGGTATTTATAGACACAAAGCGTTTTGAGCAGTAAAGTACATAATGATATTCTTTTCGTGTACCGAGAAGTGTTATGCTAAGAAAAATTTGCTGAACTGCGAAGATAGTCGATTGGAAACAATGCTCACTGACGAAAGATGAAGAATTGGCACTAGTTCAAGATTTGAAGAAAGTTTGAACCGTATTTACTGCCAGCATTGCAACACTCGTGGGGACGACTCCGACCCTGAGATGTCTCCAAAATGCCGGGCGGAATTCACTGGTATCCGACTGTGAACATCTTCCGTTATCACGCTTTGATATCTTTGTCGTGGTAATTTCCCAGCACCTTTCCTTTCTCGTCTACCAACTCGTAGATGACTTGCCCCACCTTACGCTTGACCGTTGCCTTGATGAATTTTGGGGCGAGTTTAACAGCAAATCGGTCAACCGCACAGCTAAGCGAATGATTACGTACCCATACGTCTTGACCGATGGCGAAATTTTTTATACGACTTCTTAAATTATATATTTGTGCACCCTTGTTGTATGCCTCAGACATTTTGGTTTTGATCTGACAATGAATCTGACGTAACCGGTCACAATTGGGTACTGTCACAACCTCTCCATCCTCAAAAGCCTGCAAGGACTTCAAAAGCGCGTATTCAGAGCCATGGTAGATAGGTTGGTACCCGAACATTAGGAAATGGGGCAAACAACCTGTGGACTCATGTACTACATTACGAAATGCGGCACATGACTCCGGCAGATTAGCGTCCCAATTCCGATGGTCGTCCCCTATGTAGGCTCGAATAGCGGTTAGAATAGACTGGTTGGCTCTTTCGGAAGCATTAGCTTGGGGTGAATAGAAAGGGGTGTAACAATGGTTCACACCATATTGAGCCAGGAATTCCGAGAAGAGTTTAGACACAAATTGGACCCCATTGTCAGTATGGACGGTTTCAGGCACACCAAAAGTCAAAAATACGTATGCTTTTAAAAATTTCACCATCGACTCAGCTGTTGCCTTGGGTAGAGCCTTGAGCCAAATGAATTTGGTATAGTGATCGAGCACCACCAGCAACTGGGTGTTACCTAGCCTTGAACGAGGATATGGGCCCATGAAGTCAATAAACAAGCGTTGCATTGGTCGATCAGTAATTCTGGCAGCACATAGGTGGTCTCATTGTAGCATTCGTGGCCTTAACTTGCTTGCAAATAGAACAATTGTTGACATAGCTGGTGACATCTTGACGCAGCTTCGGCCAGTAATAATAGCGTCGCAAGACTTCTAGTGTTTTACGAATCCCACAATGTGACCCCAAAGGACTGTCATGACTACGTGCCAGCAACACTTGTCTTCCTCCTTCAGGCACCCACACCTTTGCACTAGGAATATCTAAGTCAAGACCTCCGTGTGATCCTAGATGAATATACACAACTCCGTTTTTGGTGTACAAGTTTTCGAACTGATCCGGATGTTGCTCAATCTGATGGACGAGATTCAAGTAATCAGGATCTTGAAAGGCCAGTGATGAAATGTTCCCTAGCAATTGGTGATGCTCAGGAAGACAAACAACAGCACACTGAGCTCCCCCTTCGGAGTCACGCGCTGGTGACGACATTTTGAGTGCCTGCTCGATGTTCGATGTTAAAATTGAACCCTTGTACTATAATTTTAGGCTCCACCGTGCTAATCTCCCCGACAAATCTCTCTGGCCCATTAACCATTTCAGACTGGCATGGTCTGTGATAATGGTGAAAGGCAGCCCCTCGGCATATGCCCGAAACCTTTTGACACTCTGCACCGCAGCCAAGCATTCTAGTTCGGTAACGCTATAGTTGCGCTGCGCAGCATTCAACTTCGATGACATAAAGGCGATGGGATGCTCTCCACCATCATCATCTTTCTGAAATAAAACACTGCCGATGCCGGTGGCACTTGCATCGCACTGAATATAAAAGTGCCGAGAGAAATCTGGGTTGATCAACACAGGTGCAGACACTAAAAGTTCCTTCGTCCGATCGAACGCCTTATTAGCAGTCTCAGTCCATACGAACCTTCTTTTACCCTTCAGCAGATCCGTCATAGGTGATGTAATAGACGCGAAATTTGGGATGAAACGCCTATACCACCCAGCCATCCCCATGAATCTCCTCACGTCTTTTACCGTTTTGGGTCGTGGATATGCTATGATGCCGGAAACCTTTTCAGGATCCGTCTTTAGGACACCATCACTTATCACATAACCTAGGTATCGAATTTCTTTTTGGACGAATTTGCTCTTCTCAACATTGATGGTCAAATTCGCCTGCTGTAATAAATTGGCCACAATAGACAGCAATTTGAGATGGTCATCAAATGTTGGACTTGTTATCAGCAAATCGTCCAAATAAACGAATACCTGGTCATGCAACTCGTGAGGGATGACCTTATGCATCAATCGACACATAGTCTGTGGAGCATTGCACAATCCAAAAGGCATGACAGTGAAGTGATACAAAGGACGTCCAGGTACTGTAAACGCTGTCTTTTCCCGCGATTTTGCATCCAAAGGAATCTGCCAAAAGGCATCTTTCAGGTCCAGACTGGTTATAAAGCGTGTGGACTGCAGACGTGCTAACAGGCCCTCGATCAACGGCAAAGGGTACGCATCCCTGACAGTTACCTCGTTCAATCGTCTGGCGTCCAGGCATAACCGCACTTTACCGGGTTTCCTTACTATTGTGACCGGAGAGCTCCAGGAACTCCTACTCTCCTCGATTACCCCTAAAGACAGCATACGGTCTAATTCGTCGTACATCAATTTCTGCACCACTGGTGACACTGCGTAGTGACGCTGTTTAATTGGTTGAGCATCACCTGTGTCTATCACGTGTGACAACAAATTGGTTTTGCCCAATCCTAGCTGGTTAAACGAGGGAAATTGACGCACGACTTCATCGAGCCGCTGCTTGTCCCCCGGAGACAACTGATGATAACCAGGGTCCTGTGCAACTAACTCAACAGCAGAGCAATGCGGTGCAATTTTGAAGGCATCCCAGAAATCTATGCCCAGATAAACTGAGTTGGTTAAACTGGGGCATATTAGGAAGCGTGTTAGCCTCGTCTTTTCATTGAATTGCACCAATGTGCTTACATACTAACAGGCGCCTTTTGACCAGAAGCGGTATGAACTTCAGAAGGCATTGAATGTATATTCAAGCCCAACTCCTCAACCAGCTTCAATGCTCCTGCTCCCAGGATGCTTACACTTGCTCCACTGTCAAGCAAGCCAGTCAACTGCCGACCTTTGATGGAAATGGTGGCAAATGGTCGGTTATCTCCATGGATGGATACAATAGAGTCTAGACAAGCTTTCCGCAAAAATCGCCGAAGGGTGAAATATCTCCAGGCGCGATTAAAACGCCTTGATGACTGTTTAGGAGCATCATGTTTTGAGTTGGTAGACGTAACAGAAGGACATGGATTTTGGGGTGTATTTATTGACGGCGTTGCAATTCGGGGTCGACATTGGTGGCTACGTCGGTCTTTTGGGGTCTGGATGGGTGAATAGCCAGCGGAATACGCATCCTCCCCGGTGAAAGCGCATTCCTGTTGGAGTTTTCCGCTTGGCATCTAGGGCATTTAGGTTTGAGTACTCCTTCCTTACCACATCCGAAGCAGAATATCCGTTGGATTGGAGCGGGACAGTCCATAAAACCATGACCCAGGTCACGGCAATTCCAACACACTCGGTATTCTGCTCTACCCTCTACTTCACGATCTTTATTCCTAAACGTGCTGGAATTTGCTTGTACGGCGTGTACTTCCTGTTTTGCTAACACATTTGAGGGAGTGGAACCGACAAATTCAGAAAAGTACCGAGGGACTGGTGGATTTGAATCAGCTTGAGCATAATTTCCACGATCAGGTCTAGATTGACTTTCTTGTGTAAATCTTGGATTATAACTAGCCGGGCTTAAATTAGAATTATCAAAAGAAACACTTTTAAGACCCGGTTGAATCACCCGCACATTGTTTTGGATACCATCATCAGATGGAGCATATCCCTGATCCCATAATGGATGACGAGCGAGCAAAGTGGGTTCACTCAGATGACTACTGTTAAGGGAATCCGAGTCTAAATGCACCTTTTGCACTTGACGTGGCCGACGATTGATGTCTCGATCTGAATTCATTCTCAAGAGTCTCCATTCTGATTCCACCAGACAGCAGCGTCTGACTAACTCTCGGGTTGAGGTGAAATCCACTCCAGCTAAATGTGCCCTAAGAGCAGGAGCCATAATTCTAAATACCACACATTGAAAATCTACATCTGATAGAGGAGTATTTAATTGTAAGGAAATATTCTCGAGGGCGTCAAAGAACTCCTGAAAGCGCTCTCCTGATTTCTGCAGTCGCCCATCTAGCATTCTCCGTACATCTACATCGGACCTAAATGAGCTAAATCGTTCCAAAAATTCTATGCGCAATCTATTCCACACCAGTGGATAATTTATCTCGCGGAAACGCCAGTACCAGTCGGCAGCTTGCCCCTTTAGGAGTAAATGAAAATCTGTGGCAAGTGTGGTATGAGAAACGCGGTAATCCTCTGCCAAGGACAGCACCCTGAACATAAACTGTCCGGCCGTCAACCCAGAAGTTGAGCCATCAAATATTAAATTCCATTTCGAAATGGGCAGCCTTACAGTTGACCGCTCACCCGAATCCATCTGCTCTCTAAAAGTTACTCTTGGTGGTTCGTTGCTAGTGGAAATATTCGGATGAGGCCCTTGCTCCTGGTGAATAAAGGAATTTGCTCCGTGAATAACCCGTCTTCTTGATGATTCAGCGGCTGAAACTTGGGTTTCCGATTGACCTGGGGATGTGGCATTAACTCTCATCGACTCAGAAACTTGAGTGGCTTGAGCAGCAGAAGGCGACAAGCTCAGGCGTTCTAACTGATGCTGGAAACTTTCCAGTGGAAAGGGGTGTAACTTGGATCCCAACTATTTGTTGTGCGTCGCATGTTCAAATAAAGTATAAAGTTTCTTATCCAAACCAAATCAATCCAAAATTAAGTATATCTTTTTTTCCAGATAAGTATGAGCAGCAACCGAAAGAATTCACAATCAAAAAGAAAAACCTTCAAATTCTTCTCAATATCATTCAATGATAACGCAGTTATATGCAGCCAAAATAATAGAATACACTAGTAATGTATCAGCAAAACCAAATTTCTTCGAATTTGATGAGTATACTTTTCAATTCATAAAAAAAATAATGATTCTTACGGATCCTCTTCGTGACAGGAATTAAAGACAGGAAGGGAAAGGTATAAAATTTGACACTAAATGATGAAATGGGAATGGGGAAATCAGGAGGATACAGCTCTCTTATAGTTGTTTTGAAATGACCCAATGATCATCTATCCTGGGTCCTGCTCAAAATAATTCAATCGACTGAATAGCATCTTACAGATGGACAAGGATCAAGAACAGCTCATGGGTCACTTCAGTGGATACTTTCCCCCAGATGCGGCAAACTCAAGCTAATCTAATTACAAGATTAATTCTGTTAACCAGAAGATATTGCGCGCCTTATCTTATTTAACTGGAGGTAATCTCACAACCACAAGAGACTGGTCAGCAATTAAAGAGACGAGCTCTGTTCGACACATAAAACGAAGACAATAGCACGAGATGGGCGCCAATGCTGCATTGACGACCGCTCGAAAAGATGATGATAGGAAATTGAAAATGTCAGGTATATAGCTGCAACCATAGCCAAAGAAAACAAAAAAAAATGGCTGAGGCAACAAGATGCTCCTATTAAACATTTGCCACCCCAGCCGAAAGCACATCTGCCAAAAGAAAAATATCTAAAAAAAAAGAAAGCCAAAATAAAGCCAAATAGTTTGGGCGCCATTTGTTGCGACTGACTAAACTCTGTCGAGCCGCCGTCAGTGCAGCATATATTTATTTAGAGATTTTCCTTTCTCTTGCCCGGCGTGCCTTTTCCCAGCCGACTAGCTCAGCGTGGCGTGGGTTTACGGGCGGAAAATCTCTTCCTGCTATGGCACGCAGACAGTACAACACTTAGAACCTGTTAAAGATCCATCAGTCAACGACAACCACAAATAGGAAGGGAAAGAAAAGGATTCGCAAGAATCATTATTTATTATTTTAGTTATAATTCATTAGTGATATAGAAACGGAAATTATCAAAACAAATAAAAAGAATCAAACTAAAAGCCACAACAAAATTAAAAAAAAAAATCTGAATAATTCAAGCAGATAATCAAACTAAAATATTCAAGCAAACAAAATTAATTAATAATTTGGGTGGGATTCATTCATATCAGACCCCGGCCGGGATTTGTTCACATATATCATACACGAGATTTTCTTTTCTCCAAAGAGAACCAAAAAAAATTGAGTAATCAAATTTGAATAATTCAACTTAAATAACCTATTAAATTAATATTTTGTATACAAAAACTATCAAGATACTTATATATATAAATGTACATGCACCCACACCAAAATTTTTCATGAAATATTTATGGTAAGAATAAATATATAGTAAATTTACGGTAATTCATATCTATACTACGTGATTTATTTATTTTTTTACTAATGTTCGAAGAAGAACATTAGTATTAAAATCACTTTGGCCAAAAATTCATATTTCTATATTCTAATATATAAAATTCTCGTGTCACAGTTTTCGTTGCCATACTCCTCCGAAACGGCTTGACCGATTTTGATGAAATTTTTTGTGCTTATCCGGTATCTATGAGAATCGGCCAACATCTATTTTTTATCCCCCTAAATGTTAGGGGTAGTCCACCCCTAAATTTTTTTTTTAATTTTTTATTTTCCTCTCCGGTCGAAAATTGATCAATCGTCATTTAATTAGTTATCCCCGCCAGATGTCTACAGGTGTCACTTCTGACCCAGTAAACAGCACGGAGTAGGGATGAGAACGAAGCCGGTCTCCTTTCTTTCTCACTCCCTACAAAGTTGTCGGCCATCATTATTGTTTATGCATCAAGTGTAGTAGTAACGTTGACAATTATTATTTTGCTATCTCAGTGTAACTCTCATATTAACTTTTAATCATTCCTATTTTATCAATAATAATTAAATTATCAATTTTTAGTGTATTTTGCACGATTAGTTAATCAAGTGATTTTATAACCTCAAAAGTACTCAACACGTGACACGAGCTTCCAATAACAACGGATTTTGTGTTGTAAGTATACTTTTTTTTATTAATATCGAAAATGTTGTTGATCTTACAAAAATGTAATTTTAATTTAATTTTATTAAAAAAATGCAATTGAACAATTAAGATTTTCATAGTTTCCAAAAAATCAATCATTATGAATCTTTATTTTGAAATGTCAATGGAAATATTGGTTGTATGAAAAAATTATAAGAGACAATGTTTTCATAAAATTTAATTTTTCACTTTTGTTTGAAAAATTTTTCCATAAAACTTATATTTTTGTTATAATTTCATAAATTAAAAGTAATCATTTCAAAACTGCGGCAAAAATCCTGGCCCTAATTATACTTTTAACATTTTTCATCATTAAATAATTTCATTAATTCTATTTATGTATGTTTTGTACAGTGAGCAATGCCAAGAAAACGCAAAGGGGCTGATTTGAGCCGCAGTACAAGTAAAGCTCGAAACTTGCGAAATAGCAGATCCGAAAAAACAGAAGAACAAATCCAGCAACAAAGTACTGATGCACGTGTCAGAATGGCGCAATTGCATCAAGAAGAGCCAGAAGATACACGAGCTGAACGCAATGAAGTCAGAAGATTAGAACAACGACAATCACGCCGTTTCACAGTCAATAGACGAAGAACAAATGACCAACAACGACAACAGGTAAATCGAGCATTTATATCTGATTCATTCCTGCGTCTAGCATTCCAGTATGAGCCCGATATTGAATATTATGCTCATTCAAAAGTGGTAATTGGTGCTATGGACAAGGAATGTCCGCATTGTCATGCTCTGAAACTCAAAAATGAGCCAGCTGGGATGTGTTGCGCGTCAGGAAAAGTGCAACTACCTGAAATTGAAACACCACCTGAACCATTGAACGGCTTACTTATCGGCACGGATCCAGATTCTAACGTGTTCCTGAAGTCAATTCGAAGATTCAATTCATGCTTTCAAATGACATCGTTCGGAGCAACAGAAATAGTTCGAAATACTAATGCAAATGGTCAACAATTCAATTCTACATTCAAAATCAGAGGCCAAGTTTATCATAAAATGGGCTCACTGCTGCCAATGCCAAACGAACCACATAAATTCTTACAAATCTACTTTATGGGCGGCGAGGATTCCGGAAGCGCATTTGCCAATCGCGTGAATGCACGTTGTGATTATAATAACCTTGATTCACTTTATGCCAGGCGCATCGTCAGCGAGCTAGATGCTCTTTTGAACGAGCACAACGAGTTGTTGAAAATATTCAAATCACATATGCACCAATTACAAAGCGATAATCACGCTATCGTCATTAATCCTGATAAAACACCAGCTGGAGAGCATATTCGTAGATTCAATGCACCCGTTGTTGATGATGTTGCTGGAATCATGGTTGGCGATTGTACAGCTTCACGAGAAATTGTGATTCGTAGAAGAAATAATAATCTTCAGTTCATTGCTGACACACATCGTTCATATGACGCTCTCCAATATCCGCTAATATTCTGGAAGGGACAAGACGGATATTGCATAAACATAAAACAACGAGATCCCGTATCAGGTACTTCATTGATTATTAATTTGATCATTAATCATTTAACAAAACAATTAAATTATTGAACGTAATAAATTTAAATTAATTTTTATGAACAAATATTACAGGAGCTGAAATAAACAAGAACGTTAGCTCAAAGGATTATTATGCGTACCGATTAATGATTAGACGTGGCCTGGACAACGTCATTTTACGATGTCGTGAGCTTTGTCAACAATTCATGGTCGACATGTACGCGAAGATTGAGAGCGAACGACTACGATACTTACGATATAATCAACAAAAGCTGCGCGCCGAAGAGTACATTCATTTGCGAGACGCTATCAACAACAACGCCGACGTCGCCGAAATTGGTAACCATGTCATTTTACCATCATCGTACGTAGGCAGTCCACGTCATATGCAAGAATATATACAGGATGCTCTGACTTTCGTGCGCGAATATGGACGACCATGTTTATTTATCACGTTCACATGTAATCCAAAATGGCCAGAGATTACATCTTTGCTACTGCCTGGCCAAAATGCAATACATCGCCATGACATTACAGCGCGTGTGTTCAGACAAAAGTTGAAGTCTTTAATAAGTTTCATTACTAAATCACATGTATTTGGTCCCACACGTTGCTGGATGTATTCGGTTGAGTGGCAAAAGCGAGGATTACCTCATGCACACATTTTGGTTTGGTTCATCGACAAAATCCGTCCTGAAGAAATCGATAGTATCATTTCTGCGGAAATTCCAGATCCATCCACTGACCAACTGCTGTTTGATATTGTTACAACAAACATGATTCATGGTCCATGTGGTACTCTTAATAGTTCATCGCCTTGCATGGCTGATGGAAAATGTACTAAAAATTTCCCTAAAAATTTTACCAATGATACGGTCACAAATGTCGACGGATACCCAATATATCGTCGAAGAAATCCTGAAAATGGCGGACAATCATTTATTAAAAATATCATCAACACAGACATTGATATTGACAATCGTTGGGTGGTGCCATATTCGCCTCTGCTGAGCAAGACATATAATGCTCATATTAATGTTGAGTTCTGCAGTTCTGTGAAGAGCATCAAATACATTTGCAAGTATGTCCATAAAGGCAGTGATATGGCTGTGTTTAGAGTGGTAAATACTAATGTGAATGCTCCTCCAGTGAATAAAAACGATGAAATAACGCTCTACCAAATTGGTCGGTACATCAGCTCCAATGAAGCTGCTTGGCGTATCTTTGGTTTTCCAATTCATGAACGGGATCCAGCAGTTGTTCAGTTAGCCATCCATCTTGAAAACGGTCAGCGTGTATTTTTCACGAACGAGACAGCGATTGATCGTGCAATAAATCCACCTAAAACTACACTCACTGCATTTTTTGAATTGTGTAATCGTGCGGATGATTTTGGTGCCTTCGCACGAACATTACTCTATTCACAAGTACCACGCTATTTCACATGGACTCAAACAAAAACATGGATGCCCCGCAAGCAAGGCTCACCAGTTGCTGCATGTCTCAATTTATTTAAATCAAACGCCTTGGGGCGATTATTTACAGTCAATCCAAGACACACGGAGTGCTTTTATCTTCGACTGTTGTTGGTTAATGTTACTGGACCATTATCATTTCAAGATATACGTAAAGTGAATGGGCAACAATATCCAACGTATAAAGATGCATGCCTTGCACTCGGCTTGCTGGAAGACGACAACCAGTGGGAATGCATGCTTGCTGAAGCTGCATTGAACTGTACAGCAATACAAATTCGTCTACTATTCGCTATAGTGTTGACTACATGTTTCCCAGCCCGAGCACAGATATTATGGGAAAATCACAAAGATTCAATGACTGATGATATATTGCATCAACATCGTATACGGTGCCACGATCTAACCATAACATTCAGCGACGAAATGTACAATGAAGCATTGATTGCTATTGAGGATCTTTGCATTGTCATTGCCAACTTACCACTTAGTAATTTCGGTATGAATTCGCCAAATCGAACTGCATCTGATTTAATGAATACTGAAATGAATCGTGAACTGCAGTACAGTACTGTAGAAATGGCAGCGATTGTTGCCCGCAATGTCCCACTAATGAATGAGGAACAAAGAACCATTTATGATCGCATTATGCTCGCAGTTTCAGCTGGACAAGGTGGGTTCTTCTTTTTGGATGCACCGGGTGGAACTGGCAAAACATTCGTTATTTCGCTAATTCTTGCTGAAATACGATCAAATAATGGCATCGCATTGGCCGTTGCATCATCGGGCATTGCAGCAACTTTATTGGATGGAGGTAGAACAGCTCATTCAGTATTTAAGCTGCCACTAAATATTCAGAATAACCCTGACGCAGTATGCAACATTAAGAAACAATCGTCCATGGCCACTGTGCTGAAACGGTGTAAAATTATTATTTGGGATGAATGTACTATGGCACACAAACATTCACTTGAGGCGTTGAACAGGACATTGAAAGATATTAAAAACAGTGACAAACTATTTGGCGGAACTCTGTTGGTCCTTTCAGGTGATTTCAAACAAACACTTCCAGTCATTCCACGTTCAACATACGCTGATGAGATCAACGCTTGCTTAAAATCATCTCCATTGTGGCGTAATGTTGAAAAATTACAGCTAAAAATAAATATGCGCGTTCAAATGCTTCAAGATCCATCCGCTGAAACATTTTCAAAACAACTCTTAGATATCGGTGACGGAAAAGTTGCTATAGATGAAACTGGATACGTAAAATTACCGACCGATTTCTGCACAATCGCTGATTCGCAAGATACTCTCATTGAACAAATATTTCCCGATGTACACACACAGTACATAAATCATAAGTGGCTTGCAGAAAGAGCGATTTTAGCGGCAAAAAATGTAGACGTTGACAATTTAAATCTGAAGATACAAATGTTGTTGCCAGGGAACTTGGTATCATATAAATCTATTGATACAGTTTGCGACGACAGCGAAGCAGTAAATTTTCCCACAGAGTTTTTGAACTCAATGGATTTGCCAGGCATGCCACCGCATAATTTACAATTACAGGTTGGATCTCCAATTATCTTGCTTCGTAATTTGAACCCGCCCCGGCTGTGCAACGGTACGCGATTAGTCATTCAAAAATTAATGAAAAACGTGATCGAAGCCAGGATTTTAAATGGCAAGTTCAGAGGTGAAAATATACTCATACCACGGATTCCTATTATACCTACAGATGTGCCAATTCAATTCAAACGTATTCAGTTTCCGATTAGATTGGCATTTGCAATGACTATCAACAAATCCCAAGGTCAAACGATGTCTGTTTGTGGATTAGATTTGAGAACACCATGTTTTTCACACGGACAATTATACGTGGGATGCTCTCGAGTGGGTAAACCATCCAGTTTGTTTGTGTTAGCTAAAGATGGACTAACAAAAAATATTGTTCACGCTATAGCATTAAGAGATTGATATTGTTTAATAGTGTTACTGTCGTAATTGTTTTATAACTTAATAACTTAAAAATAATGTTTGCCTTTTGTTATTACTAATGTTCGAAGAACATTAGTATTAAAATCGATTCGGCCAAAAATTCATATTTCTATATATATATATATATATATCATCAAAAAATTTCAGTGAGATAATCTCGGGAACGCGCCATCCGATTGAGCTGAAACTTTCAGGATACATTGGTGTATATGCAGAATAGGTCCAGGTCTCTTTAAATGTCAGTTATTGTTAACCTTTTGGCGCCGGCAGCCATTTTAGTGATTTTTTTAATATACCTATTATTTCGTGCACAAATGATTTTCGCAAAAAAAAAGTTGACGAAATAAATTTCGAACGTGTTTTACATATGAATCGGATAATGCTTTGGAATTTTTTAACCCTATGTGTGCGCTGGGTGCCTAAAAAGAGGACGGGAAAATTTGAAAATTTTTAAATTTCGATAACTTTTGACAGAACTATTCAATCATTACGAAATTTTCAGGACATATTGATATTATTTAGTTGTAGATCTGTGTAGCTTTTAATGCGCGTGCTGGCAACCCTGTAGCTAGGGCAGGCACTGAAAGTGAAAACCTCCAAATCATCGTCTCTCTTGAAAAAATGCCGTTTCTTCAAAAAAAAGCCATTCCTATGTAAATTTTGTGCTTTGTTTACATAACCAAAAAAAAAAAAAAGATATGGTATAACGAGCACGCCTGGTAACCCTAGCCCAATTTACCTATATTTTTAGCATCAAAAACTTCTGTTCACGGAAACTCACGATCCGATGAGCAGAATTATTTGAAATTCACAAAATGTATTGGCCTTAAATAGGACCAGGTCTGATAAAAGTGATTTTGAAATGCGGGCGGTTCTGTGCCAGTGGTGCCATCTTGAAAAACCACTAAAAAAGATAACTGTTTTTAGCCCTATAAATTCTGATTGAATCGTTTGATTTTGACGAAACTCACACAATTGCTGGACCTTACTTTAAGCCACGTTTGGTAGAAATTTGGCCGAAAAATTCGGTTGGAGTTGCCAGCTATGATAATTTTGGTGTCTTCATTTTGGAAAAAAAAATTTGGAAGTGAAAACATTCAAACCATCGAATACTCAAAAAAATGTCCGTTTCTTACAATAAAACCAATCTGTATATAAATCTTATGTTTAATCTACACGTTCAAAATAAAACTTTGGAAATTTCATGTCGGACAAGAACGGTAACCCTCTCCCAGTTAACCTATATTTTTAGCATCTAAAACTTCTGTTCACGGAAACTCACGAACCAATAATCAGATACAGCTAAAATTTACAGAATGCATTGGACTTAAGTAAGACCAGATTTGATAGAAGCGATTTTGAATTGTGGGCAAGTCTGTGCCAGTGGTGCCATCTTGAAAAATTACAAAGAAAAAAAACTGCTTTTTGCCCTATGAAATGTGAATAAGTTACCAGATTTTCATGAAATTGACACAGTAGCTAAACCTAACTCTAATCTCTGTTTGGTGGAAATTTGGTTGAAAAATTCGATTGGTGCTGCCAGCTTTGGTAATTTTTGTGTCTTTGATTTTGAAAATTCGCTCAGGAAAATAAAACTTTTTGCACTATAACTTCCAGTGCAGTCATGAAATCAATACGAATTTCATACAATTAATGAAACCTGTCATAGACATTATTCAGGCCAAATTTGGTTGAAAAGCCTCGATAGGGTTGCCAGCTATTGTTGATTTTGTGTTTAATTGCAATATCTTTATTAAGCGGTTTTATCGTAGAATTTTCACAGCAAATATTAAGCTTTCGATCATTTGAAAAAACTCGCTGCAGGTAACCCTAAATTTCTTTATACTCCTAAAACTTCGAATGTAATATAACAACGTGAAGCAGATGTAATATATTATTGGCTTTGATACTGGCGAAAGGTTGCCAGCACGAGTCGGTTGTGCTACTTTTGTATCAATAAATGCTTACAGTTAGTATTCATACCGGAAACATACAATGAAAATAAATAACCAATGTTTCAATTCCCAAAGTTCTGCAAATTTTTCGGATCGCAACCCCAAACACCAACTTCAGTTACAGTGCTGCAGGCACTGAGCATTTTCTTCATTGATGTTATATGAGATGCTGCTTTCAAAATTATGTGAAATAAGCAACTGATAACGAATATAATTTACCCGTGTTTTGCTCTCATAAACGTTGAAATTCATGCCAGTGGTAATATCTGAAACCTTCCACCATATGAGTTATAATGCATTCTTAAGACGAAAGTAAAACGTGGCATTTGAAACAGTTTGGCCATAATAAGCAGCACATGTGGTGGAATATGCACTCAAAACCTGCACGATTCTTCTACTGTTCTTCGAACATAAGTGTTTCTAGCGGTTCAGGTGCGCTAGAGTTTTTTTTTATATTCCCTCATCGTTCACAGCGCTCCATGCTTATTTCACGCATATACCACATTCTTACATACATACAATATACACATTCTAACATACATACATACTTACAATAAGTAAGCTATTTTTTGTCTACACTAGAAATTACTAGGAAATTATTTATATGGCAAAACAACGTTTGCCGGGTCAGCTAGTATATATATATATATATATATATATATATATATATCATCAAAAAATTTCAGTGAAAAAATCTCAGGAACGCGCCATCTGATTGAGCTGAAATTTTCAAGACACATTGGTGCATATGCAGAATAATGCCAGGTCTCACAAAAAGTTAATAATCTTTAACCCTTTGGCGCTGGCGGCCATTTTAGTGATTTTTTTAATATACCTATTATTCCGTACACAAATCATTTTTGCAAAAATAAAGTTGACGACATAAATTTCGAACAAGTTTTACATGTGAATCGGATAACGTTGTGGAATTTTTTAACCCCATGTGTGCGCTGGGTGCCTAAAAAGAGAACGGGAAAATTTGAAAATTTTTAAATTGCGATAACTTTTGACAGAGCTATTCAATCATTACCAAATTTTCAGGACATGTTTGTTTTATTTAGTTGTAGATCAATATTGATGAGCGTGCAGGCAACCCTGTAGCTAGGGCAGGCACTGAAAGTGAAAACCTCCAAATCATCGTCTCTCTTGAAAAAATGTCGTTTCTTAAAAAAAAGCCACTCATATGTAAATCTTGTGCTTTGTCTACATAAACAAAGAAAAAAATTTTATATGGTATAACGGGCACGCCTGGTAACCCTTGCCCAAGTAACCTATATTTTTAGCATCAAAAACTTCTGTTCACGGAAACTCACGATACGATTAACAGAATTTATTGAAATTTGCAGAATGTATTGGCCTTAAATAGGACCAGGTCTGATAGAAGTGATTTTGAAATGCGGGTGATTCTGTGCCAGTGGTGCCATCTTGAAAAATCACTAAAAAAGATAACTGCTTTTTGCCATATAAGTTCTGATTGAATCGTTCGATTTTGACGAAATTTGCACCGTAGCTGCACTTTACTTCAAACCACGTTTGGTAGAAATTTGGTTGGAGCTGCCAGCTATGATAATTTTGGTATCTTAAATTTGAAAAAATAAAAATTTGGAAGTGAAAACATTCAAACCATCGAATATTCTAAAAAATGTCCGTTTCTACAATAAAACCAATCTGTATACAAATCTTGAGCTCAATCTACACAGTCAAAGTAAAACTTTGGAAGTTTCATGTCGGACAAGAACGGTAACCCTTTCTCAGTTAACCTATATTTTTAGCTTCAAAAACTTCTGTTCACGGGAACTCACGAATCAAAAATCAGATAGAATTGAAATTTACAGAATGCATTGGACTTAAGTAGGGCCAGGTCTGATAGAAGCGATTTTGAATTGTAGGCAACTCTGTTCCAGTGGTGCCATCTTGAAATATTACACAGAAAAAAAAATGCTTTTTGCCCTATGAAATGTGAATAAGTTACCAGATTTTCATGAAATTGACACAGTAGCTGCACCCTACTCTAAACTCTGTTTGGTAGAAATTTGGTTGAAAAATTCGATTGGTGCTGCCAGCTATGGTAATTTTTCTGTCTTTGGTTTTGAACATTCGCTCAGGAAAATAAAACTTTTTGCCCTATAACTTCCAGTGCAGTCATGAAATCAATACGAATTTCATACAATAACTGAAACCTATTAAAGACATTAATCAAGCCAAATTTGGTTGAAAAGCCTCGATAGGGTTGCCAGCTATTGTTGGTTTTGTGTTGGTTTGCAATATCTTTATTAAGCGGTTTTATCGTAGAATTTTCAATGGGTTATGATATTGTAGTGATAATAAACAGCAAATATTAAGCTTTCGATTATTTGAAAAAACTCGCTGCAGGTAACCCTAAATTTCTTTATACTCCTATAACTTCAAATGTTATATAACAACGTGAAGCAGATGTTATATATTCTTGGCTTTGATACTAGCGAAAGGTTGCCAGCACCAGTCGGTTGTGCTACTTTTGTATCAATAAATGCTTACAGTTAGTATTCATACCGGAAACATTTACAATGAAAATAAATAACCGATGTTTCAATTCCCAAAGTTCTGCAAATTTTTCGGATCGCAGCCCCAAACTCCAACTTCAGTTACAGTGCGTAATATCTGAAACCTTCTACAGTGGTAATATCTGAAACCTTCTACCATATGAGTTATAATACATTCTTGAGACAAAAGTAAAACGTGGCATGTGAAACAATTTGGCCGTAATAAGCAGCGCATGTGGTGGAATATTCACTCAAAACCTGCACGATTCTTCTACTGTTCTTCGAACATTAGTGTTTCTAGCGGTTCAGGTGCGCTAGAGTTTTTTTTACTTTTAACTATGTGAATGATTACTTATTCCGTTTCCGTTGATATAATTCAAGAACTTTAATTGATCTTATTTTTTTTCTATTACCGTGTTTTCTATTAACGTTGTAGTCACTTAAGTCTTTATCACTATAAAAGTTTAGTTTCACTAATAAAATTATGCTCATTTGAAATAAAATGTATATAAAAGATTTGTTTTTCACTTTTTATGAAGCAAGTTTACAATTCGTTCAGTGTGCTTTATTTGATTCAATTTGATTTTTCTCATCCAAGAATATTATGCTGACTTAAGGGGTTATTCTACTCTGTCAATTTAAAAAAATCGATTTTTTTACGTTTTTTGAAAGTATTTGATCTCAAGAATATCGTATTAAAATTTCAGAATGATCCGAGCATTATATTTCATCATTTTACTCGAGCGCGTTTTAGTTCATTTTAACGCGTGTACGTCGTTCAACCGCTCGGCTCCTCCCGTCAATTTTAGGCTTTGTATAAGCTCGCAGCTGAACTCTTATTTGTACGCTTAGTCTCACTTCGCATGCCGTAGTAAAAGTATCTATCTTGAACGAATTTTTTTGTATAAAAATGAAAAAAAAAAGGATCTCGAGAAGGCAGGGGTACAACTAGACCTAAAAAAGAACATTTCGAGGCAATAGATATTCTGACGAAACACAACCAAATTATACGAGCAAGTCAGCCGAAAAAATTAGAAAATCGAGTAATCCCTCATTAGACGTAAACATTGAGCAGGCGTCAAGTTACTGTATTTTAAACTTTTTTTTAGTGTTTTCTGTGTTGAAAACGTTTGTTAAGTGTAAAGAATGTGACGGAAATATATCTTTTTCTCAATATGGGCAGCGAGGTTTAGGATTAAAAGTGTGTGTCAACTGTGAGAATTGCGGAGAAAGATATATAGACTCGTGCTCGATGATTGGCAACGGCTATGAAGTGAACCGCCGATTTGTTTTTGTAATGAGATTAATTGGTATAGAAATACACGGTTTACAATTGTTCTGTGGTTTAATGGATTAAAGAAACCGATTCAACATCAAAACATATTATGACATAATCGAACATATAAAGGTTGCTACAAATTGTGTATTTGACTTGGTGACTCGCAAAGCTGTCGATGAAGAAAAATCTTTAAATGTCGAAAAAGGAGGTACTCAATATATTTTATCAGTTTCTGGCGATGGTTCTGGGGCGAAAAGAAGATTCAGTTCTCTTGTAAGCATCGTTTCACTGATTGGAAAATATTGCGGGAAAGTTATAGATGTGACTGTACGATCGTCTTATTGCAAAGCTTGTGAGTATTGGAAAGATAAAGAAGAAACAGTTGGGTGCAGTGCTTGGTACGAAGGCCATAAACATCAATGTCCTGCAAATCATGAGGGAAGTACCAGCAAAATTGAAGTGGATGGTGTAGTCGAAATGTTCATGCGATCTATGAAAAAATTTCAAGTCCAGTACGGATTTTATATTGGTGACGGTGAATCCAAGACTTTTCAAATGCTACTCGATGTTCATCCTTATGCCTAGTGCTAAACTCTTCGCGAAACGAATTCAACGGTGAAATCCCATACAAAAAGAGCTTTTCAATTCGTCAGTAAAGCTCTTTTGTATGGGATTTGACCGTTGAATTCGTTTCGCGAAGAGTAGAGTACTAGGCATTATGGCGAAGATGTTATTGTGCAAAAGTTAGAGTGCGTATTGCACGTAAAAAAAGAGTGTACAAACGAGCAGTGGAAAGTAAAAAAGCTCTTACTCAGCGTAAAAAAGCTTTGGCAGTTGCTCAAAAAGAAGCAGACAAAAAAATAAAAGTTCGGGGGAAAAAAATGTTACAAAAAAAAAGATCTTCCAAAAACTGCAAAATTAACTAACAAAGTAATGAAGGAATTGTTGACTTACTATGGATTAGCAGTTATACGTAACAAGAATTCAATTGAAGATATGCGTAAGGAGATCTGGGCAAGTTATTATCAAAAAATTTCGACTGATGAAAATCCGCAGCATACTTACTGGCCATCAGGGTCCGATTCGTGGTGCAAATATCAAAAGTTCAAAGCCAACAACCGAAAATATAAGCATCTTCCTGCTTTAGATGTAGAAGCACATGAAATTATGAAGCCTATTTATACCGATTTGACGAAAGATGATTAATTAAAAAGATGCTTAGGCGGCTGCACTCAAAATAATAACGAAAGTTTTAATCAGCGCGTGTGGTCTATAACACCAAAACACATTTTTTCTGGTGCAAAGATCGTTGAGATTGGAACCAAAATAGCAGCATGCATTTATAATGAAGGATTTGCTTCTGTATTGAAAATATTGGACATAATGAATGTGAAAATTGGCCCAAACGCCCATCATTGTGTCAATCAGCGCGATGACTCCCGCATTACATTAGCCGAGCGCCGAAGCACTGAAGCTCCTCAGAAATCAAGAGCAAGCCGCAGAGATGCCACAATGGAGCAAAAAGAGTTATTTGACATAGCAGAAGGTATCCTGTATGGAGCAGGGGTCGCTGATTAGCTGTAAATATCATTTTTATACAAATTTTCAATAAAAACAACTTTAAACGCGTTTTTCTCAAAATCATGTTTTTCGATACGGTCCAAAGCTTTTCTCAGAAACTAATAAACCGATCCTCTTGAAATTTTTATCACATATTTGTCAAACATACAGTGAAGATTGGCACTAGAATCGTGTCAAAATATTGATTTTTTCATTTTTTTTCAACAAAAAATCGGTAAAAAATATCGGTTTTTTCGAAAAATTTTTTCAAACAGTCGCCATTTTGTTGATTTTGCATAAAACTTCATGATTCTAGTACCTACTATAGTCGCTATTATACAAATTAAGAATTTTTATGAATTTTGTGTTTCAGTCTCTCCGTTGCTGAGAAATCTTATGGGCAAGTGCACCCCTTTTTTTATGACATGTCAAGAATGTATGCGTCATGACTATACATATATATATATATATATATATATATATATATATATATATATATATATATATATATATATATATATATATATATATATATATATATATATATATATATATATATATGTATATATATATATATATATATATATATATATATATATGTATATATATATATCTATATATATATATATATATATATATATATATATATATATATATATATATATATATATATATATATATATATATATATATATATCTATATGTATATATATATCTATATGTATATATATATATATATATATATATCATAAGCATTGTTCTAAATTAACATAAGTATTTCATAAATATGCTATTGCTCTAAGCATTATGTCCATATCATATTTTTGTATAATATAATAACATAGTCCACGTTAATTCATGTACACAAATAGATTAGACTAAACATAGTTTCTAATATCATACATTGCATGCATCTTCAATGCCAAATGCACATTCTCAGACAGACACTTGACTCCCTGTATTCCAGCATAATCTAAATTCTCATGGTTTTTGCACATTCCTTTCATTGTCTTTATTCACAGTAAAATTTGTAGAATCAGCATCATAAAATTCATATAAATTAATTACATGGCACAATAAAATTCATTCTCACATCAACTGCTGTTTAATTAGGAAGTCTACAACATTGTTGACCCCGACACTGGACAAGATGGAAGCCCTGCTAAAAACCCAAAAGGCGCTAGGAGAGGACATTGAGCGACTAGTCCGCAACTTTCGAAAAGACTCACGGCAAAGGAATGTCGTGACTTACCTGGTTGAACGAGCTGAAAAGTTGAAACAACTCTGGAATGAATTCAACAATGGTCATCGGGATCTTGAAGAATTCGAAGACCAAGATATCGAGTACTTCAAAAGCCACTACCTTGAAGCAATCAAAGCAGTGGTAGTGAGAACACAAGGCAAAATTCAAGAGCTCTTGAATGAATTGCACACTGAAGAAGTCAATAGCAAGGCTGAAGGCACCAAAAAAACGTCAGAAGGGCCAACAGAAATTACTTTTACAGTTCGGTGCGAAAGTATTATGCTAGAGACTCTTCGCCACTCGCTAGAATGAGCGGAGGGAAGGCTGAGCATGAATCAGCCAAAGGAATTCATTGAATCACAGTTGGTGAGTTTGGAAAAGCAATGGGAGCTTATTCAAGCCAAACACCAGCAGATTCTGGAAAATCCAAGCCTCCCACAAGACTATGACTTAAAAACTTATGTTAATACGCAGTCATGGTGGGAGTTAGTCCAAAGGCAGTTTATGGAAATGCTGACTCAATTTGGATCAATACAGGCCAACGTCAAACTACCTCGAATTCAGCTTACAAAATTTGATGGTAATTACGCACTCTGGCCGGAATTTCGTGATCTATTTAGTCAATTAATAGATCAAAGCAATCTGGGGCTAGCACAGAAACTCTGGTTTCTCAAAACCAACCTGGTTGGGGAGGCTGAAGCTCTCATCCGACATCTACCGGTGTGCGACAACAACTATGACACCGCTTGGAGGCTGGTGAATGAGCGCTATGACAACAAGCGGCTGCTTGTTAGTTCAATACTTAACAAGCTAATATCTCAGCCAATAGTAAACGGGGATTATTCTCAATCTATTAAAACTTTGCATGATGTCACTGCCGAATGTGTTCGAGCATTGCAAGGCTTGAAGATGGCAGTGGATCAATGGGATCCAATTCTTGTTTACATCTTAACCAAGAAATTGGACAAAAACACACACATCCTGTTCGAGCAGCAACTTCAATCACCACGAGAGATCCCAACAATATCGCAACTCTTGATATTTCTGGAGTTGCGCTTTCAATCTCTCGAAGCTCTTGGTGACAAACTATCTCGAGTCTCATCAAAAAACACTGCAAGCAAGACGACTCTTACCGCAACTAAGCCAATAGAAGCACCCTGCCACCGGTGTTAAGGTGGGCACACACTCAGCCTATGCGGAACATTTTTAAATTTAAATGTACAAAGCAGAAGAAACTGCGTTGCCAAAGGGCAGTTATGCTTTAATTGTTTATAATCAGAGCACTCCGTAAAAACGTGTAGAGCGAGAAGTTGTTTAAGGTGCAGCAGGCGGCATCATACTCTTCTCCACATTGAAAAGGAAAATTCAAAGCCAGCCCCCACAAGTCAAGCGCTGATAATGAACAAAGAGGCTGATGACAATGAATCATATGTGTTTCTTGGCACCGCAGTGGTAAATTTAACCGACAATATTGGCCAGATAAGACCAGCTAGAGCACTAATTGATTAAGGATCTCAATTAAGTTTCATTTCGGAAAAGCTTTTCAAAAAACTACACGTACAGGTACAACAAACCCAAGAAATACGGGGAATTGGTAACAGCCGCCAGCAATCTAAAACACGAGTCCACTTAACGCTATCATCAGCTCCAAGCGAATTTAAAATGCAATTCGATTCGATTAAAAATTCGATTAAAATGCATTTGTGCTCAAAGAAATTACGAGCATACACCCAGAAAGGCAGGTGAATATTTCGAAATGGCCAATACCCAGCAATATACTACTGGCTGATCCTAGGTTCTATGAGCCACAAGAAATATAGCTGCTTTTGGGTGCTGAATTATTTTGCTCACTGATTAGCTCTGGACAGATATTACTGGGAACAAACCTACCTACCTTGCAAAACACAATGCTTGGGTAGATGGTTCTTGGGAAAGTTAAAGAAAAAACAGCTGATTCAACATTCTGCGGAGCTGTGCGAAACTTAGATGACCAATTACAAAAGTTCTGGGAGTTTGAAGAGCCAACGGTCACTTCACCTTTGAAACTTTCACACGATGATCAGGAATGCGAGGCATGGTTCACGTCCACAACTATGAGGAGCACTTCAGGACGATATGTTGTCCGTCTACCATTTGCCAAATCGCCAGCACTTCTTGGGCTATCTAAACAAATAGCGTTGCAACGTCTCAATGGATTAAACAGAAAATTCAATCGAGACCCAAAATTGCGAGAAGCCTACACCAATTTTATACACGAATATATAAAATTGGGGCACATGGAGTTAGTGGAAACTATCGATGAACAACTACCGCATTACTATCTTCCGCATCATTGCGTTATGCGACTCGATAGCACTACTACACGACTACGTGTAGTATTTGACGGGTCAGCAAAAACGTCGAGTAACTTTTCGCTCAATGACATTCTACGGACTGGTCCTACGCTACAACAGAGCCTGTTCAACATTCTCATTAGATTCCGATACCATAAATACGTTATCACTGCGGATATTTGCAAAATGTATCGTCAAATTCAACTACATGAAGATGACAGAAACTATCATCTTATCCTTTGGCAAGAGCCTAGTGACGAAAAAGCCACAACCTTTCGCTTGACAACTGTCACTTATGGAACACGTAGTGCTCCATATTTAGCAATCAGATGCCTAAATCAACTTGCGGTAGATGAAAAAAATGCATGCCCTGCTGCGGCAGCAACTATTTTCCGTGACTTCTACGTTGATGACTTGCTCACTGGAACAGATGATCTGCAAAAGGCCATCGATTTACAGAAACAGCTTCACATCATCTTAAACAAAGGTAGATTTCGCCTCCACAAATGGTGTTCCAATAATCCAAACATACTAAAGTCGATTCCTTCAAGTGATAAGGCGACAGAATTTGACATTACAAAGCTTGAAACCGAGAATATTGTCAAGACCTTGGGTATTAGCTGCAATCCTTCAACTGATGAATTCAGCATTAAATCTTCGACTACAAGCAATTCTAAAACAATCACGAAGCGTATTGTGCTGTCTGAAATGTCACAGCTTTTCGATCCGCTGAGCTTAGTCAACCCAGTAAAAGTTCTGGCAAAGATCTTCATGCAGCAATTGTGGGAGCTAAAATTGGACTGGGATACCCCACTACCAGATGTATTGCAGCAAAAATGGAGTATGTATCGCACCCAACTACCACTTCTGAACACAGTAAAAATACCAAGGCGAATCAGAAGTTTTAACTCCTCTCAATCGCTACAACTGCATGGCTTTTCAGATGCCAGTGAAAACGCTTACGGCGTATGCATATACCTTAGGTCCGAAAACACCAAAAAGCACCCGCAGGTATTCCTGGTCTGTGCCAAAAGCCGCGTAGCACCAATCCGGAAAAGAAGCATCGCCAGACTAGAATTATGTGCAGCGCAATTACTGGTAAACCTGATACATCAAGTAAAATGTGCTCTGAATGTGCCAATCAGTAAAACATTCTACTGGACGGACTCTACTATTGTCTTGCAATAGATCGCCTCGCCATCATCAAAATTTACAACATTTGTTGCCAATAGAGTCTCGGCAATTCAAACAGCACAGGGCGATGGAACTTGGCAGTATATTGAATCTAGTCAAAATCCGGCTGATATCGTATCCAGAGGAATGCTTCCGTCACAGCTTCTCACCAATAAACTTTGGTTTGAAGGTCCATAAATGCTAAGACATCCCATTTCGATTCAAACTTTCATTCCTGAAATCAAGAATACGATACCGGAAGTAAAAAAGACGAAGTTTGTATTGACGGCAACTGGAATCAGTTTACAACTAATTTCCACCATTCGTCACAACAACAACTTTCAACGTTTACAAGAAGTTGTTGCGTACATTCTACGATTTGTCGCAAAAAGCAGACTGTTAAAACACGAAAGAGCAACAGGCAAACCAAATCTGGCTGAAATGGATTTGGCATTTAAACTCATAATTCGCGAAATGCAAATGCAAGACTTTGAGGCAGAGTTAAAACAACTACAAAAGGAACAAATGGTTTCACACGATAGTAAACTAAGGCCACTAGCACCCTTTATTGACGAAGAAGGGATGATTCAAGTCGGGGGTAGAATATGCAAAAGCAAGCTCCCTTATAAATCCAAACACGCTATGTTAATTTCACACTTAAATCCCATCTCCAAGCTAATCTTCGATCAATTGCATCGAAAATACTTGCATGCTGGGCCACAGACTTTATTATACATTTCACGGCAAAAAGTCTGGTGTACCAACGGAAGAAATCTTGCCAAAACAGTGGCACGGCAATGTATCAGGTGTGCTAGAACTAAGCCACAAGTCATAAGTCAAATTATGGCAGACTTACCTGCTGAAAGAATACAGCAATCACAAACATTTCTTCACAGGAGCATTGACTTTTGTGGCCCTATCCAAATTCATTTTAAATTACGTGGAAAACGACCAAAGAACTCGCGTCAGTTTTCTATCAACAGGAAGGCCAAAACACGATCGCTACGTTTTGCTGTGACGAAAATATAGAATGGCTTCACATTCCTCCAAGGTCACCTCATTTTGGAGGGCTTTGGGAGGCGGCTACAAAATCGGCAAAATACCACTTAAAAAGAGTGGTTGCGGGTGCATCGCTTACATATGATGAGTTGAACACAGTCATCTGTGAAATTGAAGCAATGCTCAATTCGAGGCCACTTACCCCAATGTCCTCTAGTCCAAACGATCTAGAAGCTCTATCACCTGGTCATTTTTTAATCGGGCTGAACCATCAGCAACGATGCAAAATATGTCTCTTACAACACGATGGAAACTAGTGAGGTCATTAAGATCCGAATTTTGGCGAAGGTGGTCGACAGAATACCTTCAAGAGCTTCAGAATAGATACAAATGGCAAAAACCTCAAACCGACATCAAAGTTGGGACATTAGTGCTGCTCAAGGATGACAATCTACCAACTCTGCAATGGCGGACAGGACGAATAATAGACACAATTAAAGGTTCAGATAATCACATCAGAGTAGCTATTGTAAAGACATCTACTGGAGAATTTTGACGAGCGATTCATACCCTTTGTCCTCTACCATGCAAAGTCGACATCTCACCAACTGCGGCTTCAACGAATATCTGTACTTCAGCAAAGAAAACAAGAATTGCCCCTGTAACATCTCACTACTCGTCATTGATAACGTCATCAAAGCCTAAACGGAAGGTCGAGGAAAGTGTCTCACGAAGTCCAAAGAGAGGAAAAACCACATTACTTCAGGTGCTTCTGTGCGTGTTACTAATCCCACCTCTTTCCCACTGTAGAGCATCTGATAGCCCAGTTCAACTAAGTACATTTAGAAACAGTCCGGGAATATTTTTCGAAGAGGTCAATACAGTGATGCTAACACACAGCACATGGAAAATCGTTACATATTATAATCTTGCTGGATACTGGGCAGAATATAATGGCTTAACAAAATGCATTAACAGTCTAATAGAAGCGTGCGCAGCTCAACAAACATTGTTTAACACATCTCAATACTGCAATACAATAATAACACAGTTTCAACAACTACAAAACGAGATCCAAGATAGAAATGCGCTTTTGTATCAGCACTCCAGCAAGCCAGAAAGAAGGAAAAGAGCACCATTAAACATTGTCGGCTCAGCAGCACATTTCCTCTTTGGCATCCTAGATGAAGAATTCGCCCGAAAATACGAAGAAGACATAGCTAAGATGAAAAACAATGAAAATTATCTACTTCACTTACTAAAAAATCAAACCAATATAATTGATGGAACATTAAACCTGTTCAAGAAATCCGCAAATGAGATTCACCACCAGTTCAAATTCATCGAGCAACAACTAGAACTGCTTCAAAATACCATACAAAAGGCCGAAGAAGTAAATCAAATTTTTAGTTCAGTAACCATTCAAACATCATTGGTACTTAATCATTTATTGAACATCCAAACAACTTTGCTGCAAGTTGTAACAAACACATATCATGGGCAAATCAGTCCTTCGCTGCTTAATGTTGCCCAGTTGCAGAAACAAATTCAACTGATGAGAGAGCATTTACCGGCAAACAAACTTGTGCCTATCACATCGACCTCACCACTTAGTCTCTACAAAATCGCTACGGTTGGAACACGAACCACGAAAGATAATGTGATTTTCGACATTCAAATTCCTCTACTAGACTCGGATCCATATCAACTATTAAAAATACATCCAGTGCCAGTCAAGTACCACAACACATCAATACAAATAAAGCCATCAACCGACTATCTTGCAGTCACTTTTCACCGCGATAGATATTACCCACTATCGGAGCTTGAAAGAACCAAATGTCATCATTTTGAAATGAAATATATTATATGCAATCAAGCTCATCCGATTTATACAACACAATCAGATTCACCAAACAGGCATTCCAGCCATGTGCGATATTCAGATGACTTCATCGCACAATCACTGGATTCAGCTAAAATCTCCCAATAGTGGGATCTTCGTTATCTCGAATCAACTAACATTAGACGTTGTTTGTGATCATACCATCCATCATAAAGTAATCAAAGGAAGCGGGATCCTTAGACTCAAACCTGGATGCACTCTCAACCACAATGCCATTATATTGACGGGACATTCTGAGGTTTTAGATGGCATGAACTTCTCATTTGTTCCAGTGATGAATCTCTCCGACTTCATTCCTCATTTTATCAAATCGCAGACCACTGAAATAAACTGGAATACTAACAATTCTGACAAAATTGTTCAAAACCTACAACAAAAACTTCACCAGCAATTATCAGCTGAACTACCAGACACAATTTCATCTCATGACATCCATAGCTACACGATAAATTATATCAGCTTGGCTATAATTCTCATCATCGGTGTTGTTGCGACTGACTAAACTCTGTCGAGCCGCCGTCAGTGCAGCATATATTTATTTAGAGATTTTCCTTTCTCTTGCCCGGCGTGCCTTTTCCCAGCTGACTAGCTCAGCCTGGCGTGGGTTTACGGGCGGAAAATCTCTACGTGCTATGGCACACAGACAGTACAACACTTAGAACCTGTTAAAGATCCATCAGTCAACGACAACCACAAATAGGAAGGGAAAGAAAAGGATTCGCAAGAATCATTATTTATTATTTTAGTTATAATTCATTAGTGATATAGAAACGGAAATTATCAAAACAAATAAAAAGAATCAAACTACAAGCCACAAAAAAATTAAAAAAAAAAAATCTGAATAATTCAAGCAGATAATCAAACTAAAATATTCAAGCAAACAAAATTAATTAATAATTTGGGTGGGATTCGTTCATATCAGACCCCGGCCGGGATTTGTTCACATATATCATACACGAGATTTTCTTTTCTCCAAAGAGAACCAAAAAAAATTGAGTAATCAAATTTGAATAATTCAACTTAAATAACCTATTAAATTAATATTTTGTATACAAAAACTATCAAGATACTTATATATATAAATGTACATGCACCCACACCAAAATTTTTCATGAAATATTTATGGTAAGAATATATATATAGTAAATTTACGGTAATTCATATCTATACCACGTGATATATTTATTGTTTTTTTACTTTTAACTATGTGAATGATTATTTATTCCGTTTCCGTTGATATAATTCAAGAACTTTAATTGATCTTATTTTTTTATAAGCATTTCTTTAATTAGTGAAAAAAAATATGGTTGAAAAGTTAACTATTTTATTATTCATAAAAATTCTTCTTTCGATTTTTTTTTCAAACGACTAATTATTCGGCTTCCACTCACGAACTTGTCTAACTGAAAATCGTACCTTTGAAATTATGATCCGATTTGCACCATCACCTGCTCTTCTGCAAACGTTCTCTCCTTGGGGTTTAATGGAATCGTCACTGTCGATGCGGACCCAGATAGTCTGCGAGACTTCCTTTCTTTCAGCCACTAAGTCACCGATATCCCCTTCTTGCGAAGACCTTTCGTTTTGTTTTCACTATCAGTGGAATCGTCACTGTCGTTGAAGACCCAGATAGTCTGCCAGACTTCCTTTCCTTCAGTCACTAATTCACCGATATACGCTTCTTGCGAAGATCTTTCGTTTTTTCCACTATCAGCTCGGTTGTTGTCCCCTTAGTGCTTCTCAGCTTCAACTTATGTTTTAAATGCAAAATTAACGTTTTTCCATTATTTCATTATTAAGTTCTCTAATCGCCAATATTCATCAATGTCCTAGTTTCACTCTCCATACTAGAATTTTTAACTTAAGTGTATCAATGATCACTTTGTACTTGCAAACTTTCTTAACTTTCACTATCTTGTCCAACAAATCTTGTTATCTTGCACTTTACTTTTTCTTTAATTTTCTTTCACGCTTAAAAGTTCTTGAACGTTCTTCCTCTCTCAATACAAAACCAAAGGTTTTTCTGAATTTTCAAATGCTCCAAATCACCAACTTTCGACTTTCACTTTCTACCCCAGAATGACTTTCTTCTTTTTCCCAGTTCATATTCAAGTCCCCCTTTTCTTTGTTTGAAAAAATTTTCACTATACCGCTAGAGCGGTTTATTTCCAAATTCCCATAACTTCAATTCCCCACACCATTGTGGCATCACTCAAAACCGACGATGCAGACATCAGCCACCAGGTTCGCTGAGTTTTCGCGCAGTATCCAGCTGTCATCACAAGGTCCAGAAACTTTAACCAACAGTGCCGTGGTCTAGAATCGTCGTCAGTTTTGTGTTTATAAAGATTGGTACAATATAACCCGAAGAAGTGTGTCTAATTGGTTCAGTATTCGAAGAAAGGTTCTAGTGAGATTCTAAAAACATGTCGGACTTGAAGGCGCCGTTTTGGACCGTCAAGCGGGTCCAGTTCGGCATTCTGGCACCGGACGAGATCCGCCGAATGTCGTTGTCAGATGATGGCATACATTTCCCTGAAACAATGGAAGGTGGCTTTGACCAGAGTCAACGATCGTTAACTTTAACAGTAATTTTATTTATTTTTTTAGGACAAATCAGAAGAATACGAACTTACTACGGATACTCAACCTAAGCTCATGGGCCCCGCTGACCTACCTGCCCAGGGTTCATATTTTTGTAATAGAGTTACCTGATGAATCGGTTATGTTAACAAGACAAATGAAGCGATTTCCATTGCACTTTGCCAGGTATTTATAGACACAAAGCGTTTTGAGCAGTAAAGTACATAATGATATTCTTTTCGTGTACCGAGAAGTGTTCTGCTAAGAAAAATTTGCTGAACTGCGAAGATAGTCGATTGGAAACAATGCTCACTGACGAAAGATGAAGAATTGGCACTAGTTCAAGATTTGAAGAAAGTTTGAACCGTATTTACTGCCAGCATTGCAACACTCGTGGGGACGACTCCGACCCTGAGATGTCTCCAAAATGCCGGGCAGAATTCACTGGTATCCGACTGTGAACATCTTCCGTTATCACGCTTTGATATCTTTGGCGTGGTAATTTCCCAGCACCTTTCCTTTCTCGTCTACCAACTCGTAGATGACTTGCCCCACCTTACGCTTGACCGTTGCCTTGATGAATTTTGGGGCGAGTTTAACAGCAAATCGGCCAACCGCACAGCTAAGCGAATGATTACGTACCCATACGTCTTGACCGATGGCGAAATTTTTTATACGACTTCTTAAATTATATATTTGTGCACCCTTGTTGTATGCCTCAGAGATTTTGGTTTTGATCTGACAATAAATCTGACGTAACCGGTCACAATTGGGTACTGTCACAACCTCTCCATCCTCAAAAGCCTGCAAAGACTTCAAAAGCGCGTATTCAGAGCCATGGTGGATAGGTTGGTACCCGAACATTAGGAAATGGGGCGAACAACCTGTGGACTCATGTATTACATTACGAAATGCGGCACATGACTCCGGCAGATTAGCGTCCCAATTCCGATGGTCGTCCCCTATGTAGGCTCGAATAGCGGTTAGAATAGACTGGTTGGCTCTTTCGGAAGCATTAGCTTGGGGTGAATAGAAAGGGGTGTAACAATGGTTCGCACCATATTGAGCCAGGAATTCCGAGAAGAGTTTAGACACAAATTGGACCCCATTGTCAGTATGGACGGTTTCAGGCACGCCAAAAGTCAAAAATACGTATTCTTTTAAAAATTTCACCATCGGCTCAGCTGTTGCCTTGGGTAGAGCCTTGAGCCAAATGAATTTGGTATAGTGATCGAGCACCACCAGCAACTGGGTGTTACCTAGCCTTGAACGAGGATATGGGCCCATGAAGTCAATAAACAAGCGTTGCATTGGTCGATCAGTAATTCTGGCAGCACATAGGTGGTCTCATTGTAGCATTCGTGGCCTTAACTTGCTTGCAAATAGAACAATTGTTGACATAGCTGGTGACATCTTGACGCAGCTTCGGCCAGTAATAATAGCGTCGCAAGACTTCTAGTGTTTTACGAATCCCACAATGTGACCCCAAAGGACTGTCATGACTACGTGCCAGCAACACTTGTCTTCCTCCTTCAGGCACCCACACCTTTGCACTAGGAATATCTAAGTCAAGACCTCCGTGTGATCCTAGATGAATATACACAACTCCGTTTTTGGTGTACAAGTTTTTGAACTGATCCGGATGTTGCTCAATCTGATGGACGAGATTCAAGTAATCAGGATCTTGAAAGGCCTGTGATGAAATGTTCCCTAGCAATTGGTGATGCTCAGGAAGACAAACAACAGCACACTGAGCTCCCCCTTCGGAGTCACGCGCTGGTGACAACGCGTCTGGGACGACATTTTGAGTGCCTGCTCGATGTTCGATGTTAAAATTGAACCCTTGTAATTTTAGGCTCCACCGTGCTAATCTCCCCGACAAATCTCTCTGGCCCATTAACCATTTCAGACTGGCATGGTCTGTGATAATGGTGAAAGGCAGCCCCTCGACATATGCCCGAAACCTTTTGACACTCTGCACCGCAGCCAAGCATTCTAGTTCGGTAACGCTATAGTTGCGCTGCGCAGCATTCAACTTCGATGACATAAAGGCGATGGGATGCTCTCCACCATCATCATCTTTCTGAAATAAAACACTGCCGATGCCGGTGGCACTTGCATCGCACTGAATATAAAAGTGCCGAGAGAAATCTGGGTTGATCAACACAGGTGCAGACACTAAAAGTTCCTTCGTCCGATCGAACGCCTTATTAGCAGTCTCAGTCCATACGAACCTTCTTTTACCCTTCAGCAGATCCGTCATAGGTGATGTAATAGACGCGAAATTTGGGATGAAACGCCTATACCACCCAGCCATCCCCATGAATCTCCTCACGTCTTTTACCGTTTTGGGTCGTGGATATGCTATGATGCCGGAAACCTTTTCAGGATCCGTCTTTAGGACACCATCACTTATCACATAACCTAGGTATCGAATTTCTTTTTGGACGAATTTGCTCTTCTCAACATTGATGGTCAAATTCGCCTGCTGTAATAAATTGGCCACAATAGACAGCAATTTGAGATGGTCATCAAATGTTGGACTTGTTATCAGCAAATCGTCCAAATAAACGAATACCTGGTCATGCAACTCGTGAGGGATGACCTTATGCATCAATCGACACATAGTCTGTGGAGCATTGCACAATCCAAAAGGCATGACAGTGAAGTGATACAAAGGACGTCCAGGTACTGTAAACGCTGTCTTTTCCCGCGATTTTGCATCCAAAGGAATCTGCCAAAAGGCATCTTTCAGGTCCAGACTGGTTATAAAGCGTGTGGACTGCAGACGTGCCAACAGGCCTTCGATCAACGGCAAAGGGTACGCATTCTCGACAGTTACCTCGTTCAATCGTCTGGCGTCCAGGCATAACCGCACTTTACCGGGTTTCCTTACTATTGTGACCGGAGAGCTCCAGGAACTCCTACTCTCCTCGATTACCCCTAAAGACAGCATACGGTCCAATTCGTCGTACATCAATTTCTGCACCACTGGTGACACTGCGTAGTGACGCTGTTTAATTGGTTGAGCATCACCTGTGTCTATCACGTGTGACAACAAATTGGTTTTGCCCAATCCTAGCTGGTTAAACGAGGGAAATTGACGCACGACTTCATCGAGCCGCTGCTTGTCCCCCGGAGACAACTGATGATAACCAGGGTCCTGTGCAACTAACTCAACAGCAGAGCAATGCGGTGCAATTTTGAAGGCATCCCAGAAATTTATGCCCAGATAAACTGAGTTGGTTAAACTGGGGCATATTAGGAAGCGTGTTAGCCTCGTCTTTTCATTGAATTGCACCAATGTGCTTACATACCCGAGAACAGGCGCCTTTTGACCAGAAGCGGTATGAACTTCAGAAGGCATTGAATGTATATTCAAGCCCAACTCCTCAATCAGCTTCAATGCTCCTGCTCCCAGGATGCTTACACTTGCTCCACTGTCAAGCAAGCCAGTCAACTGCCGACCTTTGATGGAAATGGTGGCAAATGGTCGGTTATCTCCATGGATGGATACAATAGAGTATAGACAAGCTTTCCGCAAAAATCGCCGAAGGGTGAAATATCTCCAGGCGCGATTAAAACGCCTTGATGACTGTTTAGGAGCATCATGTTTTGAGTTGGTAGACGTAACAGAAGGACATGGATTTTGGGGTGTATTTATTGACGGCGTTGCAATTCGGGGTCGACATTGGTGGCTACGTCGGTCTTTTGGGGTCTGGATGGGTGAATAGCCAGCGGAATACGCATCCTCCCCGGTGAAAGCGCATTCCTGTTGGAGTTTTCCGCTTGGCATCTAGGGCATTTAGGTTTGAGTACTCCTTCCTTACCACATCCGAAGCAGAATATCCGTTGGATTGGAGCGGGGCAGTCCATAAAACCATGACCCAGGTCACGGCAATTCCAACAAACTCGGTATTCTGCTCTACCCTCTACTTCACGATCTTTATTCCTAAACGTGCTGGAATTTGCTTGTACGGCGTGTACTTCCTGTTTTGCTAACACATTTGAGGGAGTGGAATCGACAAATTCAGAAAAGTACCGAGGGACTGGTGGATTTGAATCAGCTTGAGCATAATTTCCACGATCAGGTCTAGATTGACTTTCTTGTGTAAATCTTGGATTATAACTAGCCGGGCTTAAATTAGAATTATCAAAAGAAACACTTTTAAGACCTGGTTGAATCACCCGCACATTGTTTTGGATACCATCATCAGATGGAGCATATCCCTGATCCCATAATGGATAACGAGCGAGCAAAGTGGGTTCACTCAGATGACTACTGTTAAGGGAATCCGAGTCGAAATGCACCTTTTGCACTTGACGTGGCCGACGATTGATGTCTCGATCTGAATTCATTCTCAAGAGTCTCCATTCTGATTCCACCAGACAGCAGCGTCTGACTAACTCTCGGGTTGAGGTGAAATCCACTCCAGCTAAATGTGCCCTAAGAGCAGGAGCCATATTTCTAAATACCACACATTGTAAATCTACATCTAATAGAGGAGTATTTAATTGTAAGGAAATATTCTCGAGGGCGTCAAAGAACTCCTGAAAGCGCTCTCCTGATTTCTGCAGTCGCCCATCTAGCATTCTCCGTACATCTACATCGGACCTAAATGAGCTAAATCGTTCCAAAAATTCTATGCGCAATCTATTCCACACCAGTGGATAATTCATCTCGCGGAAACGCCAGTACCAGTCGGCAGCTTGCCCCTTTAGGAGTAAATGAAAATCTGTGGCAAGTGTGGTATGAGAAACGCATGTAATCCTCTGCCAAGGACAGCACCCTGAACATAAACTGTCCGGCCGTCAACCCAGAAGTTGAGCCATCAAATATTAAATTCCATTTCGAAATGGGCAGCCTTACAGTTGACCACTCACCCGAATCCATCTGCTCTCTAAAAGTTACTCTTGGTGGTTCGTTGCTAGTGGAAATATTCGGATGAGGCCCTTGCTCCTGGTGAATAAAGGAATTTGCTCCGTGAATAACCCGTCTTCTTGATGATTCAGCGGCTGAAACTTGGGTTTCCGATTGACCTGGGGATGTGGCATTAACTCTCATCGACTCAGAAACTTGAGTGGCTTGAGCAGCAGAAGGCGACAGGCTCAGGCGTTCTAACTGATGCTGGAAACTTTCCAGTGGAAAGGGGTGTAACTTGGATCCCAACTATTTGTTGTGCGTCGCATGTTCAAATAAAGTATATAGTTTCTTATCCAAACCAAATCAATCCAAAATTAAGTATATCTTTTTTTCCAGATAAGTATGAGCAGCAACCGAAAAAATTCACAATCAAAAAGAAAAACCTTCAAATTCTTCTCAATATCATTCAATGATAACGCAGTTATATGCAGCCAAAATAATAGAATACACTAGTAATGTATCAGCAAAACCAAATTTCTTCGAATTTGATGAGTATACTTTTCAATTCATAAAAAAAATAATGATTCTTACGGATCCTCTTCGTGACAGGAATTAAAGACAGGAAGGGAAAAGGTATAAAATTTGACACTAAATGATGAAATGGGAATGGGGAAATCAGGAGGATACAGCTCTCTTATAGTTGTTTTGAAATGACCCAATGATCATCTATCCTGGGTCCTGCTCAAAATAATTCAATCGACTGAATAGCATCTTACAGATGGACAAGGATCAAGAACAGCTCATGGGTCACTTCAGTGGATACTTTCCCCCAGATGCGGCAAACTCAAGCTAATCTAATTACAAGATTAATTCTGTTAACCAGAAGATATTGCGCGCCTTATCTTATTTAACTGGAGGTAATCCCACAACCACAAGAGACTGGTCAGCAATTAAAGAGACGAGCTCTGTTCGACACATAAAACGAAGACAATAGCACGAGATGGGCGCCAATGCTGCATTGACGACCGCTCGAAAAGATGATGATAGGAAATTGAAAATATCAGGTATATAGCTGCAACCATAGCCAAAGAAAACAAAAAAAAATGGCTGAGGCAACAAGATGCTCCTATTAAACATTTGCCACCCCAGCCGAAAGCACATCTGCCAAAAGAAAAATATCTAAAAATAAGAAAGCCAAAATAAAGCCAAATAGTTTGGGCGCCATTTGTTGCGACTGACTAAACTCTGTCGAGCCGCCGTCAGTGCAGCATATATTTATTTAGAGATTTTCCTTTCTCTTGCCCGGCGTGCCTTTTCCCAGCCGACTAGCTCAGCCTGGCGTGGGTTTACGGGCGGAAAATCTCTTCCTGCTATGGCACGCAGACAGTACAACACTTAGAACCTGTTAAAGATCCATCAGTCAACGACAACCACAAATAGGAAGGGAAAGAAAAGGATTCGCAAGAATCATTATTTATTATTTTAGTTATAATTCATTAGTGATATAGAAACGGAAATTATCAAAACAAATAAAAAGAATCAAACTAAAAGCCACAAAAAAATTAAAAAAAAAAATCTGAATAATTCAAGCAGATAATCAAACTAAAATATTCAAGCAAAAAAAATTAATTAATAATTTGGGTGGGATTCATTCATATCAGACCCCGGCCGGGATTTGTTCACATATATCATACACGAGATTTTCTTTTCTCCAAAGAGAACCAAAAAAATTGAGTAATCAAATTTGAATAATTCAACTTAAATAACCTATTAAATTAATATTTTGTATACAAAAACTATCAAGATACTTATATATATAAATGTACATGCACCCACACCAAAATTTTTCATGAAATATTTATGGTAAGAATATATATATAGTAAATTTACGGTAATTCATATCTATACCACGTGATTTATTTATTGTTTTTTTTACTTTTAACTATGTGAATGATTATTTATTCCGTTTCCGTTGATATAATTCAAGAACTTTAATTGATCTTATTTTTTTATAAGCATTTCTTTAATTAGTGAAAAAAAATATGGTTGAAAAGTTAACTATTTTATTATTCATAAAAATTCTTCTTTCGATTTTTTTTTTCAAACGACTAATTATTCGGCCTCCACTCACGAACTTGTCTAACTGAAAATCGTACCTTTGAAATTATGATCCGATTTGCACCATCACCTGCTCTTCTGCAAACGTTCTCCCCTTGGGGTTTAATGGAATCGTCACTGTCGATGCGGACCCAGATAGTCTGCGAGACTTCCTTTCTTTCAGCCACTAAGTCACCGATATCCCCTTCTTGCGAAGACCTTTCGTTTTGTTTTCACTATCAGTGGAATCGTCACTGTCGTTGAAGACCCAGATAGTCTGCCAGACTTCCTTTCCTTCAGTCACTAATTCACCGATATACCCTTCTTGCGAAGATCTTTCGTTTTTTCCACTATCAGCTCGGTTGTTGTCCCCTTAGTGCTTCTCAGCTTCAACTTATGTTTTAAATGCAAAATTAACGTTTTTCCATTATTTCATTATTAAGTTCTCTAATCGCCAATATTCATCAATGTCCTAGTTTCACTCTCCATACTAGAATTTTTAACTTAAGTGTATCAATGATCACTTTGTACTTGCAAACTTTCTTAACTTTCACTATCTTGTCCAACAAATCTTGTTAACTTGCACTTTACTTTTTCTTTAATTTTCTTTCACGCTTAAAAGTTCTTGAACGTTCTTCCTCTCTCAATACAAAACCAAAGGTTTTTCTGAATTTTCAAATGCTCCAAATCACCAACTTTCGACTTTCACTTTCTACCCCAGAATGACTTTCTTCTTTTTCCCAGTTCATATTCAAGTCCCCCTTTTCTTTGTTTGAAAAAATTTTCACTATACCGCTAGAGCGGTTTATTTCCAAATTCCCATAACTTCAATTCCCCACACCATTGTGGCATCACTCAAAACCGACGATGCAGACATCAGCCACCAGGTTCGCTGAGTTTTCGCGCAGTATCCAGCTGTCATCACAAGGTCCAGAAACTTTAACCAACAGTGCCGTGGTCTAGAATCGTCGTCAGTTTTGTGTTTATAAAGATTGGTACAATATAACCCGAAGAAGTGCGTCTAATTGGTTCAGTATTCGAAGAAAGGTTCTAGTGAGATTCTAAAAACATGTCGGACTTGAAGGCGCCGTTTTGGACCGTCAAGCGGGTCCAGTTCGGCATTCTGGCACCAGACGAGATCCGCCGAATGTCGGTGTCAGATGATGGCATACATTTCCCTGAAACAATGGAAGGTGGCTTTGACCAGAGTCAACGATCGTTAACTTTAATAGTAATTTTATTTATTTTTTTAGGACAAATCAGAAGAATACGAACTTACTACGGATACTCAACCTAAGCTCATGGGCCCCGCTGACCTACCTGCTATTACCACGCTAATTCGAGCAACGTTGCCTCCGCCTCCCGATGGAGGGCGAAGGGGACAGTTCCGGTTGGCTAACTCCCGTGGAAACGGGTGTGGGTCGTTTACAGGCGCCACTCGCTTTACAAATTCGTAACCGGAACCGTCTCTTATACCACCGTCTCTAAGCGAGAAATCGACGGCGGGTACTTATTTTTACGATTTTAAATCTTCGCGGTAGCCACTTGATAATCAACGATTCGTCCTGCCAGAAGGGCACAAGGTAACACCAGCACTTGACAATATTAACAACGTTTTATTGATCGCAAATTACTTCCAAGTCTATATCTATCGACGGCGCCGCGTTACCTACTCTACTTCCTCTTAATACAATCACAGTAAGGAAACTTAGCCTACCTTGAATCTTATACGCTCTAACTCGCTCGTACACTCTCCGCCAAATGGGTGCTTCCCCGAAGCGTCGCTCTACTGCTGCCGTGAGTTAACGTTTATCTGCGATATCGATTCCAATCACACCGGTGCTTCCCCGAACGACAAATATGGCCGTCGATGTTGGCCCAATGGCATTCGCTGCGGCTCAAGTTGCTGTTGCACGCCGTCGCTCGCTTGCTGTGAGCCGTGTTCCTTTAGGCGCTCCGCACCACTTGAATGTTGTCGAAGCTTTTCCTCGTGCTATTTTTTTCTTTCCTCAATAATCCTTGGATTTTTCACACCACTCGCTGTCGACCAATAGCTCAGGATAAATCCTTGTTCCTCGTCACGTCCAGACGGATTCCAATCAGAAAAGAAGAAAATCGGTTACAAAAGAAGGAGCTTGCGCCAACGCGTGCGTGTCTCACCTTGGTTACCAGAAGAAGAGAGCTCCCAAGCCCTGTCGACTCGCCACGAAACCTTTCCCTAGAGGGATTTCCAACCGCTTCGGCGGTATCTGCGAATTCCGTTGTCCACCAAGTGCTATTGGGATTGGTAATATGCTGGCGGGTGCATTGGCCCATTGCACGCGCATTCGCAAGTGCATTTTCCCGCAGTTCTCGTTGTCGGAGCGCACCCTTTCCAATTGCCGCTTGGTGGCGGTTCGATCGCTGCCAGTCACCATGTTGACATCCCAACTGTCAGTTGGTATATTTTACTTGTTTTCCCTGTCACTTTGACTAGTATATGAAGGTTGAAAAGAATGGTATTTTTGGCTGTCGTCATTTTCCGCACATTATCCACGGCCACAAAAGGGAATCTTCTCGCGGTAATTGCCTTATAGATAAGTTTCGTTTCGATTTGCTTGCTTCCTTGCAGGCAATAATCATTTGAATTTACAACAAGCAGCCCTGTTCAACGTCAACATGAATTCATCAGAAAGTCAGGGATCGCTTGATTAGTGTTGTGCTATATGTGGTGCTCGTTTGCCGAAGGCCATAACCGCGTCGGATTAGTTGGGTGGTTCCAGCCATAATTCGTTCCAGCTTAGTGGTTGAATTCATCGAAAATGGTTTGTTGTGTATTGGGTCGAGCCGTCGCCGCTCGTCTTATTTGAATCGCCGGCAATGGTGCGACCTGATAGAAGACAAACTCAGAGCTCGCCGGAGTGTTTGCGTTCATGCATTTTCCCAAATTTCCTTACAATTCTACTTTTGTCTACAATTCTACTTTTTACAATTCTAACCGTACTAAACGTAAATTCTACCGCTCCAAATTCTACAATTCGAATATTTATGTACATTTTCTTTTCCTTTTTAAACCGATATTTGCTGGCAATATAATACAATAATAATACAATCTACTTTACTTTATTTTTTTTTTTTACCATTCTAACCGTATTAAGCTTAAATTCTACTGCTCCAAATTCTACACTTCAAATATTTCTGTACATTTTCTTTTCCTTTTTTAAAACGATATTTGCTGGCGTTACATTTCCCCCTTCCCCAGAGAATTACGAGGTGATTCTCGTCATTATTCGCGCTGATCAATCTACGTTCGTTGTGAGTTTGAGAACCTAGGTCTTGCATCGCCTATCGGATATGCGCGTTAGCCTTATGCGCGTTGGCCTTATGTTCTACCTTCGATTGTACTTCACAACCATTTCCATCGACAACACATCACACACATCACTCACACTCCTGCCATTTTTACGTACACTATTTCTTCCTCGTTTTATCTTACATGCATTCCTTTACCTGTGTTGTTCCGTTTTCTCCTTTCCTTGTCCTTTTGTTCAGACCCTGACTGATACATGCTCTTAATGTTTTAGGATCTTGTCGAAATGCAGAAGAAAAGTACAGAAAAAGGAAGAACAGAAGGAAGGAAAGAAAAAACAACCAAAAAAAAAACGCACAGCTGTCTGGGAAGAACCCGTACCAACAGTCCACAGAGGATTAGTGACATTCATCGTTCCGCTGAAATTGGATTAAATACACCTCGGTTGAAAGGTAACATTGTTCTCATACGACCTATATAAATTAGACGCTTGCTATTGTTCTAACCCTACCAATGGACTTAAATTTACCCTCCACCACGTTATGTTAGAGAATATCTACCTATTAATTCCAGATTCAATCTTATTCAATTACATTTAACCACCACCAAGTTTTAATAGAGTGTCATTACTTAATCCCGCCACCTTGGTATTTACCTAATTCAGATTATTGTCCTGTTTACCAACTCGACTACAACTAATTCCTACTATTCTATTCCTGAGTTCTGCCAGGTCGATATCGTCTTCTGATCTCCGTGATTTAATCGAGTGTCGACCCTTTACGCCACATATCGTTTCAGGTCTTTGGAGTGCCAAACCCCCATATCTTTTCCGTCGGCGTCTTCCAATGCATAGGTCCAACCGGATACTTGTTTCCGCACAGTAAACGGTCCCACATATTCCGGTGCTAGCTTGGCCGAGAAATACCGTGCCGCATCCGAGAGTACGTAATTTCGTCGCCATACTAGATCTTTTGGTAAATATTTTTCATCTCGATGTCGCAGATTATATTTTGATTTTGACTTATCCGCGGCTTCTTTTAGACGCACGAGGACTTCTTCCCGGACCTTCTGTAATAGATTCGCCTTTCTTATTCCTTCATCCCTCCTGTCCCCTTCTCTATCCTGTGGATATTTGCGGTTCTCCGGATGGACCGTCATCTCTCTTCCGAAATTTAAGAAATATGGGGTGACCTTCATGTTTTCGTGAGTACACGTTCTTAGGGCGCAGCCAATTTGAGGTAGCACCTTGTCCCAGTCCCGATGATTTTCCGACACATAAGACCGTAACAACCGTTTAATATTTTGGTTCACCCGTTCGGCTGGATTCGCCTGAGGATGATAAAGCGCAGTGAACCTCAGCGTCATACCGTGAGTCTCGGCCATCTTTGTGAGCTCCTTTGAGCGAAATTGAACTCACTTGTCGCATATCATCACTCGTGGAACTCCGAACAAGAACAATACCTGCTCCTCAAGGGTGCGAGTTACGGCGATTCCTGTTGCCTTCTTTAAGGGAAATAGAAGTGGGAACTTCGTAGCGTAGTCTACCACTGTCAAGATGTATGCGTGACCGTTCAAGGAACGAGGTAGTGGTCCCACCAGGTCCACACAGATCATCTCCCAGGGTGATGATGCTCCTCCAACCCTTGACACCATCTGCCCGTTTGGTTGCTTCCGTTCCACCTTCACTGACTGACATACTTTGCAACGATTAACGTACTTTTTTACGTCCGCAGCCATCTTCGGCCAATAGAAACACTGTGCCAGCCGATCTAGAGTCTTGCGAACTCCCATATGACCTGCTGTGGGCGCATCATGGCATTGATGCAATACTGCCGACCGTTCCGCTGAGGGAACTACCGACTTCCACGCATCGTCAGCTTGAAGTTCTGGGTATCGGCCTTCCATGTGCTTCCATAACCGACCTTTTTCCAGCCGCCAGTTTGGATACCGCCCTGGATTCTTTCCCACCTGCTCTTTCATTTTCTCATACCAACGATCGTTCTTAATTTCACCTCCTCGCACCTCCGCCACCTCGATGGACCGTGAGAGAGCATCTGGGACCAGATGCTCCTTACCTCTGCGATGGACGACATCGTAATCGTACTGTTGCAGCCTCACCGCCCACCGAGCTAGACGGCCACTGGGGTCTTTTAGATTGTGGAGCCAGACCAGAGAGTGATGATCGGTGACTACCCTGAACTTAGTACCCTCCACGTATGGCCTCAACTTTTCAATGGCCCATACGACCGCGAGGCATTCTCGTTCTGTGGCGGAGTACTTCTGTTCAGCACTAGTCAGGGCGCGGCTGAGGTAGCAGATAACTTTTTCGCCCTCGGGGTGCTCCTGTGTCAATACCGCGCCTACTCCGCTACCTGAGGCGTCTGTCTGGACGGTAAATGGCAGAGTGTAGTCCGGACAAGTAAGAATTGGTGCCGTCGCCAGCTTCGTCTTCGCTCGGATGAACGTCTCCTCGCATTCTTCAGTCCATAGGAATTTCCGGTTCTTCTTGAGGAGGTTCGTGATTGGCGACATCAACGTCGCAAAATCCGGGATAAATCTCCGATACCACGATACCATCCCCAAGAATTGCCGTACCTCCTTTACTCCCTTTGGACGAGGAATGTCCATCACCGCCTTTACCTTATCCGGGTCTACACTCAGCCCGTTCTCGTCCACAACATAACCCAGATAACGAAGACGAGTGCGGCAGAACTCGCACTTCTCCCGAGAGACCCTCAATCCAGCCTGGCGCAATCTATTGAGGACTTCTTTCAGGATCCCCAGGTGTTTCGCGAAGTCCTGGGTGACCACCACAATGTCATCCAGGTACGTGAACACAAATGGCTCCAAATCGGGTCCCAAAACCTTGTCAATGAGTCGTTGCCAAGTTGCCGGGGCATTTTGTAACCCAAAAGGCATCCGACGGAACTGGAACAGCCCTCTGTGGGGGACAGTGAAAGCGGTGAGCTCCTTTGAATTTTCCGCCATCGGCACTTGCCAATACGCGGATTTAATGTCCAGGGAAGATAAATATTTCGCATCTCTTAATTTATCCAGAGTTGCCGTGACGAAGGGCAGAGGATAGGCATCTCTTTCCGACACCTTGTTGAGCTTCCGGTAGTCCACACAAAACCGGAACGACCCATCCTTCTTCTTAATCAAAACAATCGGCGAAGCCCACGGGCTGCACGACGGTTCCACTATCCCCGCCTCCAGCATTTCATTTAGTTCGGCGTCAATATGCTTTTGTACTGCCGGCGAGACGGGGTAGTAGCGCTGTTTGATCGGATTGGAATCGGTTCGTATGACGTGCTCTACCCTATCGGTGCAACCAATTCCTTCCCCCATCATCCGGAACTCTTCTTCGAGCAGTGCCTCCAGCTCCACTTCCTCCCCATGTGTCAATCGACTCCTGCCGATCAGCTGCTCGGACTTGAGCCCCTCCACCGACGCGACCATCTCCCACTGCTCCCTCGCCACATTCAACACAATTCCGAATAGCCGCAGGAAATCTACTCCCAGTATGAGATGAGGAATCGCAGGTGCTACCAAAACCTCCAGCCATCTCTCTTTTCCATGCACCGTGATTGGGCAATACGCTACTCCTTCCACACCACAACCCACTCCGTTTGCCAATCGCAGGTCTCTCCGACCGCTTTGTTTTAGTTCGACACCTAGACTCCGGATCAGCTCCCATCCCTTTCCACCAATCACTGATATCGACGCTCCTGAATCCACCAGCCCCAGAAATCTCTGACCCTGAATTGCTATCTCTACGTAAGGGCGGTTATCCCCCTCTGCGCTGTGCAGCATATACCCCACTTGGCTATCTCTTGCGACGCTCGAAATCGGACGAGGGCCTAGTTTGTCGCCCACTAGGCCCGATTGCCGTTTCCCTGGCGACGATCTCCCAACGGCCCATTTTGGCTGCTATTCTGGTTACCCATTGGGGCATTACTCCTTCGTCCTCCGCCTCGACAATTCGGACAATCCGCTCTCCTGGCTCCTACCCTACCACACCCGAAACATCTTCTAGCCTGGTCGCACTGCCTGGAAGTATGGCCCAACTTCTGGCAATTCCAGCATGTGATGCTTCTCGATCCGCCCGGTACTTCCACTGCGGCTAAGTTTTGCGTCTCCAAATACGCCAGGTCCGGTTCTAGTACCCTCGTTCTTCTTGGAGTAGGTGGCACGAATGACTCCACGGACACTCGCGTCGCCTCCAATGAACGCCCCAGCGTCACCAGTTCTCCAATCGATTCGAATTTCACCAGAGCCAGCTGAGTCTGGTAAAAGGGAGCAATATTTTTCCGGAGTATTTTCAACTTCTCCGCTTCGCTCGGTTGGTCACTCAATCGACGGAACAAACCTTCCATCACCGCCACAAATACCCCGATTGACTCCGTGTTGCCCTGCGTGCGACGTCTAATTTCATCCAGCAGCCTATCATCGTAGTCTGCGGGAAGGAATTGGGCTCGTAATTCCTTCACCAGGCCCTCCCAACTCTGGCAGATTGCGCGGTTCGCTCGAAACCAAATTAGAGCTTTTCCTTCAAAAAGGTCTACGGCCGACCGGAACAGCTGCGCTTTTGTTAGTCCCTTCGCCTCCCTCAGCTCTTCCACCCGCTCGAGGAACGCGCTCACCGAACATGGCGATTCCCCACTAAATTTCAACCCCCACTTGTGGAGATCTGTTGGCTTTTGAGGCTGAAACATCGGGGTACTCGGGGCTGACAATGTTGGACTGTCCAGAGTCCATACCTCCTCCGACTCCTCGCTTTCTGCGCCGCCTGCCTTGAAAAGCAGGTCACCCATAGCTATCATTAGTTGGCCCTTGGCCTGCCTCAAGAAATCTCTTTCTTCCCCCGTTTCCCCTTCCATTCTACCCAACCGTCGCAGGGCGAAGCATATTTTCCCCTTGACTTAACTAAATTCCGGCGAATTAAAATCGCCCACAAATGGGTCCACTAACATTTTGATCTCAGCTAATTTTGCGGTTAACGCCTCTCGGTCCTCTGAGAATGAAAAGGGATACGTTGCCATTGCCACAGACTCACCCAAGGCTACTTCGCTTCTTAAAGCCCCCCTCAGCAATTTCCGCATGGTCTCCACCGTGTCACCAACCATACCCCGGATTGATAATTCATACGCGAGTTCGTCTTTACTCAGCCGATCGACCGAGATCTTCCCGACACCGCTTCCGCTAGCCATTTTTCCACACTTATTTCACAAACCTGCCTTAACTTTTTATTTGCTTGTTACAAACCGCAACAAATAGCTTAGCTAAACTGTTGAACCCACTGGTGGTTGCCCAATGAGATCGACGAAAAAGTATACTACTATCACAATTCCCGTGCCCTATCCACGCTAGAACATTTAGTTAAACTTTTCCTAGGTTCGGATTTAGCCGTGTAACCTGTCTTCTTGACCTTCCTATTCAACTCGACAGCGTCTTTGATCACACGAGCATCGGGGACCTACTCCCATCAACGAGAAAGTATCCCTCTTCCAATTGCACAACGTAACGCGAATCAAAATCCCCAATTCGCGGCGCTCGCTCCGCACTTAATTACTTTCCCTTTACTATACTGAATCCAACACCAACCCAGGTTGAATCAACAATAATTTCGACTAGGGCAACACGCTACGTCACAGAACAATCGATTTTAGGCACCGGAGGTTCGTGATACTTCCTACACACCCCACTGAAAATTCGGGCAGTCAATTCTTCCCACCACGGTTTTCCCCGGTCTGTAAATGTTGACACGATTTCCTACACTCTTACGCTAATAATGCTCACCACCCGGTAACGCAAAAACCAACACTTCACACCATAAATTATTCTTTAAGACTCACTTCACACACTATCGAAGGTAGAACCAAGAACCATTTTCAATAAAATTCAATACTTATATAATAAATTTTTAAATAAAATTCAATATTTGTAAGAATGGTGTTCAATATTTGTAAGAAGAAGTTAGCATGCGATACTATTAAATATTTCTCTAAATCGCGCTCGCTTAGTGAAAAGCTTAATTAAAATTCCCGTTTCCAATTTACTTATTTCAGTCACATCCGCGTTCTCTAAATAATTTACTCTTTTTCATCAAATTTTGACTCAATCGTTATCTGTTCAAAATTAAATACCGACACTCGCTTTAAAATTCACATGTAAAATTTAAATTTAAAATGCATTCAGCTAAAACTCACGTTTTCAAAATAGTTTCATCGTTAATTTTTCAAAACCGTTTTGTCACCCCGTAGAACGTTGGGCGCCAATTTATTACCACGCTAATTCGAGCAACGTTGCCTCCGCCTCCCGATGGAGGGCGAAGGGGACAGTTCCGGTTGGCTAACTCCCGTGGAAACGGGTGTGGGTCGTTTACAGGCGCCACTCGCTTTACAAATTCGTAACCGGAACCGTCTCTTATACCACCGTCTCTAAGCGAGAAATCGACGGCGGGTACTTATTTTTACGATTTTAAATCTTCGCGGTAGCCACTTGATAATCAACGATTCGTCCTGCCAGAAGGGCACAAGGTAACACCAGCACTTGACAATATTAACAACGTTTTATTGATCGCAAATTACTTCCAAGTCTATATCTATCGACGGCGCCGCGTTACCTACTCTACTTCCTCTTAATACAATCACAGTAAGGAAACTTAGCCTACCTTGAATCTTATACGCTCTAACTCGCTCGTACACTCTCCGCCAAATGGGTGCTTCCCCGAAGCGTCGCTCTACTGCTGCCGTGAGTTAACGTTTATCTGCGATATCGATTCCAATCACACCGGTGCTTCCCCGAACGACAAATATGGCCGTCGATGTTGGCCCAATGGCATTCGCTGCGGCTCAAGTTGCTGTTGCACGCCGTCGCTCGCTTGCTGTGAGCCGTGTTCCTTTAGGCGCTCCGCACCACTTGAATGTTGTCGAAGCTTTTCCTCGTGCTATTTTTTTCTTTCCTCAATAATCCTTGGATTTTTCACACCACTCGCTGTCGACCAATAGCTCAGGATAAATCCTTGTTCCTCGTCACGTCCAGACGGATTCCAATCAGAAAAGAAGAAAATCGGTTACAAAAGAAGGAGCTTGCGCCAACGCGTGCGTGTCTCACCTTGGTTACCAGAAGAAGAGAGCTCCCAAGCCCTGTCGACTCGCCACGAAACCTTTCCCTAGAGGGATTTCCAACCGCTTCGGCGGTATCTGCGAATTCCGTTGTCCACCAAGTGCTATTGGGATTGGTAATATGCTGGCGGGTGCATTGGCCCATTGCACGCGCATTCGCAAGTGCATTTTCCCGCAGTTCTCGTTGTCGGAGCGCACCCTTTCCAATTGCCGCTTGGTGGCGGTTCGATCGCTGCCAGTCACCATGTTGACATCCCAACTGTCAGTTGGTATATTTTACTTGTTTTCCCTGTCACTTTGACTAGTATATGAAGGTTGAAAAGAATGGTATTTTTGGCTGTCGTCATTTTCCGCACATTATCCACGGCCACAAAAGGGAATCTTCTCGCGGTAATTGCCTTATAGATAAGTTTCGTTTCGATTTGCTTGCTTCCTTGCAGGCAATAATCATTTGAATTTACAACAAGCAGCCCTGTTCAACGTCAACATGAATTCATCAGAAAGTCAGGGATCGCTTGATTAGTGTTGTGCTATATGTGGTGCTCGTTTGCCGAAGGCCATAACCGCGTCGGATTAGTTGGGTGGTTCCAGCCATAATTCGTTCCAGCTTAGTGGTTGAATTCATCGAAAATGGTTTGTTGTGTATTGGGTCGAGCCGTCGCCGCTCGTCTTATTTGAATCGCCGGCAATGGTGCGACCTGATAGAAGACAAACTCAGAGCTCGCCGGAGTGTTTGCGTTCATGCATTTTCCCAAATTTCCTTACAATTCTACTTTTGTCTACAATTCTACTTTTTACAATTCTAACCGTACTAAACGTAAATTCTACCGCTCCAAATTCTACAATTCGAATATTTATGTACATTTTCTTTTCCTTTTTAAACCGATATTTGCTGGCAATATAATACAATAATAATACAATCTACTTTACTTTATTTTTTTTTTTTACCATTCTAACCGTATTAAGCTTAAATTCTACTGCTCCAAATTCTACACTTCAAATATTTCTGTACATTTTCTTTTCCTTTTTTAAAACGATATTTGCTGGCGTTACATTTCCCCCTTCCCCAGAGAATTACGAGGTGATTCTCGTCATTATTCGCGCTGATCAATCTACGTTCGTTGTGAGTTTGAGAACCTAGGTCTTGCATCGCCTATCGGATATGCGCGTTAGCCTTATGCGCGTTGGCCTTATGTTCTACCTTCGATTGTACTTCACAACCATTTCCATCGACAACACATCACACACATCACTCACACTCCTGCCATTTTTACGTACACTATTTCTTCCTCGTTTTATCTTACATGCATTCCTTTACCTGTGTTGTTCCGTTTTCTCCTTTCCTTGTCCTTTTGTTCAGACCCTGACTGATACATGCTCTTAATGTTTTAGGATCTTGTCGAAATGCAGAAGAAAAGTACAGAAAAAGGAAGAACAGAAGGAAGGAAAGAAAAAACAACCAAAAAAAAAACGCACAGCTGTCTGGGAAGAACCCGTACCAACAGTCCACAGAGGATTAGTGACATTCATCGTTCCGCTGAAATTGGATTAAATACACCTCGGTTGAAAGGTAACATTGTTCTCATACGACCTATATAAATTAGACGCTTGCTATTGTTCTAACCCTACCAATGGACTTAAATTTACCCTCCACCACGTTATGTTAGAGAATATCTACCTATTAATTCCAGATTCAATCTTATTCAATTACATTTAACCACCACCAAGTTTTAATAGAGTGTCATTACTTAATCCCGCCACCTTGGTATTTACCTAATTCAGATTATTGTCCTGTTTACCAACTCGACTACAACTAATTCCTACTATTCTATTCCTGAGTTCTGCCAGGTCGATATCGTCTTCTGATCTCCGTGATTTAATCGAGTGTCGACCCTTTACGCCACATATCGTTTCAGGTCTTTGGAGTGCCAAACCCCCATATCTTTTCCGTCGGCGTCTTCCAATGCATAGGTCCAACCGGATACTTGTTTCCGCACAGTAAACGGTCCCACATATTCCGGTGCTAGCTTGGCCGAGAAATACCGTGCCGCATCCGAGAGTACGTAATTTCGTCGCCATACTAGATCTTTTGGTAAATATTTTTCATCTCGATGTCGCAGATTATATTTTGATTTTGACTTATCCGCGGCTTCTTTTAGACGCACGAGGACTTCTTCCCGGACCTTCTGTAATAGATTCGCCTTTCTTATTCCTTCATCCCTCCTGTCCCCTTCTCTATCCTGTGGATATTTGCGGTTCTCCGGATGGACCGTCATCTCTCTTCCGAAATTTAAGAAATATGGGGTGACCTTCATGTTTTCGTGAGTACACGTTCTTAGGGCGCAGCCAATTTGAGGTAGCACCTTGTCCCAGTCCCGATGATTTTCCGACACATAAGACCGTAACAACCGTTTAATATTTTGGTTCACCCGTTCGGCTGGATTCGCCTGAGGATGATAAAGCGCAGTGAACCTCAGCGTCATACCGTGAGTCTCGGCCATCTTTGTGAGCTCCTTTGAGCGAAATTGAACTCACTTGTCGCATATCATCACTCGTGGAACTCCGAACAAGAACAATACCTGCTCCTCAAGGGTGCGAGTTACGGCGATTCCTGTTGCCTTCTTTAAGGGAAATAGAAGTGGGAACTTCGTAGCGTAGTCTACCACTGTCAAGATGTATGCGTGACCGTTCAAGGAACGAGGTAGTGGTCCCACCAGGTCCACACAGATCATCTCCCAGGGTGATGATGCTCCTCCAACCCTTGACACCATCTGCCCGTTTGGTTGCTTCCGTTCCACCTTCACTGACTGACATACTTTGCAACGATTAACGTACTTTTTTACGTCCGCAGCCATCTTCGGCCAATAGAAACACTGTGCCAGCCGATCTAGAGTCTTGCGAACTCCCATATGACCTGCTGTGGGCGCATCATGGCATTGATGCAATACTGCCGACCGTTCCGCTGAGGGAACTACCGACTTCCACGCATCGTCAGCTTGAAGTTCTGGGTATCGGCCTTCCATGTGCTTCCATAACCGACCTTTTTCCAGCCGCCAGTTTGGATACCGCCCTGGATTCTTTCCCACCTGCTCTTTCATTTTCTCATACCAACGATCGTTCTTAATTTCACCTCCTCGCACCTCCGCCACCTCGATGGACCGTGAGAGAGCATCTGGGACCAGATGCTCCTTACCTCTGCGATGGACGACATCGTAATCGTACTGTTGCAGCCTCACCGCCCACCGAGCTAGACGGCCACTGGGGTCTTTTAGATTGTGGAGCCAGACCAGAGAGTGATGATCGGTGACTACCCTGAACTTAGTACCCTCCACGTATGGCCTCAACTTTTCAATGGCCCATACGACCGCGAGGCATTCTCGTTCTGTGGCGGAGTACTTCTGTTCAGCACTAGTCAGGGCGCGGCTGAGGTAGCAGATAACTTTTTCGCCCTCGGGGTGCTCCTGTGTCAATACCGCGCCTACTCCGCTACCTGAGGCGTCTGTCTGGACGGTAAATGGCAGAGTGTAGTCCGGACAAGTAAGAATTGGTGCCGTCGCCAGCTTCGTCTTCGCTCGGATGAACGTCTCCTCGCATTCTTCAGTCCATAGGAATTTCCGGTTCTTCTTGAGGAGGTTCGTGATTGGCGACATCAACGTCGCAAAATCCGGGATAAATCTCCGATACCACGATACCATCCCCAAGAATTGCCGTACCTCCTTTACTCCCTTTGGACGAGGAATGTCCATCACCGCCTTTACCTTATCCGGGTCTACACTCAGCCCGTTCTCGTCCACAACATAACCCAGATAACGAAGACGAGTGCGGCAGAACTCGCACTTCTCCCGAGAGACCCTCAATCCAGCCTGGCGCAATCTATTGAGGACTTCTTTCAGGATCCCCAGGTGTTTCGCGAAGTCCTGGGTGACCACCACAATGTCATCCAGGTACGTGAACACAAATGGCTCCAAATCGGGTCCCAAAACCTTGTCAATGAGTCGTTGCCAAGTTGCCGGGGCATTTTGTAACCCAAAAGGCATCCGACGGAACTGGAACAGCCCTCTGTGGGGGACAGTGAAAGCGGTGAGCTCCTTTGAATTTTCCGCCATCGGCACTTGCCAATACGCGGATTTAATGTCCAGGGAAGATAAATATTTCGCATCTCTTAATTTATCCAGAGTTGCCGTGACGAAGGGCAGAGGATAGGCATCTCTTTCCGACACCTTGTTGAGCTTCCGGTAGTCCACACAAAACCGGAACGACCCATCCTTCTTCTTAATCAAAACAATCGGCGAAGCCCACGGGCTGCACGACGGTTCCACTATCCCCGCCTCCAGCATTTCATTTAGTTCGGCGTCAATATGCTTTTGTACTGCCGGCGAGACGGGGTAGTAGCGCTGTTTGATCGGATTGGAATCGGTTCGTATGACGTGCTCTACCCTATCGGTGCAACCAATTCCTTCCCCCATCATCCGGAACTCTTCTTCGAGCAGTGCCTCCAGCTCCACTTCCTCCCCATGTGTCAATCGACTCCTGCCGATCAGCTGCTCGGACTTGAGCCCCTCCACCGACGCGACCATCTCCCACTGCTCCCTCGCCACATTCAACACAATTCCGAATAGCCGCAGGAAATCTACTCCCAGTATGAGATGAGGAATCGCAGGTGCTACCAAAACCTCCAGCCATCTCTCTTTTCCATGCACCGTGATTGGGCAATACGCTACTCCTTCCACACCACAACCCACTCCGTTTGCCAATCGCAGGTCTCTCCGACCGCTTTGTTTTAGTTCGACACCTAGACTCCGGATCAGCTCCCATCCCTTTCCACCAATCACTGATTTCGACGCTCCTGAATCCACCAGCCCCAGAAATCTCTGACCCTGAATTGCTATCTCTACGTAAGGGCGGTTATCCCCCTCTGCGCTGTGCAGCATATACCCCACTTGGCTATCTCTTGCGACGCTCGAAATCGGACGAGGGCCTAGTTTGTCGCCCACTAGGCCCGATTGCCGTTTCCCTGGCGACGATCTCCCAACGGCCCATTTTGGCTGCTATTCTGGTTACCCATTGGGGCATTACTCCTTCGTCCTCCGCCTCGACAATTCGGACAATCCGCTCTCCTGGCTCCTACCCTACCACACCCGAAACATCTTCTAGCCTGGTCGCACTGCCTGGAAGTATGGCCCAACTTCTGGCAATTCCAGCATGTGATGCTTCTCGATCCGCCCGGTACTTCCACTGCGGCTAAGTTTTGCGTCTCCAAATACGCCAGGTCCGGTTCTAGTACCCTCGTTCTTCTTGGAGTAGGTGGCACGAATGACTCCACGGACACTCGCGTCGCCTCCAATGAACGCCCCAGCGTCACCAGTTCTCCAATCGATTCGAATTTCACCAGAGCCAGCTGAGTCTGGTAAAAGGGAGCAATATTTTTCCGGAGTATTTTCAACTTCTCCGCTTCGCTCGGTTGGTCACTCAATCGACGGAACAAACCTTCCATCACCGCCACAAATACCCCGATTGACTCCGTGTTGCCCTGCGTGCGACGTCTAATTTCATCCAGCAGCCTATCATCGTAGTCTGCGGGAAGGAATTGGGCTCGTAATTCCTTCACCAGGCCCTCCCAACTCTGGCAGATTGCGCGGTTCGCTCGAAACCAAATTAGAGCTTTTCCTTCAAAAAGGTCTACGGCCGACCGGAACAGCTGCGCTTTTGTTAGTCCCTTCGCCTCCCTCAGCTCTTCCACCCGCTCGAGGAACGCGCTCACCGAACATGGCGATTCCCCACTAAATTTCAACCCCCACTTGTGGAGATCTGTTGGCTTTTGAGGCTGAAACATCGGGGTACTCGGGGCTGACAATGTTGGACTGTCCAGAGTCCATACCTCCTCCGACTCCTCGCTTTCTGCGCCGCCTGCCTTGAAAAGCAGGTCACCCATAGCTATCATTAGTTGGCCCTTGGCCTGCCTCAAGAAATCTCTTTCTTCCCCCGTTTCCCCTTCCATTCTACCCAACCGTCGCAGGGCGAAGCATATTTTCCCCTTGACTTAACTAAATTCCGGCGAATTAAAATCGCCCACAAATGGGTCCACTAACATTTTGATCTCAGCTAATTTTGCGGTTAACGCCTCTCGGTCCTCTGAGAATGAAAAGGGATACGTTGCCATTGCCACAGACTCACCCAAGGCTACTTCGCTTCTTAAAGCCCCCCTCAGCAATTTCCGCATGGTCTCCACCGTGTCACCAACCATACCCCGGATTGATAATTCATACGCGAGTTCGTCTTTACTCAGCCGATCGACCGAGATCTTCCCGACACCGCTTCCGCTAGCCATTTTTCCACACTTATTTCACAAACCTGCCTTAACTTTTTATTTGCTTGTTACAAACCGCAACAAATAGCTTAGCTAAACTGTTGAACCCACTGGTGGTTGCCCAATGAGATCGACGAAAAAGTATACTACTATCACAATTCCCGTGCCCTATCCACGCTAGAACATTTAGTTAAACTTTTCCTAGGTTCGGATTTAGCCGTGTAACCTGTCTTCTTGACCTTCCTATTCAACTCGACAGCGTCTTTGATCACACGAGCATCGGGGACCTACTCCCATCAACGAGAAAGTATCCCTCTTCCAATTGCACAACGTAACGCGAATCAAAATCCCCAATTCGCGGCGCTCGCTCCGCACTTAATTACTTTCCCTTTACTATACTGAATCCAACACCAACCCAGGTTGAATCAACAATAATTTCGACTAGGGCAACACGCTACGTCACAGAACAATCGATTTTAGGCACCGGAGGTTCGTGATACTTCCTACACACCCCACTGAAAATTCGGGCAGTCAATTCTTCCCACCACGGTTTTCCCCGGTCTGTAAATGTTGACACGATTTCCTACACTCTTACGCTAATAATGCTCACCACCCGGTAACGCAAAAACCAACACTTCACACCATAAATTATTCTTTAAGACTCACTTCACACACTATCGAAGGTAGAACCAAGAACCATTTTCAATAAAATTCAATACTTATATAATAAATTTTTAAATAAAATTCAATATTTGTAAGAATGGTGTTCAATATTTGTAAGAAGAAGTTAGCATGCGATACTATTAAATATTTCTCTAAATCGCGCTCGCTTAGTGAAAAGCTTAATTAAAATTCCCGTTTCCAATTTACTTATTTCAGTCACATCCGCGTTCTCTAAATAATTTACTCTTTTTCATCAAATTTTGACTCAATCGTTATCTGTTCAAAATTAAATACCGACACTCGCTTTAAAATTCACATGTAAAATTTAAATTTAAAATGCATTCAGCTAAAACTCACGTTTTCAAAATAGTTTCATCGTTAATTTTTCAAAACCGTTTTGTCACCCCGTAGAACGTTGGGCGCCAATTTATTACCACGCTAATTCGAGCAACGTTGCCTCCGCCTCCCGATGGAGGGCGAAGGGGACAGTTCCGGTTGGCTAACTCCCGTGGAAACGGGTGTGGGTCGTTTACAGGCGCCACTCGCTTTACAAATTCGTAACCGGAACCGTCTCTTATACCACCGTCTCTAAGCGAGAAATCGACGGCGGGTACTTATTTTTACGATTTTAAATCTTCGCGGTAGCCACTTGATAATCAACGATTCGTCCTGCCAGAAGGGCACAAGGTAACACCAGCACTTGACAATATTAACAACGTTTTATTGATCGCAAATTACTTCCAAGTCTATATCTATCGACGGCGCCGCGTTACCTACTCTACTTCCTCTTAATACAATCACAGTAAGGAAACTTAGCCTACCTTGAATCTTATACGCTCTAACTCGCTCGTACACTCTCCGCCAAATGGGTGCTTCCCCGAAGCGTCGCTCTACTGCTGCCGTGAGTTAACGTTTATCTGCGATATCGATTCCAATCACACCGGTGCTTCCCCGAACGACAAATATGGCCGTCGATGTTGGCCCAATGGCATTCGCTGCGGCTCAAGTTGCTGTTGCACGCCGTCGCTCGCTTGCTGTGAGCCGTGTTCCTTTAGGCGCTCCGCACCACTTGAATGTTGTCGAAGCTTTTCCTCGTGCTATTTTTTTCTTTCCTCAATAATCCTTGGATTTTTCACACCACTCGCTGTCGACCAATAGCTCAGGATAAATCCTTGTTCCTCGTCACGTCCAGACGGATTCCAATCAGAAAAGAAGAAAATCGGTTACAAAAGAAGGAGCTTGCGCCAACGCGTGCGTGTCTCACCTTGGTTACCAGAAGAAGAGAGCTCCCAAGCCCTGTCGACTCGCCACGAAACCTTTCCCTAGAGGGATTTCCAACCGCTTCGGCGGTATCTGCGAATTCCGTTGTCCACCAAGTGCTATTGGGATTGGTAATATGCTGGCGGGTGCATTGGCCCATTGCACGCGCATTCGCAAGTGCATTTTCCCGCAGTTCTCGTTGTCGGAGCGCACCCTTTCCAATTGCCGCTTGGTGGCGGTTCGATCGCTGCCAGTCACCATGTTGACATCCCAACTGTCAGTTGGTATATTTTACTTGTTTTCCCTGTCACCTTGACTAGTATATGAAGGTTGAAAAGAATGGTATTTTTGGCTGTCGTCATTTTCCGCACATTATCCACGGCCACAAAAGGGAATCTTCTCGCGGTAATTGCCTTATAGATAAGTTTCGTTTCGATTTGCTTGCTTCCTTGCAGGCAATAATCATTTGAATTTACAACAAGCAGCCCTGTTCAACGTCAACATGAATTCATCAGAAAGTCAGGGATCGCTTGATTAGTGTTGTGCTATATGTGGTGCTCGTTTGCCGAGGGCCATAACCGCGTCGGATTAGTTGGGTGGTTCCAGCCATAATTCGTTCCAGCTTAGTGGTTGAATTCATCGAAAATGGTTTGTTGTGTATTGGGTCGAGCCGTCGCCGCTCGTCTTATTTGAATCGCCGGCAATGGTGCGACCTGATAGAAGACAAACTCAGAGCTCGCCGGAGTGTTTGCGTTCATGCATTTTCCCAAATTTCCTTACAATTCTACTTTTGTCTACAATTCTACTTTTTACAATTCTAACCGTACTAAACGTAAATTCTACCGCTCCAAATTCTACAATTCGAATATTTATGTACATTTTCTTTTCCTTTTTAAACCGATATTTGCTGGCAATATAATACAATAATAATACAATCTACTTTACTTTATTTTTTTTTTTTACCATTCTAACCGTATTAAGCTTAAATTCTACTGCTCCAAATTCTACACTTCAAATATTTCTGTACATTTTCTTTTCCTTTTTTAAAACGATATTTGCTGGCGTTACACTGCCCAGGGTTCATATTTTTGTAACAGAGTTACCTGATGAATCGGTTATGTTAACAAGACAAATGAAGCGATTTCCATTGCACTTTGCCAGGTATTTATAGACACAAAGCGTTTTGAGCAGTAAAGTACATAATGATATTCTTTTCGTGTACCGAGAAGTGTTCTACTAAGAAAAATTTGCTGAACTGCGAAGATAGTCGATTGGAAACAATGCTCACTGACGAAAGATGAAGAATTGGCACTAGTTCAAGATTTGAAGAAAGTTTGAACCGTATTTACTGCCAGCATTGCAACAGTGTCTATATATTTCGAAAAGTTTGCATCATCCACAAAATGCCTCATAGCGCACACACAGCTCAGCAAATATCAACTTCACCTAATATTGAAATTCTCTCGGAAGAATTCAAGGTGGCGGAAGATGTTAAATGCTAACACATATATATCATAAGCATTGTTCTAAATTAACATAAGTATTTCATAAATATGCTATTGTTCTAAGCATTATGTCCATATCATATTTTTGTATAATATAATAACATAGTCCATGTTAATTCATGTACACAAATAGATAAGACTAAACATAGTTTCTAACATCATACATTGCATGCATCTTCAATGCCAAATGCACATTCTCAGACAGACACTTGACTCCCTGTATTCCATCATAATCTAAATTCTCATAGTTTTTGCACATTCCTTTCATTGTCTTTATTCACAGTAAAATTTGTAGAATCAGCATCATGAAATTCATATAAATTAAGTACATGGCACAATAAAATTCATTCTCACATCAACTGCTGTTTAATTAGGAAGTCTACAACAATATTTATATATATATATATATATATATATATATATATATATATATATATATATATATATATATATATATATATATATATATATATATATATATATACATATATATATATATATATATATATATATATATATATATATATATATTTATATATATATATATATTAATAATAAATATATATATAAATATATATATATATATATATATATATATATATATATATATATATATATATATATATATATACATACATATATAAATTTTTTTTGTGAAGTTCAAGAGTCTATTTATTCAATGCCAGAAAGATTTATAACGATACATGTAATGACTCCTCAAAAAAAATCGCAAAAATTAGCATTTTTATAGGGTTCTAAAGTAGAATAGCCCCTTAAGCTAAAATGTAAAAGCTAAAATAAGTTTTTCACTCTTCTCTTATGCAGTGGCGGCTCTACGTATGGGGCTAGTGGGGCTTAGCCCCACCATCCTTTTTCATTCCAAAATGTTAAGAAACCAATCTCTATTTCAATTATTACAAACTATAAAATTTCATTTTAGCGAAACAAGTTATCAAAATACTTCGCTCACCTACTGTTTTTAATATCCATTCATGTCTAGTCTCTTTCGAAATTTGTGTTTCATTTTCATTTACAAATTCGTATGTACATATAATTCAATACAAGAGAACTTACTTCATATATGCAATATGCGCGAGTTACGAGTACAACCTGGATTGAACCAGCAAGCCATCGACCTACTAGCAATATACATGTGCCGACTCAAGTTCAATAATTGCAATTTAATCTCTGTATCGAGCAGCAAGCCATCGACCTAGTAGCAACATACACGTGCCGGATCAAATTCCATAATCGCAATGCAATTTTGTCAGCATTTAAAGTTAAATTCAGTAACAGCAATTAGTTCAGCATTACAAAATCATTCACCTGTATATATCCGGCACATGTCACTAGATCAGCATGAAATATTCAATAAATTGAGGAATTGTAATTAGATTAAGTCAGTCTTTTTGTAGCTGAAGCGGAATTAAAATAAACTTGTAGAAAATTTACATTATCTTTTATTTTTTTTAACTTGAGACTCGGCGTAGCTCATAATTCGCGCGATGCTTTTTTCATATTCTCTTTCCATATTCTGTTCCGCATGCAATGTGCGCCGGGCTAAGTTGAAAAAGCCCCAGAAAAGAGAGGAAACGAATGAAAAAAACTCTAGCGCACCTGAACCGCTAGAAACACTAATGTTCGAAGAACAGTGGAAGAATCGTGCAGGTTTTGAGTGCATATTCCACCACATGAGCTGCTTATAATGGCCAAACTGTTTCCAATGCCACGTTTTACTTTGGTCTCAAGAATGCATTATAACTCATATGGTAGAAGGTTTCAGATATTACCACTGGCATGGGCTTAAAAGTTTATGAAAGAAAAACACGGGTTAATTATATTCGTTATCAGTTGCTTATTTCACCAAACTTTGAAAGCAGCATCTCATATAACATCAATGACAAAAATGCTCAGTGCCTGCAGCACTGTAACTGAAGTTGGTGTTTGGGGCTGCGATCCGAAAAATTTGCAGAACTTAGGGAATTGAAACATCGGTTATTTATTTTCATTGTAAATGTTTCCGGTATGAATACTAACTGTAAGCATTTATTGATACAAAAGTAGCACAACCGACTCGTGCTGGCAACCTTTCGCCAGTATCAAAGCCAAGAATATGTCACATCTGCTTCACTTTGTTATATTACATTAGAAGTTATAGGAGTATAAAGAAATTTAGGGTTACCTGCAGCGAGTTTTTTCATATAATCGAAAGCTTAATATTTGCTGTTTATTGTCACTACAATATCATTACCAATTGTATATTCTACGATAAAACCGCTTAATAAAGATATTGCAAACAAACACAAAACCAACAATAGCTGGCAACCCTATCAAGGCTTTTCAACGAAATTTGGCCTGAATAATGCTTATAGTAGGTTCCAATAGTTGTATGAAATTCGTATTGATTTCATGACTGCACTGGAAGTTATAGGGCAAAAAGTTTTATTTTCCTGAGCGAGTTTTCAAAACCAAAGACACAAAAATTACCATAGCTGGTAGCACCAATCGAATTTTTCAACCAAATTTCTATCAAACAGAGTTTAGAGTAAAGTGCAGCTACTGTGTCAATTTCATGAAAATCGGGTTACTTATTCACATTTCATAGGGCAAAAAGCAGTTTTTTTGCTATGTAATTTTTCAAGATGGCACCACTGGCACAGAGTTACCCACAATTCAAAATCGCTTCTATCAGACCTGGTTCTACTTAAGTCCAATGCATTCTGTAAATTTCAATGGTATCTGATTATTGGTTCGTGAATTCCCGTGAACAGAAATTTTTGATGCTAAAAATATAGGTTAACTGGGAGAGGGTTACCGTTCTTGTCCGACATGAAATTTCCAAAGTTTTACTTTGAACGTGTGGATAAAGCATAAGATTTGTATGCAGATTGGTTTTATTGTAAGAAACGGACATTTTTAGGATATTCGATGATTTGAATGTTTTCACTTCCAAATTTTTATATTTTTTCAAATTTAAGACACCAAAATTATCATAGCTGGCAGCTCCAACCGAACTTTTCAACCAAATTTCTATTTGAAGTAAGGTCCAGCTATTGTGTGAATTTCGTCAAAATCGAACGATTCAATCAGAATTTATAGGGCTAAAAGCAGTTATCTTTTTTAGTGATTTTTCAAGATGGCACCACTGGCACAGAATCGCCTTCATTTCAAAATTACTTCTATCAGACCTGGTCCTTTTTAAGACCAATACAGTCTGCAAATTTCAATTAATTCTGCTCATCGGATCGTGAGTTTCCGTGAACAGAAGTTTTTGATGCTAAAAATATAGGTAAATTGGGCAAGGGTTACCAGGCGTGCCCGTTATACCATATCAAATTTGATTTTTTTTCTATGTTAACAAAGCACGAAATTGACATATGAGTGGCTGTTTTTTGAAGAAACGGCATTTTTTCAAGAGAGACGATAATTTGGAGGTTTTCACTTTCAGTGCTTGCCCTAGCTTCAGGGTTGCCAGCACGCTCATCAAAAGCTACACGAATTTACAACTAAATAATATTAATATGTCCTGAAATTTTGGTAATGATTGAATAGCTCTGTCAAAAGTAATCGCAATTTAAAAATTTTCAATTTTTCCCGTTCTCTTTTTAGGTACCCAGCGCACACATGGGGTTAAAAAATTCCAAAACATTATCCGATTCACATGTAAAACACGTTCGAAACTTATTTTGTTGACTCTATTTTTGCAAAACTTAATTGTGTACCGAATAATAGGTATATTAAAAATATCACTAAAATGGCCGCCGGCGCCAAAGGGTTAAAGATTTTTAACTTTTTCTGAGACCTGGCACTATTCTGCATATACACCAATGTGTACTGAAAATTTCAGCTCAATCGGATGGCGCGTTCCTGAGATTTTTTCACTGAAATTTTTTGATGATATATATATATATATATATACAGGGTGTCCCATAACGCAACGTCAAGCCGGAAAGGGGTGATAGGGCAGGTGGTGACAGTAATCAGAAAACTATTTAAAAAAAAGTTAGCTGCGTATTTTTTGAGATATTCGCTTTTGAAAAAAAATTGAAAAAATGCGTACCCTGTGACAATCTTTTCACTGCTACATCTACAAAAATTTTTTTTTTTTTAATTTTCTTTTTATAATATAACCCCAGATAAATGCTCTTTAAATTACAGCCAAAAATTAAAAAATTACTGTTTTAGTTTTCAGTGAAATAGCACTTCTTTCACCAAAGATGTACTAAAAAATAACTCTTCACCCAACTTCATCTAACCGTACTGAAAAAAAAATGTACTAAGATATTTTGGCAAGTAGCTTTAAAAGATAGTCTACTAAGTCCTAATTCCAAAATGGTATTACACTTGCTTCTTAATGACTTAATTGAGATGAATATAAATTTTCTAACAGTCCGACATCCTAAGTTTGTTTTCGCACTATTTGATATAAGTTGAAATTAGAAATCAATTATTGAACAGAAATTACTTACTTTACTTATAAAAGGTGTTCGAAATGCTTGCCATCAGCGGCAATGCAGGCTCTGCATCTTCTTAAGAACGACCTTGAAATTAGGCGGGCAAAACTTCTTGAGTTTATTTCGTCGACCGCATTTCTAATTTTAGTACGTAGCTCTTCTAAGCTTTGTATTTCAGTGGAATAGACTTTTTCCTTTATTGCGCCCCAATAAAAGAAATCCAAAGGATTTAAATCGGGTGAACGAGCTGGCCACGAAATTGTTCCACCCCGTCCTATCCACCTCTCGGGATACTCACTGTTGAGAAATTCCCGTACACTTCGAGCATAATGTGCTGGGCAGCCATCATGCTGGAAATACATGTTTCCATAAATCCTCAGTGGTACGTCGTCCAATAGTTGTGATAATTGGTTTTCCAACATATCCAGATAAACTTCGGCATTCAAATTCCCCGCAAGCTCAAATGGCCCAACAACTGAACCATTAAGAATGCCCGTCCACATGTTTATTTTAAATCGGTGTTGAGATTTGTTCTGTCGCATTAGATGCGGATTCTCCACGTGCCACTCGTGCAAATTATGGAGATTCATGTAGCCATCCTTGGTGAATGTTGACTCATCCGTCCAAAGAATTTCGTCAAAGAACCGCGGATTTTCTCTATACTTCTCCAGCATAGTTTGACAAAACTGAATTCTCTCCGGGTAATCTCGCGGAAGGAGACTTTGTACACGTTGTACATGGTATGGATGAAGTTGGTTTCTCCTTAGAATTCGCTGAACTGAGCTCTTGGGTACTCCTGTAGTCATCTGAATGGCACGCACCGAGGTTGACGGTTCTTCTTCAACTGCTTCCAATACAGTGTCCTCGTAGAGATTCCAAGGTCTTCCCGCACAAGCCATTCGATGGGGCAAGCGACCCTCTGAAAATGCCCGATGCACGTTTATGAACACTCGATGATCTGGATACCGTTCAACATTTGGGTACCTCTCACGATAAAGTCGTGCTGAAGCAGAAGCATTGGATCTGCATTCCCCATAAATTAGGTGCATATTAGCATATTCCTGTGCACTATATCTAAACGGCATTATGGAATTCACACTTTACACTTTCAATAAACGGAACTACGGGAGTATTCTCTTATTTGCTAGAAAAATGCACACTTATCAAATGACCGTAATCAACTATAATGCCACGCAAATAGCAAAATAACATAACTACGCATCTAATTTTTCCATCGACCTATAGGTAACGGTTTTTAAGAAGAATAAAGTGCATTAAAATCATTTCAAATAACTAATAGCAATTAACTGGGAATTGGTTCTCTCCAAGGTAAAAACGTTATTTTTCCTTAATTAAGAAATAAAGAAGCAAGTGTAATACCATTTTGGAATTAGGACTTAGTAGACTATCTTTTAAAGCTACTTGCCAAAATATCTTAGTACATTTTTTTTTCAGTACGGTTAGATGAAGTTGGGTGAAGAGTTATTTTTTAGTACATCTTTGGTGAAAGAAGTGCTATTTCACTGAAAACTAAAACAGTAATTTTTTAATTTTTGGCTGTAATTTAAAGAGCATTTATCTGGGGTTATATTATAAAAAGAAAATTAAAAAAAAAAAAATTTTTGTAGATGTAGCAGTGAAAAGATTGTCACAGGGTACGCATTTTTTCAATTTTTTTTCAAAAGCGAATATCTCAAAAAATACGCAGCTAACTTTTTTTTAAATAGTTTTCTGATTACTGTCACCACCTGCCCTATCACCCCTTTCCGGCTTGACGTTGCGTTATGGGACACCCTGTATATATATATATATATATATATATATATATATATATATATATATATAGAAATATGAATTTTTGGCCAAAGTGATTTTAATACTAATGTTCTTCTTCGAATATTAGTAAAAATCACTGAGCGCTGAGTGTGTACATGTCATACGCAATGGCAAAAAGAGTAATCAACGGACTTAGCCCTAATCTTAAGCTTCTATTGGTATATCGCTTGTTCGTCGTTCGCTTACTGCATAAAGTATGTGTTGTACCAGTGGGTTAAATTAAGCTAATTGGGTTTTGCAATTGAAGAGTAAACGATGGTTTTGCTTTTACAGTGCTTGTTGATATTATCGTTGCGGTACCAAATATGATAGATATTTATTAGTTAAAATTTGCCAAAGTCAAAGAAGTACCCCAAGATCGATGGTTATTTGCTGGATTTTTTAGTCCCCGAATAAAACAATCTGTTTTTGAAAGCCTGGGCTATCGAATTTATTGCTTTGATATAATTAAATGGGATGCTTGGGACGTTGTTGCGATGATAGAAGTAATCGAATTGTTAAGTTATATGAATAATGATCATTTTAATTCTTTCTAGTGACTTTTTAATAAAATTCGAATATTCTTCATAATGTTTTATATTAACCTAACCTAGGATCTAGTTTATTAATTCAATTCAATTAGAAATAGTTTGAAATCAAGGAAGTCTAATCATAAGGAATGAATGGTGAAAAAACTATATGATCCTCATGTTATAGGATTGATAAGTTTGGCATATGATTATTATCCAGTTTAATCCAGTCAACATTAATATACAATAATGAAGTGTTCTAAATATGTCATCTGCTACTGAATTGTAAAGCTTCTTTTAAAGATAATAAAATGATTTCTTCTGTTTAACAAATAAAAAAATTAATTTAAATACGTTTCATCATTCCAATTAGATCTAGTAGATTCTGAAAGATGATTTAGCAACCTAAAGAATACTGAAACTTTTCAAACTTATAATAAATATAAAAAAACGTTTCAATTTATTTGCAGTATAATCTATTAGTCAAGAAGCTGAACATTTTAATGAGCAGATGATAAATTTATTCAACAGGAAAATAGGCGCAAGGAAAAATAGGCAGCAATAAGCTGATGCGATTATTTAGTAGAATTTTCCCGGAGGAATTTATTACTGAATTGACTTATTTGTGCATAGTATTTATTTATTTTAACCCCATTTTTAAATATAAAACTTCCGAATTTCCAATATAAGTAAGTACTGGTCCTTGCAGACTAGCCCCACTTACATTGATTCCCACGAGCCGCCACTGCTTTTATGTACTAAATTTAAAATTGGTTCAGTGCGCTATATTTGAACTATTTTGACTGACTTCATTCAATTTTTAAAGGATGTACATATCATGACTAATTAATAAACATTTTAGCTAATTTTGGAGAGTTACGAGGGTGGTTCAAATATGATCGAGACAAATGCTCTGACACGTTTATTTATTATCGAAAAAATTTACAAAAATTCACAGTTTTTCTAGGTAGTTCTCCTCTCTAGTTACGCATTTTTTCCACCTTTCCGAAAGCTTTTTGATGCTGGTATCGAAGAACTCCTTGGGCAACTTCGACAGCCATATGCGCACAAACTCCTCTACCTCGTCGGCGGTGTTGAATCTTTGACCTCCGAGGGCTTCTTTCATGGGTGTAAACATGTGGTAGTCACAGGGTGATAAATTCGGACTGTAGGGAGGGTGTTCCAGTACCTCCCATCCCAATTCCAATATTGTATCAAGCGTGAGACGCGCGGTATGAGGGCTCGAACTTTTTGCTCGAAGTTCAAGAGTTTAGGAACCCATCGCGCCGTTATTTTGCGATATTGAAGGCGTTCGTGGATGATAGACTCTACACTACCAATACTGATGCCGAGTTCAGCCGAAATGTCTCGAACATTCATCCTACGGTCCTCCAAAATGAGTTGTTCTACGCGGCGAGTGTTGTCTGGTGTGATGCTGTTTCGCGGTCGACGATCATGTGGCTCATTCTCGACGGTTTCGCGGCCATCCTTGAATGCTTTGGCCCATTTAAACACACTAGCCCTACTCAGGCACTCACTACCAGACTGATTTCGCAAACGCAGAAAAATTTCCGTGTTTTTAACGCCTTACCACCCTAAAAAACGAATGACAATACGTTGCGCAACGGCGGTCGGCACTTGACGTTCACTTATGGTCGTTAGCACGCGCGCGAAACATGCGCTCCGACATAAACAATGCCACACTGTTCGTAAGGGACCCAGCTATCACATACTCAAGCCACGACCTTCAAAACATGCATGCGCGCCATCTAGAGCATTTGTCTCCATCATATTTGAACCACCCTCGTATATACACTTTTCTTCAATGTGAGACGAATATCAACTGAAGATGCGAACAGATTACTCTCGAAAATCGGCTTAAATGTATATTATTTAGTCATAATATGTACATTTATTAAGATTAAGAAAAAATCGTGAGCTCAAAATGAATGAAAAAACTCTAGCGCACCTGAACCGCTAGAAACACTTATGTTTGAAGAACAGTAGAAGAATCGTGCAGATTTTGAGTGCATATTCTACCACGCTAGCTGCTTATTACAGCCAAACTAATTCAAACGCCAGGTTTTACTTTGGTCTTATAACTCATATGGTGGAAAGGTTTCAGATATTACCAGTGGCATGAATTTCAAAGTTTATGAGAGCAACACTTGTTAATTATATTCGCTCTCAGTTGCTTATTTCACAAAAATTTTCAAAGCAGCATTTCATAAAACATCAATGAAGAAAATGCTCAGTGCCTGCAGCACTGTAACTGAAGTTGGTGTTTGGGGCTGCGATCCGAAAAATTTGCAGAACTTTGGGAATTGAAACATTGGTTATTTATTTTCATTGTAAATGTTCCCGGTGTGAATACTAACTGCAAGCATTTATTGATACATAAGTAGCACAACCGGCTCGTGCTGGCAACTTTTTGCCAGTATCAAAGCCAATAATATATTACATCTGCTCCCCCTGGTATATTACATTCGAAGTTATAGGAGTATAAAGAATTTTAGGGTTACCTGCAGCAAGTTTTTTCAAATAATCGAAAACTTAATATTTCCTGTTTATTGTCACTACAATGTCATTACCATTTGAAAATTCTACGATAAAACTGCTTAGTAAAGATATTGCAATTAAACACAAAATCAACAATAGCTGGCAACCCTATCGTGGCTTTTCAACAATATTTGGCCTGAATAATGTCTATAATGGGTTCCATTAATTGTATGAAATTCGTATTGATTTCATGACTGCACTGGAAGTTATAGGGCAAAAAGTTTTATTTTCCTGAGTGAATTTTCAAAACCAAAGACACAAAAATTACCATAGCTGGCAGCACCAACCGAATTTTTCAACCAAATTTATATCAAACAGAGTTTAGAGTAAGGTTCAGCTATTGTGTCAATTTCATGAAAATTGGGTTACTTATTCACATTTCATTGGGCAAAAAGCAATTATTTTTCTATGAAATTTTTCAAGATGGCACCACCGGCACAGAGTTGCCCACAATTCAAAATCGCTTCTATCAGACCTGGTTCTACTTAAGTCCAATGCATTCTGTAAATTACAGTTGTACCTGATTATTGGTTCGTGAGTTCCCGTGAACAGCAGTTTTTGATGCTCAAAATATAGGTTAACTGGGAAAGGGTTACCGTTCTTGTCCGACATGAAATTTCCAATGTTTTACTTTGAAAGTGTAGATTAAGCATAAGATTTGTATACAGAATTGTTTAATTGTAAGAAACGGGAATTTTTGAGGATATTCGATGGTTTGAATGTTTTCACTTCCAAATTTTAATTTTTTCAAATTTAAGACACCAAAATTATCATAGCTGGCAGCTTCAACCGAATTTTTCAACCAAATTTCTACAAAACATGGTTTGAAGTAAGGTCCAGCTACTGTGTGAATTTCGTCAAAATCGAACGATTCAATCAGAATTGATAGGGCTAAAAGCAATTATCTTTTTTTAGTGATTTTTCAAAATGGCACCACTGGCACAGAATCGCCCACATATCAAAATCACTTCTATCAAACTTGGTCCTATTAAAGACCAATACATTCTGTAAATTTCAATTAATTCTGCTCATGAAATCGTGAGTTTCCGTGAACAGAAGTTTTTGATGCTAAAAATATAGGTAAATTGGGCAAGGGTTACCAGGCGTGCCCGTTATACCATATCAAATTTTATTTTTTGTTTATGTAAACAAAGCACAAAATTTACATATGAGTGGTTTTTTTTTAAGAAACGACATTTTTTCAAGAGAGACAATGATTTGGAGGTTTTCACTTTCAGTGCCTGTTTTAGCTACAGAGTTTCCAGCACGCTCATTAAAAGCTACACAAATCTACAACTAAATAATACCAATATGTTCCGAAAATTTGGTAATGATTGAATAGCTCTGTCAAAAGTTATCGCAATTTAAAAATTTTCAAATTTTCTTGTTCTCTTTTTAGGCACCCAGCGCACACATAGTGTTAAAAAATTCCAAAGCATTATCTGATCCACATGTAAAACACGTTCGAAATTTATATCGTTACCTTTATTTGTGCGAAAATTATTTGCATACGAAATAATAGGTATATTAAAAATATCACTAAAATGGCCGCCGGCGCCAGAGGGTTAACAATAGTTGCCATTTAGTGAGACCTGGACCTATTCTGCATATACACCAATGTATCCTGAAAGTTTCAGCTCAATCGGATGGCGCGTTCCCGAGATTATCTCACAATCGATTTTAATACTAATGTTCTTCGAACATTAGTAAAAATTAAATTCGATCAAATATAGCATACCCTCATCGGCAATTACTAAGAATTTGAAAATTATATACAAAAACAGCTGATATATTGCTTAAATATTTGGGCAAATTCATCCAAAATATATAGGGCTACTTATATGCTGAAAAATAAAATAGTATAATTTTGACCCTGTGTTCCGTATAGTGACCAATGGTAAGATCGTATAGTTTTCTGAGAATTATGTAAGTATGGAAAGTGTTTTTTTTTTCATTCAGTTTTTAAGATGTTGATGGTTTTTAAATTTATTTTGTATTCTGAGCTTTATTTCCAAACATTAACTCCACCTTTTCGGTATGTGAAGGTCACACAAAGAAATATGTTTTCACGAACAATCTTTCCGTAAGAATAGAGTATGCAACTATTTAATGGTTCTCCTTGCTTACCCAGAGCATGGAAATGAATGCATCAAAATATACTGAACTCAGCTTAAAGTTTGAACTTCTCTTTCCGTAAAATAAAATCCATATTTTATATTCCTATTTTTCTTTCAGTTTTGAGGTTCAAAAACTTATAATGTGCAGTGTGAGCCTAGCGCAATTATTTAGAGAATAATTTTGTGTAGAGCAGAATGTATAAAAAAAAGTCTAGAGCATCAGAACCGCTAGAAAACTCATTTTCGAAGAAATTGTCTTTGAGTGAAAAAAAATGTGGACAGACGTTATACACTTTCTTGTAGAATCATATCAACCATTCCTTATCGCAAGCAACAAAACTCAACTATAACACAAATGATTTAAATGTTCAGTGCTGGCAACACTTTCCCAACGAAGCAGCAATAAGTTTACCATAACAAGCTCATACTTAAATCAACTTATCCTTTGAATTTCGGTCTCATCGGAGGATTTCATCGAAAGTTTCAACGGTTAAACGTTTTTTGTCGCTGACCTGAAAATTCTCCAAAACGCTCGCCGCCGCCAAAAGGTTTAGGATATCTGAATTCTAGCAAGTCATGGACCTGCCTACTATATACATCTACGTCTTTCGAAAATTTCACTTCAATCGAATCGGCCACTCCAGAGATCATCTCTATTAACCATTTTGCTGATATATATATATATATATATATATATATATATATATATATATATATATATAAATATATATATATATATATATATATATATATGTATGTTTATATATATATATATATATATATATATATATATATATATATATATATATATATATATATATATATATATATATATATATATATATATATACGTATATATATATATATATATATATATATATATATATATATATATATATATATATATATATATATATATATATATATATATATATATATATCTATATCTATATATATATATATATATCTATATCTATATATATATATATATATATATATATATATATATATATATATATATATATATATATATATATATATTTATATATACGGTGGTGGACAAAAGTTTTCACACATAGCCGTTTGTTAACTAAAACAAGTATTAAAACAAAGCCAACAGAAAATATTCACTTCATTAGTTTTGGAAAGCAATTATTCATTCTTAAGCTATTATACTCGTATACCTTAAAAATTAATTTAAGAAAATAACACCCTATTCTGGAAAACGACAAAATAGTTTGAATTACACGTTTTTGCCCGGACAAAAGTTTTCACATAGTTTGTGATATTACGTTAATTATAGTCATTTTTTTATATTTAATATTTCGTTGGAAATCCTTTCTGTTTAATGACCTCTTTTAATCTCCTAGGCATCGACAACACAAGTTTTTTTGTATAATCTGCCGTTAACTTTTGCCATTCTAATTGAAGCATTTCCTTTAAATGTGTCATGCTGGAAATTGTATGTTTCCGCAAGCGTTGTTCTAATTCTTGCCACAGATGCTCAATTGGATTGAGGTCCGTTGACTGTGGGGGAGTCGGTAAAGTATGAGCAACATTATAAGCAACCCACATTTTAACATTATGAGTTGATCGTTGGATCGTTGTCATGATGGAAATAAAATTGATCATCTAAGTCCAACTTTTCGGCACTCTTTTTCAAATTTTCCTTTAGAATATTTAAGTAAAGCTTTTGATCCATCGTTTGCTCAATGAATACAAACTCGCCAACACCTGAAACAGCCATACAAACAAACCATAACTCCTCCACCACCATGTTTGACTGTACTAGTAATGTTATTTGCATTTAACTTTGTGTTGAGTTTTCTCCATACCAGGGTTCTAACGTCAGACTGAAATATATTTTATTTACTCTCGTCAGAGAATAAAATAATATTATAGAAACCTTCAGGTTTATTTATAAAGTCTTTCGCGAATTGCAATCTCTTTTTTTTATTTATTTTACTAATTAGAGGTTTTCGTCTAGCTACCCGTGCATTATATCCATTACGATAAAGGAGTCTGCGTATGGTTTTGGGGTGAACATCTTTTTTGAAATTGACTTTAATTTGAGCTGCCACCTCTGATGATGTTGTTTTGGGTAGTTTCTTAATGATTCTTACAACCTGTATGTTCGAATTGTAATTTATTAATAGGATTTCTAAACCAAAATAAATTGTATTTGACCAACCTGCGCTTCTTCCCTAGTTGTTAGTTTTCGTGGGCGTCCTTTTCGTGGAGTACTTTCGAATTCTGCGTCGTTTTTGTAACGTTTTACAATACTGCAAACTGTAAATCGACTTCTACCCATTATATTTCCAATTTCTCCATACCATTTATTTTGTTTGAATAAATTCAAAATTATTTTACGATCTTCTTGCGTAGTTTCCTTTTGCCTGCGCGACATGATCACTACTTTAATGACTTTACAAATTAAACTATACACGCAAATACATTTTACCTCGTGTCAAATATATAACGGGACTTTCCAGTTTCATTATCAACATGAGTCTTGCCAGCATTCCAACTTACTTGATATAGGAAATCTTTTCAAACTTAGTGTGTGAAAACTTTTGTCTGGACAAAAACGTGTAATTTAAAATATTTTATTATTTTCCAGAGCAGGGTATAATTTTCTTAAATTCATCTTTAATGTATATAATAGCTTAAGAATAAATAATTGTTTTCCCAAAATAATGAAATGAATATTTTCTGTTGGCTTTGTTTTAATACTGGTTTTAGTTAACAAACGGCTATGTGTGAAAACTTTTGTCCACCACTGTATATATATATATACATAAATATATAAAAACTCTAGCGCACCTGAACCGCTAGAAACACTAATGCTCGAAGCACGGTTGAAGAATCGTGTAGGTTTTGAGTGCGTAGTCTACCATATGAGCTGCTTATTACGGCCAAACTGTTTCAAACGCCATGTTTTACTTTGGTCTCAAGAATGCATTATAACTCATATGGTGGAAGGTTTCAGATATTACCACTGGCATGAATTTCAACGTTTATGAGAGCATAACACGGGTTAATTATATTCGTTATCAGTTGCTTATTTCACAAAATTTTGAAAGCAGCATCTCATATAACATCAATGAAGAAAATGCTCAGTGCCTGCAGCATTGTAACTGAAGTTGGTGTTTGGGGCTGCCGTTCGAAATATTTGCAGAACTTTGGGAATTGAAACATTGGTTATTTACTTTCATTGTAAATGTTTCCGGTATGAATACTAACTGTAAGTACTTTTTGATACAAAAGTGGCACAACCGACTCGTGCTGGCAACCTTTCGCCAGTATCAAAGCCAAGAATATATCACATCTGCTTCACGTTATTATATTTCATTCGAAGTTATAGGAGTATAAAGAAATTTAGGGTTACCTGCAGCGAGTTTTTTCAAATAATCGAAAACTTAATATTTGCTGTTTATTATCACTAGAATATCATTACCATTTGAAAATTCTACGATAAAATCGCTTAATACAGATACTGCAATTAAACACAAAACCAACAATAGCTGGCAACCCTTTGGTTGTTTTTCAACCAAATTTGGCCTGAATAATGTTTATAAAAGGTTCCATTAATTGCATGATATTCGTATTGATTTCATGACTGCACTGGAAGCTATAGGGCAAAAAATTTTATTTTCCTGAGCGAGTTTTATTTTCCTGAACACAAAAATTACCATAGCTGGCAGCACCAATCGAATTTTTCAACCAAATTTCTACCGAGCAGGGTTAAGAGTAAAGTTCAGCTACTGCGTCAATTTCATGACCATCCGGTTACTTATTCACATTTCATAGGACAAAAAGCAGTTTTTTTACTTTGTAATTTTTCAAGATGGCACCACTGGCACAGAGTTGCCCATAATTCAAAATCGCTTCTATGAGACCTGATACTACTTAAGTCCAATGCATTCTGTAATTTTCAGCTGTATCTGATTATTGGTTCGTGAGTTCCCGTGAACAGAAGTGTTTGATGTTAAAAATATAGGTTAACTGGGAAAGGGTTACCGTTCTTGTCCGACATGAAATTTCCAAAGTTCTATTTTGAACGTGTAGATAAAGTATAAGATTTGTATACGGATTGGTTTTATTGTAAGAAACGGACAATTTTTAGGATATTCGAGGTTTTGAATGTTTTCACTTCCAAATTTTGATTTTTTCAAATTTAAGACACCAAAATTATCATAGCTGGCAGTTTCAACCGAATTTTTCAACCAAATTTCTACCAAACATGGTCAAGTTTCAGCTTCTGTGTGAATTTTGTTAAAATCGAACGATTCAATCAGAATTTATAGAGCTAAAAGCAGTTATCTTTTTTAGTGATTTTGCAAGATGGCACCACTGGCACAGAATCGCCCGCATTTCAAAATCACTTCTATCAGACCTGGTTCTTTTTAAGATCCATACATTATGTAAATTTCAATTAATTCTGCTCATCGGATCATGAGTTTCCGTGAACAGAAATTTTTGATGCTAAAAATATAGGTAAATTGTGCAAGGGTTACCAGACGTGCCTGTCGTACCATCTCAAATTTTTAACTTTATCTATGTAAACATAGCATAAGATTTACATATAAGTGGCTTGTTTTTGAAGAAGCGGCATTTTTCAAGAGGGACGATGATTTGGAAGTTTTCGTTTTCAGTGCCTGCTCTAGCTACAGGGTTGCCAACACGCTCATTAAAAGCTACAAAAGTTAACAACTAAATAAACCAATATGTTCTGAAAATTTCTTAATGATTGAATAGCTCTGTCAACGGTTATCGATATTTAAATATTTTCAAATTTTCCCGTTCTCTTTTTAGGCACCTAGCACACACATGGGGTTAATAAATTCCGAAACATTATCGGATTCGCATTTGAAACACGTTCGAAATTTATTTCGTTTACTTAATTTTTGCAAACATTTTTTGTATACGGAATAATAGGTATATTAATGATATCACCGAAATGGCAACCGGTGCCAAAGGGTTAAAAGTAATTGACATTTAGTGAAATTTGGACCTATTCTGCATATACAACAATGGATCCTGAAAGTTTCAGCTCAATCGGATGGTGTACTCCCGAGAAATAGTCACTGATTTTTTTTAATGATATTTATATATATATATATATATATATATATATATATATATATATATATATATATATATATATATATATATATATATATATATATATATATATATATATATATATATATATATATATATATGTATATATATATATATATATATATATATATATATATATATATATATATATATATATATATATATATATATATATATATATATATATATATATATATATATATATATATTTATATATATATATATATATATATATATATATATATATATATATATATATATATATATATATATATATATATATATATATATATATATATATATGTATATATATATATATATATATATATATATATATATATATATATATATATATATATATATATATATATATATATATATATATATATATATGGAAATATGCATTTTTGGCCGAATCGATTTCAATACTAGTGTTCTTGGAACATTAATAAAAATACCCTTTCCAAAATTAAGTGCATACTTTTCAAATGACAACGTTACAAAATTACAGCCATAGTGATTTCTTTTATGTTTATAAAATATTTATCCTAAATATATCATCCTCAAATATTTCAATCAGCTTATGAAATTATTCATTTATTCATATAATCAGTCAAACATTTCCCATATCCATGATGCTCTCTAATTTTGCCTTCACGGTTTCTAACACACACTTTTATCTCATTCTCACACTAATAAGCAGAAAGTCGACAATTGGATCATTTCTCTCGTTAGATTTCTAATCTCAAAAGAGAGATGTAAAAGAAAATGCAAATAGCAGTGAAAATTGAAGCAATTTGCCTTAATCTGAGCGTTAAAATAGTAGTGTAGCGAAACAATGGGCAAATTTGACAGACTTTTCCTCCGCAAACAGAAAGAGAGATAGAGATAATAGATCATGTGTACGCAAATTTGACAAGTTGCAACCAAAAGCTCATAGAACTTAGGTAGCGGAGAAACCAAAGGGAATATTTGAGGCAGTAGTTCTCTGGATTTGTTCTACTTTCTATCTATTTTATCTTTGTAGTAAACATTGCTTCACTTAATTTCGTATATGTATACGCTTGTTTCATTTTCTTAAATATCTGTGTTCGGAGTTTCTAATGCATTCTCTCTTATATCTGTGTAAATAATATACCACTCAGAAGCAGTGCTGCCAACTTTTTTCCAACCATTGTAGCTGGAATTAAGCTAATGTTTATACCTCATATGGAAAAATTTTGGATGTACATCGGATAATGAGTAGTTGATTAATTTAATACTACTAACAATGACTAATACTAAATTCATCCATTCATTGATAACCGCAAATTGAAATATTTCTTAACGGTGTCACAAAAACATTTTCAAAGCATATTTATACCAAAAGAATTTTCTTCAAGCTGGGGTAAAATATTAAAATTTATAAACTCATCTTCATGCTTTTTAAAGTGCCGATTTTCGTCAATACTTCTTGAGGGAACTGAAAATCTTTAGAACATTTTTGCGACCGTTTCAATCCATATTTAATAGTAAGGATTGAGTGCAAAGTTTTTAGGTTCAGTTTATTTCTATGGCTGGTTTTTACAGTCGAAATTTCACTAAAAATACGTTTCGCTTCCGCATTGGAACCAAAAAGGACTAATAACTTAAAGACAACTCGAACAGATATTGTTAAACGGGTTGATATTTGCTGCGTTTCTATAATTATGAGCTTCCTGCCAAAATTTTATGTTATCAATTTTCTCTCTCCAGTTAACGATTGACAATTTTTTTTTAGTACCAGTATCCATCAATTCTAAACAACTAAATAATGTTTATAAAATCTTCATCACTAACTAAATTTATATTATCCACAGAAAATAGAAAAATAGTTCGGAAAATTTTGACATGATCAGGTAATCGATATTTCAGCTCTTTTATTAAGTTTTTAATAAATGTTATACAAGTCTGTCTGTTTAATTCATACTTTCCTTATCTGATTTTGAAATGGAATTATTACTTCGAAGCTCAGTTATTTTTTGTTTAAAGCTATATCCCAAATAGGCATTATTATAAAAGTTATCATTTAATTTCACATTTTCAGACAAAACGTTAATTATACAATCTGCATACAATTTTTTTTAGCCAAACCTTATATAAATAAGCAAAAATTGTTAAAAAGCTTAGTGGATTCAACAGAATAACTTTCATTTTTTTTATTCATGAAAGAATCATCATTTAAAATGGGTTGAAGAAATGAGATATATACAAAAGGTTTATTTAATTGTTATGTTATAAATAATTTTCGCTAAATGTTTGTATCCTGACTAAATGATTTTCTTTATCCGCCCGCCTCTATTTAATGTTCAGTTGGATACAGAAATCCACCTGATTACAGTTGAATTGCGTTGGTCCAATACCAATGCACAGTATTAAGTTGCGTTGAGAATCGCCCTGGTACATTACCAACACGATTCAATTTTTCACTTGCACTCAGGAAATTAAAACACTCAGCTATTCGATGATTGAACCTTTCTTTTCGCTTACTTGAATCGGACTGTGAGCTCAACTCATTACCACTCTTTTCGAATAGACTTAAAAATGCTTGACTGGCACATTTCCGATCTCACACAATCCGCTGACTGCGACTTTATCAGCTTCTAGTTATATTTTGTTTACTTAAGGTTAGTACGCTGCCGAGCCTGAATTCCTGTCTCCCTTTAAAATGCATGGGAAAAGAGTGACGGAATTCCGGACCTGAATTTTTTTTCAGGTCACTTGAGAAAATCGGTACGCTGCCCGTCCTGAAACGTTGCCTGAAAAGTGTCAGAATTTCAGTGTTGCTTTTCGCTCGTAGGTGGCTCTGCAGCACAAGTGGAGAGTTTTTTCAGGCACGAGGTGCCTGAATTAAATGGTCTGCTATTTATTTGGTCACGGAAAGCAATCATTTTGGCCATTTTGACCGCGCGTCAAATTTTAGTTTTGTTTGAAAATTTGAATTTTGTTTGAAAATTTGAAATTTGTTGTGCGTCGGAACTTTCTGTCTTCTAATTTTATGCGTAGGATAGTTCGTGCAGAACTTGAAGCAATGATTTTCCAGCACATTTGGTTTTTTTGGCAGATACGTTTGCTAGGAAGCACTTTAATTAGCTGGTTGGTTAATTGAATTAGTGCGACGTTATAAAAGATCTGTTCGCGTACTTCAGCAAACTGCAGCAGTAACATAATTTGGCAGCTGGCTTCTTTTTGCTGCAAAATTTGGCTTGAAGCAATTATGCGAATCTATTTGAATATATTATAATAGATTCAGGTACGCGAACAGACCTAAAGTTTTCAACACCGCATGTGTACGCGATATGAAATGCATGGATGGAAATTATGTATTCGTGTGAAGGAAATATATATCAAATAAACAATTATTAAATAGATTACATAATTGTTTTACTTCGAAAAACTACGCCTATTTTCATTCAGTCTAATTGAATTTAACGTGAAAGTAGTTTTTAAAATTTGCTACTAGAACTTGGTTTCTTTCATAAACTTTGGTTTGGTTCATAATATAGCAGTATGATGAGGCAGCAAACCTGAATGAATTTCAAATTGAAGAGTTGAAAGAAGCATTGATGGAATAGTAACATAGTATTTCACATACAGTTGGTAGATTGTTAAGGTTATTTTCAAAGAAAGCTAATTTCTAAATCCCATGCCGCCAAAGTTGAGAGCAATTAACTGTCACTTTGTAATATTCTACACTTCTCTACACGAAAATTTTTCCGTGTGGAAATAAATAGCACAACGAGTGTCCGGAATTCAGGCTCGCCAGCGTACTAACCTTTAATATGTAGACTGGAATCCGCATGGATATCTAGATACTTTGTATTGTTAAAATACTGACCGCTGAAGCACACTGCGACGTCGTCTACCGCAGCCAGGCGCAGCCAAGCTGTCAGTTGAGTTGACGATATGGGTTTTCCACAGCAGCGAGCGCACCAAGTTGCAGCTATGCGCAGCCAGGCGCAGCTCAGGTCGAAATGGATTCAACTTTTGTCGCAACGAAGAGTTGCGATCAGCTGTAATTACTTGAGAAACGCGCGGGATTTGAAATGTATGCGAAAATGTAAATAGAGTTGATTTTATATTATTAATTTTTTGAGGAATTCGAAAACAATTTTTATTGGTAATAGCTTAGATAGTTAAAAGTAATATAAAAATATAGTTAAGAGTAAATTTGAAAGATAATTAATAGCACATTGATTATAGTAATTTAAAATGCTTGAGTAGTCTAGTTGGTAGATTACTGACTTCTTGCTTGTGGGATCCCTGATTAGAATCCAAGTTCGGACGAAGGCCCGCGAACCAAGCTTTGAGTTCACCTAGCTCTGATTAGGTACGTGTTTAAAAATCAGGGGTAAAGTGAGTCGTCGAATTCCACACTCGTATTCACATTGATTGAAAAAATTGTAAAGAATCTCCTCACCAGCTTTAACTCCTAGACCCGTACGAGGGTTGTCGTTGGATTACTTTTAATTTAATTATGGTTTAAAGACCAGTTTTTTTCTCCTACAAGCCAGATCTAGTCAAATGTACTTACATATTTATAACGAGGGCTGTTTGGCTTTCTCCTCAAAGCCCATCAGATATGTGGATGATATTATACTAATAGTATAACAAACGGATGTTTAATTTAAATAACATTGGAAAATGTTTAAGAGACAAGTAAGATTTCAAAGGTGACTATGGTAAAAGACAAGTAGTAAAATAAACTTTTAAAGCATTCGGCATAAATATAAGGTTGAGTTTACGTTAGAATTAAACTCATTTACAGTGCATAGAAAAGAACACCCTCGAATAAATTAAAAAATACATAGCATTATTTCAAAATGCAGTCAATTAAAGATGCAGTGTTGGATAACGAGGTGACAATAGAGATGCTGATAGCCCAAGTGAAGGAGCGTCCGATTATTCATGAGAAGGCTACAGGCGGATACAGAGATGTCGCTTTGAAATTCAAACATTAACTGAAAATTCTTCTACTTCACTGACACTTAGTCACGTTTCAGTGTAACCAGGCGATTTCGTTGGCTGCGCTTAGTCACTGATGGCTGCGCCTCGCTGCGTCGACTGTACTTCAGGCATGATGCTTGAGTAGCTTCTACTTCGGCGAAGTGCGAATTCAGCAAATTGTGTGAGATCGAAAATATGAATATGTACATTGTTGCAATGAATACGTTAATAGGGTAATGATTGGGCTGTTGGACAATACAACTTATTACTAACAGTTATATAAGACAATTAATAATTAAATAATACAATTTCTGAACACTAAATAATATTCTTCTGATGTTTGGACTATACTTTTTAGCTCCAACTATTGGCTGGTAATTTTTGATACAGACCTTTGATTTCTAATTTATATATAATAAATTTATAGCTAATTTATAATAAAGATATTATTTACAAATTTGCGTATTGACAGCCACTTTGTTTATGAAATCCGTATCATCTTTAGAGGAATTTAGAGAGCTAATTATAGATTTCTGCAAACAAAAACTCTAACGTTTGAGGACGAAATGATCCTGCAGCTGCAGAAACTGAAAGCTGAACGGAATGCAAGCACATCTTTTTAATATTAAAAGAGGATTTTAGCGGCTTAATTTTGGAAATGCACCTTTATTGACTCGAACAATAGCACTTGTGTTTTCTGCCCTACAACCATATTTCTAATATTTAGGTTGTAATTTTCTAAGCAGGTCTTTATATATAGCTCAAAAAAGCCAAATGAATTGTAACAAATTTTTGTTGAATATCACTTAAATATTTCACTGCTTCAGCCAAATACTTTATAAGACAAATGTTCATAGACTCGTCAATGAAAATACTAGAACTAGAGTTGTCAATATCTGCCTTTCAATTATTTGAAGTATGGAAACATTGCGTTTTTCACTATGGCGCTGCATTTATTTATTTATTTCAACCAAACAAGGCGTACAAAAAAACACTTACAATTAATATTTAACAATTTAAATAAATTTGTACAATACACAATAGTAAAAGAATTTTAAAAATATAACAATCTTTGGTAGGGAATTGGATATGGCATTCATGACGTGCGCACCTTAGTCAGAGCAGTTTTAAGCCTAGGTCGAGAAATGGTTGGGGAATAGTGTTTTGAGAAGCTATTGAATATCTTGCAACATCTATTGATTGGCTCATTGTTGGCGTAAACTGTGTGGTGTCGGTATTCATTGAGTAAACGTGAGTGCCTCGACTGCCTTACTGATTCGTTGAAGGTGATCTTATTGGACAGGGACACAACATTGATCAAGCCCCTTATAACATCAAAAGTAAAGCATGAGCATATGACTTTCCTCCGCGAAGATAGACTTGATCGATTTAAGAGGCTTAGCCTGTAAATGTATAAAGGTAGATTATCAAATTCGTAAGGATTATACAGATCTCTCAACGCACATAGCAAGAACTGCTTCTGCACCGACTCAAGCCTATCACTATGGATACCAAAGGTAAGGTGCCCGACAATACATGCATATTCGAGCAATGGCCGAACTAGAGCTATGTATAAAGACTTCGTGACCCACAGGTTTTTGAATTCCTTCGCACGTCTTTTGATGAATCCAAGCTGCTTATTAGCCTTGCTTAAGACTTTGTCATAGTGTAAATTAAAACGCAGCTTTTAATCCAAAGTAACCCCGAGGTCGATGAAATTTTCTACATTATTGATTGCAACATTATTGAGGCGGTAATCAAAATTTATATTACTGGTTTTGCGAGAAAAACTAGTGACTTGACATTTATTGACATTACTGTCGAGATTATTTTGTCTGCACCACTGCTCAAGAGAAAGCAGTTTCGATTGAAGGAAAACTGAGTCTGATTTCGATTTAATTGTGTGGTACAATTTTAGATCATCTGCATAAAAAAGGTGAGGGATGTCTGATAAAACTTCAGAAAGATTCGATACGAAAATATTGAATAAAAGAGTCCCCAAGTGACTACCTTGTGGTACACCTGATAAAACTTCAATTTTTTGGATAGGATACCCTGAAACTTAACGTACTGCGTCCTATTTCGAAGATAAGAGTCTAACCAGTTTAATAAGAGACGCGAGATACCAAATTTCTGTAGTTTGATTCGAAGAATATCATGATCAACACGATCAAAGGCCTTGCTGAAGTCTGTGTAGATGGTATCAATTTGATGCCCCTTTTCTATGTCACAGAGAGCATCTGAGACGAGAATCATGAGGTTGGTAAAAGTTGACCTGCCTTTTCTAAAATCATGTTGTTGTTCATTTAGAAGAGGTTCTATAAGAGAAGTGAGCTTATCACATACAATTTTTTCAAATAGCTTAGGCAATGCTGATAATATTGCAATACCTCTGTAGCTATCCACTGACTGCCTATCACCACATTTAAAAATCGGGGTCAAATGGGATGATTTTCAGAAGGAGGGGAATACCCCACAAAAAAGTGATTTGTTGAAAATTAAATACACGGGTAGGGTAAGTGACTTCATGCATTCGAGTATGAAACTAGGAGGTAGCAAATCAGAACCAGGACACTTGTTGACATTAAGATCTTTGATGGCCTTTGCAATCTTCTCTCTAGTTTAATACATTTCACAGATGATATTTTGTGGAAATGTTTGAAAGAAAAGAATATTAGATAAACTTGTACATGAACAAAATACTTCCTGGAAATGCTCAGCGAACAGGTCACAAACTTTGTGAGGGCATGACGAACAAAAGTCGTTTTTGTACATCGAAGTAGGGTAGCCTGAAGTTTTCCGTTTGGTGTTCACGAAATCAAAAAACTTTTTAGGATCATGAGTTATATTTTCGCCCGTGATATTAATATTGCGCTCATACGCTTCACGGGATTTCGTCAGGAATTCTTGAGCTAATTCATTATGTTTATCCTTGATATCATCTCTGACATCAATGCTGGTTGTAATTACTTTGTAAAGTTTATTTCTTTGATTCCGCAAATACTTTAGATTGCTATCAAGCCATGGTTTAGATATTTTGCCAAAATCTTGATCTTTGGGGTTAACTTTTCAAAGACGTCAAAAACCAACTCATAGAATAATGATACAGCGTCATCTTATTCTAGCGTTGAAAAATTACTACCCCAATCAACTCTGAGAAGATAAACCCTAAACTTGCTCCAACTTCTGGACACAACTGGCAGTTTCTTGAGCACCTCACTCAAATGATCAATTGATCTTAATTCGCAATGGTTGACAATGAAAAGACAAATGGTAGCTTCGATTTGTTGCTGATGTTGTTTTTCAGGTGCTGCTTGCAACGGAGAAAATATAGTTTTATTTTTCCCTGTGTTGAAAAACTCTACAAAATAAAAAAAAACATTGCACAGTTCTTATGCTTGATATTTTTAGATACACACTTTGCTTGATTCAATATGCTTTTTCCTATCCGAATGAGCTATTAAATCGCATAATTTTGACTAAGGACCACTTTGCAAAAGCGGCAATAGGATTTGCCATCGTTTTCGTGCAAAAACTCTTTTAACTTTTTGTCAATTTTTGTTTATAGCCCTTTTTGAAGAACTTGTGCTTGGCACCCCCGAAATCACGTCAGGCATGTTTGTTTTTGAGCCGAAACCCAACGCAGATAAAAGCAATGTTTTAAAACTGATGTTATCGCACAGCTACAAGATCACACCTGATATACTTTTTCTCACAACATTAAATTTTTATATTAATCGAAAACACGTCGAAAATATCTTACTTCTAGTAAACGAGTGGTTTCACTACTGAGCTAGATTCGTAATTTTTTAAAGGGTTTTGTGCGAACACCTTGTCTACGTTTTATTGCTACTTTATGTCTACGCGTGAATTTTTCGGTTCTCATCTTCAAATTTAGACTGATAATGTAAATTCTATATTAAACATACATATTTCGTTTGTCTTACCAATTTTAGTTCATTACTAATGAACTAAAACTCTCGGTTTCTCTTCGCACCGAACGAGTTCTATGTCCAGAAAGACATAGAACATTGATGTCGAGAAAGGTAACCATTTGGTCGAAATGATTTGGTGTACAGTGATATCATAAATGCACATCAATGCATTATTTATTGCATTAGACTATAGCAACATTTCGGCAGCGAAACGCCTATATTTCAACGAGTTGAGTTTGAATGATATATACAGTGGCTCACAAAAGTCAGCATACAGCATGTAAAAACACGAATATAGTACAGTAGAAAAAGACAGAATGCAATGGAAACGTAAAAATAGCTCAATTGGCATTAAATATAAGTTTCATAACATAACAATAAAGAAAACCCGAACACAGAAAGAAATAAGCCATGAAAACTAAGAAAATTCATCCATCGAAGGTCAGCATACACTACGAGCCATGTTTCGAAAAGAACGAGAATGACCAAAAAACGTGAGCTCAATACTTTGTAGGCCCTCCACCAGCCTTAATAACAGCTTCTAAACGCCTTCGCATTGAACAAACGAGATATCCGGTAATTTCGGGTGGAATATTCATCCAGGTACACAGCAGAGCAGATTTCAGGGTCTCTTTGCTAGTAATAGTTGCTCTTACGGCTGGCTCACGAATTCTGCGACCCAATTCCTCTCATAAATGCTCTATAGGGTTTAAATCGGGAGACTGATGTGAACTGTGAAGCTAATGAGGGACGTTATACAGCAACCATTCTTTGCCATTTCTAGCTGTATGTTTTGGATATATTCCTGCTGAAAGATCCAACCTGGCTGTAGGCCTAATTTCTGCACAGAAGGTATCAAATCGCCTCGCAATATGTTCAAATACATGTATTGATCCATAGTAATATCAATAAAATGTAATTGCCCCACACCAGCGGCCGACATACAGCCCCATACGAGAACTGACCCTCCATCGTGTTTCACTGTAGTACGCAAATTCTTCTTTGCCAATGCTTGGTTCCGCTTCCTCCACACGTATCCGCACCCGTCAGAACCATAAATATTATAATTTCTCTCATCACTAAATAGAACTTGATTCCAAAAATTTTCGTCCTTATTAAGATGCAGGCGAGCGAAGTCCAACCTCTTCTTTTCATTAACTGGAGAAGTGGAAGGTTTTCTGCGCGGAACTCTACCGTTATAACCCTGATTACGCAAAACTCTACATATTGTTTCTGGACTCACTTGCTTCCCTGTTGCCTTTGCAAGTGCAGTGGCCATTGCCCGAGCACTTTTTTGTGGCTTTTTACTTATTTTCCGTAACAAGTCTCTCTCATCTCTCTAACTTAAGGATTTGGGTCTACCTGTTCGTTGTTTATTTTGTATTCTCCCTTCTGTTTCCGCCTTCAGTATGTTCATTTGCACCGTTGCCCGACTTCTTGCAACTATTTTAGAAATTTCGCCACACGACTTCCCTTCCACTCGTTCACTAAGGACGATTTTTTGCACTTCCAAACTTGTTTCCTTCCGTGTACTCATTTTTAAGCATTAAAGGCACCCAAATCACTTTAGTTTGATCAACTTGCAATGTACTAATGTTAATCTTTGTATATTAACACGGGTAGCAATCTTTATCGCAGTAAGACTCATCGCTTAGGCTGATTCTTTTGAATTTTCTGTGGTGTATGCTGACTTTTGTTTCCTCACTTTCAGCGGAATTTCTTGTTATTTACTATGTATATGTGTATGTATACGTATATTCTCATTAACTCTGTGTAAAATAGATTACAATGTCTCTGATATTCCTTTTAAGTTCGTTTTTCATCCGTCTTTTCATTTTTTTTCTACCTATATATTGCCAATTCCGCGTTTTTAAGCGGTTTATGCTGACTTTTGTGAGCAACTGTATGTATGTCGAAATTTCTGAAAAACTGCCGTCTTTAAAGAACTAAACGTGCTTTGTACTTTGACAGCTCACCGGGAGAAAAAATTTGCCTCGTGTGAAAATATAATTCACATATTTGCGATATTTCGATCAGCAGAGGCTGATATGTTGCTATGATGTAGCTTGCCGAGAAAATTGAAAGCAACTGCTATTGTATTTACCCAAAACAATATCGATTACCTTAGAATCTCAGGAAATTGTTTTCAAACACTGAGTGTTTAAATATTAATAAACTATAAATAATGTGAATGCCACAGGTCACAAACTTTGTGAGGGCATGACGAACAAAAGTCGTTTTTGTACATCGAAGTAGGGTAGCCTGAAGTTTTCCGTTTGGTGTTCACGAAATCAAAAAACTTTTTAGGATCATGAGTTATATTTTCGCCCGTGATATTAATATTGCGCTCATACGCTTCACGGGATTTCGTCAGGAATTCTTGAGCTAATTCATTATGTTTATCCTTGATATCATCTCTGACATCAGTGCTGGTTGTGATTACTTTGTAAAGTTTATTTCTTTGATTCCGCAAATACTTTAGATTGCTATCAAGCCATGGTTTAGATATTTTGCCAAAATCTTGATCTTTGGGGTTAACTTTTCAAAGACGTCAAAAACCAACTCATAGAATAATGATACAGCGTCATCTTATTCTAGCGTTGAAAAATTACTACCCCAATCAACTCTGAGAAGATAAATCCTAAACTTGCTCCAACTTCTGGACACAACTGGCAGTTTCTTGAGCACCTCACTCAAATGATCAATTGATCTTAATTCGCAATGGTTGACAATGAAAAGACAAATGGTAGCTTCGATTTGTTGCTGATGTTGTTTTTCAGGTGCTGCTTGCAACGGAGAAAATATAGTCTTATTTTTCCCTGTGTTGAAAAACTCTACAAAATAAAAAAAAACATTGCACAGTTCTTATGCTTGATATTTTTAGATACACACTTTGCTTGATTCAATATGCTTTTTCCTATCCGAATGAGCTATTAAATCGCATAATTTTGACTAAGGACCACTTTGCAAAAGCGGCAATAGGATTTGCCATCGTTTTCGTGCAAAAACTCTTTTAACTTTTTGTCAATTTTTGTTTATAGCCCTTTTTGAAGAACTTGTGCTTGGCACCCCCGAAATCACGTCAGGCATGTTTGTTTTTGAGCCGAAACCCAACGCAGATAAAAGCAATGTTTTAAAACTGATGTTATCGCACAGCTACAAGATCACACCTGATATACTTTTTCTCACAACATTAAATTTTTATATTAATCGAAAACACGTCGAAAATATCTTACTTCTAGTAAACGAGTGGTTTCACTACTGAGCTAGATTCGTAATTTTTTAAAGGGTTTTGTGCGAACACCTTGTCTACGTTTTATTGCTACTTTATGTCTACGCGTGAATTTTTCGGTTCTCATCTTCAAATTTAGACTGATAATGTAAATTCTATATTAAACATACATATTTCGTTTGTCTTACCAATTTTAGTTCATTACTAATGAACTAAAACTCTCGGTTTCTCTTCGCACCGAACGAGTTCTTTGTCCAGAAAGACATAGAACATTGATGTCGAGAAAGGTAACCATTTGGTCGAAATGATTTGGTGTACAGTGATATCATAAATGCACATCAATGCATTATTTATTGCATTAGACTATAGCAACATTTCGGCAGCGAAACGCCTATATTTCAACGAGTTGAGTTTGAATGATATATACAGTGGCTCACAAAAGTCAGCATACAGCATGTAAAAACACGAATATAGTACAGTAGAAAAAGACAGAATGCAATGGAAACGTAAAAATAGCTCAATTGGCATTAAATATAAGTTTCATAACATAACAATAAAGAAAATCCGAACACAGAAAGAAATAAGCCATGAAAACTAAGAAAAGTCATCCATCGAAGGTCAGCATACACTACGAGCCATGTTTCGAAAAGAACGAGAATGACCAAAAAACGTGAGCTCAATACTTTGTAGGCCCTCCAGCAGCCTTAATAACAGCTTCTAAACGCCTTCGCATTGAACAAACGAGATATCCGGTAATTTCGGGTGGAATATTCATCCAGGTACACAGCAGAGCAGATTTCAGGGTCTCTTTGCTAGTAATAGTTGCTCTTATGGCTGGCTCACGAATTCTGCGACCCAATTCCTCTCATAAATGCTCTATAGGGTTTAAATCGGGAGACTGATGTGAACTGTGAAGCTAATGAGGGACGTTATACAGCAACCATTCTTTGCCATTTCTAGCTGTATGTTTTGGATATATTCCTGCTGAAAGATCCAACCTGGCTGTAGGCCTAATTTCTGCACAGAAGGTATCAAATCGCCTCGCAATATGTTCAAATACATGTATTGATCCATAGTAATATCAATAAAATGTAATTGCCCCACACCAGCGGCCGACATACAGCCCCATACGAGAACTGACCCTCCATCGTGTTTCACTGTAGTACGCAAATTCTTCTTTGCCAATGCTTGGTTCCGCTTCCTCCACACGTATCCGCACCCGTCAGAACCATAAATATTATAATTTCTCTCATCACTAAATAGAACTTGATTCCAAAAATTTTCGTCCTTATTAAGATGCAGGCGAGCGAAGTCAAACCTCTTCTTTTCATTAACTGGAGAAGTGGAAGGTTTTCTGCGCGGAACTCTACCGTTATAACCCTGATTACGCAAAACTCTACATATTGTTTCTGGACTCACTTGCTTCCCTGTTGCCTTTGCAAGTGCAGTGGCCATTGCCCGAGCACTTTTTTGTGGCTTTTTACTTATTTTCCGTAACAAGTCTCTCTCATCTCTCTAACTTAAGGATTTGGGTCTACCTGTTCGTTGTTTATTTTGTATTCTCCCTTCTGTTTCCGCCTTCAGTATGTTCATTTGCACCGTTGCCCGACTTCTTGCAACTATTTTAGAAATTTCGCCACACGACTTCCCTTCCACTCGTTCACTAAGGACGATTTTTTGCACTTCCAAACTTGTTTCCTTCCGTGTACTCATTTTTAAGCATTAAAGGCACCCAAATCACTTTAGTTTGATCAACTTGCAATGTACTAATGTTAATCTTTGTATATTAACACGGGTAGCAATCTTTATCGCAGTAAGACTCATCGCTTAGGCTGATTCTTTTGAATTTTCTGTGGTGTATGCTGACTTTTGTTTCCTCACTTTCAGCGGAATTTCTTGTTATTTACTATGTATATGTGTATGTATACGTATATTCTCATTAATTCTGTGTAAAATAGATTACAATGTCTCTGATATTCCTTTTAAGTTCGTTTTTCATCCGTCTTTTCATTTTTTTTCTACCTATATATTGCCAATTCCGCGTTTTTAAGCGGTTTATGCTGACTTTTGTGAGCAACTGTATGTATGTCGAAATTTCTGAAAAACTGCCGTCTTTAAAGAACTAAACGTGCTTTGTACTTTGACAGCTCACCGGGAGAAAAAATTTGCCTCGTGTGAAAATATAATTCACATATTTGCGATATTTCGATCAGCAGAGGCTGATATGTTGCTATGATGTAGCTTGCCGAGAAAATTGAAAGCAACTGCTATTGTATTTACCCAAAACAATATCGATTACCTTAGAATCTCAGGAAATTGTTTTCAAACACTGAGTGTTTAAATATTAATAAACTAGTGAAAATTAACTTAACCAAAGCAATTATTTTAATTGTTTATAATATATAAGTTAGTAGCTAAATTTGTAGCCAATAGCTAAATGAACAACTTTAAAGCTAAACAATTTCTTTTTGTAGCTAAATCTAGCTAAATTGGCATCACTGGGCCCAGGAATCGTCATTAACCAATGAACAAACCATACATATTTAGGCACAAGCCCAGCGCCCCATTGATTGTTGTGAAGAAACTATGAATTAAAATGACTCAATATTTTCTAGAAACCCGGAAGCTTTGGATACAATTGAATATTCAACATGTTGGCTTGTAGTTTGTATGTATGAGAACTTGATTAAAGACGAGTAATTAGCTAATCTGTTTTTAAGGATTTTATTCGAACAAACCATCTGGAGAAAATATAATGCAGTAAGAAAATTGATTAAATGCTTGATAATAGCGTAGCCCGCTGAGTGCACCGACCCTCTCGTAGTGCTCACCAGATTGCACAAAACTCATCAGAATCTTAAACTTGTCGGACAGTATGCTACTAGAGTAAGAAGCTCTATGCCGCTAGCGGCTTCTTCGCTTGTCTGTCCGTCATAAAATTGAGTGAGACCAGTGCTGCCAACTTTTTTCCAGCCATTGTAACTCGAATTTAGGAAGAACCAATGCCTTCTAGAAGTACGGGGCGTCATGCAGAATGGTGACGTCAAAATGTCGCAAAAAATACACGCAGTCTTATGAGACGTCCGCGGGAAATCGTAAATTGTACAGGTTGTGTTGAAGTGAGTGAAGTGAAAACAAAGTGAGATCCACGGAACAGTGCTAGTGAACAGCTAAAACACAAATTAATGTGGTGCGTGCGGTGTAATTGGAAAAATTTGCTACGAAATTTTATCTGTTGGTGTTAGGTTATGCGATATTTCGTGTCGATTTACTGTCGATACAAATAATTGATACAAAACGCAAGTTATGATTTAATATTATTATTATAACGCATCGACGCAAAAATGACTAACGTTTTATTTATATTATAGCTAAAAATCCGCGCGTAAAATCTTCGTGTATATCGGCACCGCCAGATGGAAATGCCAAAATGCCCGACAGAATTGACGTCATAGCTAAAACGATTACGTAATCTGACAGACCGTACTTCTAGAAGGCATTGGAAGAACATAGTGCGGGTATACAGCGGTCGGACCAAAAGCGTGGACTAAATGAACTTAGTCCTCATGTGTTTACATCAATCTGACCTAAAATTTGCTTAGGTCGAATTTAGTCCTCGTTCGTATTTGACAGCTGTAATTTAGTTTAATTTTCGTTCATGCACTGTATTTATCGTTTCATTTTATTTCAATGATTTTGTGTCAAAGGGGAATGTTATGAGCTTATATTCAACATACATACATTATTAATAGTCGCGCGAAAATCAATGTTTAGGTCGCGTGTGTTTACAACGATTATAGTCCACGACCTATATTTAGGTCAGGTCGCTTGAAATCGTGGACCGACCTAAATTTAGGTTGGTCCGTGAGTGTTTACACCACGCGGACTAAAGAATTTAGGTGGAATTTGGTGTTTAATCCGCGGACTAAACGTGCGGTGCGGTCTCCAATTAATTTAACACTATGAACTGTAACTACTACTAAATTCATCCATTCGCTTCAACAATAACTGAACTTATGCTACCTCCAGAAAATTAGAAAATATTTCGCAAAATTTCAACATTATCAGGTAATCGATACCTCAACTCTTCTATTATTTTTCTCAGTAATGTTATGCAAGTCTGTATCATACTTTCCTCATCTGATCTTGCAATTATATTGTTAGTTCGAGGCTGAACTATTTTTTGTTCAAAATTATATCCCAATTAGGCATTAAAATAATCGTTATCATTTAACTCCACAGTTTCAGATAAAAAGATTGTATAATCTGGATTCAACAGTTTTTTAGTTAAACCTTCAATAAATAAACAAAAATTGTTAAGGGGCCTAGTGGGTTCAAAAAAATTGTTTTTTATTCTTTTTTCATGATAGAAGTATCCTTTAAAATTGGTTCAATAAATAGGAGATTCAAAATGTTTCTTTCATTTCCAATCATTTTTGCTAAGATTTTGTCACTCGTTTTTGAATAACTTGTATTTGTTTCGCCTGAAATCGTATCAGGCACGTTTGCTATAGAACTGAAACCAAATAGTGATGAAAGCAATGTTTTAGAACCGCGCATAAACCGTGTAGTGTGAACATGTTGCTCATTCAGACTATGCTGTCATTATTGAAAATGCTTGTATTGTATTACATAATTATGCTCTTCAAAGAGACGGATATAGCGATGTAGATACAATGTCGATCACAGGTTTGGAAGAGTTACCACAAGACGCAACCATAAGAGGAGGACTGACTGCAAACAATATTAGAAATGTACTTTGTAATTATTTCGTTTCTAATGCCGGAAGTGTGCCATGGCAAATGGCAAAAATACAAACTGTACAAAATAAACTGTAAATTAAACATGGAAAAGGGTATTTCTACATTAATTCTATCTTTCAAGGAAATAAGTGCAAACCTATGTAAGAAAAGAAGGTAAAATTTAATTTACTTACCAAACGCACTTTTATCTATGGCATTAAGAACACCAAAATATGGGTGCATTTCTATGCAGACTTCATGCCAGGCATCTTTCGTTGCATTTCTGTTTTTGTAGGTGTCCAGAAATTTATCCCACAGCTCAGGTCTGGCCTCCATAAGTGTAATCAAAACTTCTGCATCTATATCTGTCATTATTCTTTTGTCACTTTACATTTTACACTTTGCTAAACTGCAACTAAATTGGCTCGAGATTGATTGACCGTACGGTTTGAAACCGTCTAATGTGAAAGCTTGCACTTGGTCGCGTGCACCACTGAGAGTCAGGTCGCCGTTCGGGCACCGTGGATTGCAGTGGCAGTGTACGGCTGCTACACGGTACGGCCACGGCATTTTGCCGTAACCGTGAAATGTGAAAGAGGCTATACTCTTCTTCACACCACTAGAGAAATGTCGCCGTATTTATTACTATTTTATGGTTATGGATAGCATTTTTCGGTTCCCATCATCAAATTTTGGCATAGGATATGCATTCTATGGTGAACATATTTCGTTTGTCTTATCGTCTTTAGTTTATAGCTGATGAATTGAAACTTTTTTTTTGCGAGTTTTTAGGTACTATGTTTTTGTATGATCGATTGATAGCTAAAACAAAAAAGGTAAACAACTGCTATTTTAACTAGAATCTGTATCTTAGAATTTGAGCAGAGGCTCTCAAGCAATGAGTCTTTGAAATATTAATAAGCTAGCGGAAATTAGAGCAAACCGCGCAAAATTTTAAATTATATAAATCCATAAATTTGTAGCTAAATTTGTAGCCAATAGCTAAATGAGCAGTTTTGTAGCTAAGCAGGTTCCTTTTTTGGCTTAATCTAGCTACAATGTAGTTAAATTGGCATCACTGGTCAGAAGACCGATGAAACCTGACACGACAACAATTTATTCGAATAGTCCGAGAAGCATTCACAAACTTGTCAAGACAATCGTCATAAAGGTGTGCAATCTATCAATTCTCGCGTTTACTGCATTGTCGCTTCTCTTCAAGTATCTTAACTTCAACATAACAGGGTTACGTACTAGTCAGTGTTGGGAGATCATGGGACTTTTACCGTTTTGTGAGAATTTTTGACTTCTAAAACTTGAAAAGGGAAGAGGGAAAAAGTGCAGCTCGTAGAACCAAATAGTGGGAGAAATGGTTTAAATGAAATAAAACTCTTTCGTAAAATTTCCACCAAATATATTTGAGACAGAATTTATACAATCCAGGCATAATTGACATTTCTTCGTGTATCCTTATATTTCAGTTAAAATCTGGAATGAAATGAACTAGAATCATTTAAAAAGCTGAAAGAGAGATTACCATTTAATGATGTTATTTTTCAAGAAATTGAATTGAAAAAAAAACGAACGAAATCACTGCAGTTCAAAAATTTGCCAAAAAAGTTGACTGTGAAGAATCTATTGTAAATATTGAATCGAGAGTTAAAGCAGTAAATTTTTCAAGTGATTAAAAGCATAGATTATTGCAGCTAACAGTAGAGGAATTTTGGAAAGAAACAGAAAAAGCAAAAAATGTTGAGGGTGCATGCCTGTTTCCTCATTTAATTAAAATTTCAAAGTAAGCACTAGTCTTGCCACATTCAAATGCTGAGTCAGAAACAATATTCTTCATTACAACCGACGTCAAAACTTTAAAGCGAAACAGAATAAGTGAAAATTCACTGAACACAGTTTGTTGCAATCTAGAACTATTACCTGCATTGATATCGAGCGTTTTGATAAACATTTCTATTTGCGTAATACACAAAACCTATTTGATTAGGTTAAAAATGAACACATTTTATATTGCGTTATAATGAAATGATTTTTTCCTGAAGTAAATATCTTCGCTGTAATAAATCAAATATGTATGTATTTGTGTATAAAATATATGAAACTGCTGTTTTTTTCTTAAAAGTATTGGCATTTGCGCAATATTGATAGATAAAAAAAACTGTGAACAACCACTTTTTCTGCATTCAAAAAGTCCAACTAGTGATGATTGTGCGTACGTACGTACGTATATACGCCAAGTTAAACCACACAAAGCATATGTTGCACCCAAACATAGTTTTCCGAACAGCCAGAAAAGTGGCATGCTCATTAAGCAACCTTTTGCTCAATTGTTGCTATGAGCTGTCCGTGATTAGATACGACTTGACATACATTTGCTTATCATGTTTGCAGATGTAAAAAAGTGGCATTTCTGCCCAGACACCGGCCAGTTTTGACATTTGCTTATGTTCGCAGACTTATATCTGGTTGGGGCTAAAGAACTTGGCCAGACGAACAGCGAAAATGCTGATCAGCATTTTGACAGTAATTGTAGTATAAGTAATCGTAGCTTCAGTCATTACTTAATGGTTCACAAAAGTTGCATCAGTGATATCTTTACTAAAAATTATTCCTCGGGAAAAGTAGTAGATATCAGGTCTGTTCCCATACTACAATTAATTGCGATTAATTGCAATGAAGCCATTTTTTGTACTCCGTTTTAGTACGCTTCATTGCAATTGATTGCAATTAATCGTAGTACGGGAACAGACCTATCATTTGCTACGTATTAGAGTAGTAGATTCAGAAAAAAGCAGGAAAAAGTAGCAGAGCTACTACAAATGTGGTAAATGTCCATTACTGGTACTAGTATATTTTATACGTCGTCAGCAGTGTTGTGATATTGTGGGAATTTTCCCTTTTTATGAAAATTTTCGCCATCTAAAACTTGAAAAAGGGAAAAAGAGCTGCTCGTAGAACGAAATCGTGGGAGAAATGGTTTGAATGAAACAAAACTCTTTTGTAAAATTTCCACCAAATATATTTGAGAAAGAATTTGTACAATCTACGCAAAACTGACATTTCTTTGTGTATTCTTACATTTAAGTCAAAACCTGGGATGAAATGAACTAGAATCGCTTCTCAAGACATCGGATTAGCGATTTTCAACAAAAAGTTTAAGTCAAAACGGCCAAAAGCAAAATATTGTTACGAAATAATGCAGAATAATCGTGCATTTTTCAGCTTTGTAGAACATAGTTTAAGCTATTTCAATACGTTTGATGCCCCGTTTCAGGCAAAGCAACTACTGATTCACAAATTGTAAGCTGAGTGCTGTAGAATTTTAAGAAGAATTTGCTTAAATTTTGTGAAACCTGGTTTCACACTGGAAAATATCGAATTTAATGAAGAGCATTTAACTTCAGGTATGGATACTTATTTGAGATCAAAATATGAAGAATACAAAGCGTCTTTTGATGAAGCTGTAAAATTAAGCATAAAAAAATAGAGAAAGAGTTTTACGTTACGACATGTAAAGAGCTTAAAGAGAGATTACCATTTAATGATGCTATCTTTAAAGAAATTGAGTTTAGAAGCCCCCAAATAGCTCTTGATAGTTCAAAACGAACGAATTCGCTGCAGTTCAAAAATTTGGCAGAAAAATTGGCTTTGAAGAATCTATTGTAAATATCGAATGGAGAGATCTAGCAGTAACTTTTTCAAGTGATGAAAAGCAGGGATTATTGCAGCCAACAGTAGAGGAGTTTTCGAAATAAATAGAAAAAGCTAAAAATGCTGAGGATGCATGCATGTCTCTTCAATTAAATAAGATTTCAAAGTATGCTCTAGATTTGCCACATTCAAATGCTGAGTCGGAAACAATATTCTCCATTGTAGCCGACGTCAAAACTTTAAAGATTCACAGAACGCAGTTTGTTGCATTCGCTCAAATTTCCAGTCTAGACCTGTCACCTGTATTGATTTCGAGCCTTCTGACAAACATTTCAATTTGCACAATGCACAAAATCTATTTGATTAGTTTAAAAATGAACGCATTTTATATTGCGTTATAATTAGAGATGGGCAAAATAGCTCTTTGCTCACCACTCATGACTCTTTTTTACAGTGTTGCGCCGTACTCTCAGTATACTTTTCGCTGCACATTTCACTAAGTTTAGTCAAACCAGAGTTTCGTTCGCAGACTATGCTTTGCTTTTTTCAGGCGCTGCACTGTAAAAGTGAGTGGTGAGTGGTGAGCTATGAGCGCTTTCGCCCATCTCTAGTTATAATGAAATAACTTTTTCCCGAAATGAATGAAGGGTTTTTTTCTTCGCTGTAATAAATCAAATATACATGTGTATAAAATATATGAAACTGCAGTTTTTTTATATAAGTCTTGGTATTTGCGCGATATTGATAAATAAATATAAACTGTGGTGAATAGCTCACATATTGTCCGTGGGAAAAACCGTGGGAATTTGCTACCTGCTTTGTGGGAAACACGAGCATTTGTGAGGGAATTTCGGCCACGGAAGCCTCGCAGCACTGGTCGTCAGTTCGTTTGCTCAGCGTGCTGAGAGAAGTTCGATTGTATTTTGTTTGCGTTGTGAGTGAAATAACTTTTGTTCTTTCGATAGTTCGTTGGATACACCATTCCTAAGTATGCCAGCCAGCTGTGACCCCGTAATATACGAAGCACCACACAGTACTTACCCGCTCACCTACTGCAATCTTCAAAAGCTTAAAGCCCTAATTACATTACCATGCAGTGCAGTGCAGTGCACTGAAGTTTAGAATTCATGTAATTGCATGTGGCAATTCACATTAACTACAGTGCAGTGCAGTGCAGCGGACTGCACTGCAACGTTTAGGCTAATTTCTAAAAACGCTGCAGACTGCATCAGCTGACGTTCGTTTGAGAGTAGTTGACCGGGCAAAAACCATTTAAATTGAGGCGGAAATTCCGTTCCAGGCATTAAATTGTAAATGTGCGAATAATAGATGAAGAAAATCTAAATATCAAACCTCCACAAATTAATTTGACTGTCATTGTCAGAACACTGCACTACTTTCAATGTGCTTTGCAATCCGTGCACTGCTTAGGCACCGGGCTGGACTGCAGTTTACTGCACTGCATGGCAATGTAATTCAGGCTTAACAGTTTCAATTCTAGCGAAGCCAGAGAAACGTAACTATAACTGTCGTCTCATCCATACGTTCGAATAGACTTTTTGAGAGATTCATCCGCGCTTATCGAATTTTCCCTTAAAATTTCTCCAGGATTCCGGAGCTCTAGCCGTTCTTGTCTAGTGAGTTGCATCGTTGCACTTTGCCGTGCATTGCAGTTGGAAATCATTCGCGAGTTGAAAGCTTATTAGCGCATATCGTGGTAGTCTTCATTGCATGCAGGGCATTGTTTGTAGTGAATGTAATTCGCGTGATTTTCTTACGTCGGAAGAATTAATCGGCTGTTTGTATTGTCAAAACAATTTTACACCTTGCATATCGAGTTTTAGGTATTTTAAATTAGTAATTTATCCCTCCTTGCGCCTCCGAAACTATGCCATTCAGTGTTGCAACTTTTCGTGCGGAATAAAAGTTCCCAATGTACATACATATACATACATCGGTTTACTCTGTTTACCTGTGCTGAAAGTTACATCGTGCATAGTGTCATTGTGAACGGACCGGGGTGGTGTCATTGAAGTTCAACACTGTTTTGAGTGTTTTAAGCATATGTCAAACTTCGCCCAGCCCCTTCAATAACCAACCGTGATATTGGAAGAGAAAATTTGTTATTCGAATCTCAGTTTTAAATCAAGTCAAAATCATCCAGTTACCGTTTTAATCTGTTTGAGTACGTTAAACCCTCCAGGTGAGATCATTTATTATCTTATCTGTGCTCAAAAAATTAAATAATTCTGCTTCTGCTCCTACTCAGTCAAAGAGAAAAAAATCGGCTATAGATGTCCAATTCGTTCAGCCAGGCATATAAATATTAGTTTTCTTGTAGTGGTAAAGCACAATATTACCATAAGTATGTTAACTTCACAGGTGCGTTTGTTGAGTATGCAATACTTACCTACTTTTCAGTTGTTTGCGAACGTACGTATTCGTTCATGGCTGTAACAATGGTGAACACGAGCATTTAAACCGGCCTTATACACACCAAAAATAAACCACTTCTGCTAACCAACACCAACGATTCAAGCTAGTGTTTCGTTTTACCGTGGATATACTTACATATGTACATATATGCATAGAATCGGGTTATACCAACTAACTACCGAAGCTAATCATACCAACGAGATACAAGACAAATTCTAGTATGCGTGTGCATATATGACTGGCTCTGACAGGCATTATTTACCTGTGTCATATCGTACCATTAGGTCATCTCTCCTTTGAAAATGAATATTTTAAATATTTAACAGTCATAGCTGTAGCCTCCGAGTCAAGCTAGTCTACGGCAATGGTTATTTACTTGGCTATTATATCTTCGATTTTCTGCTCTTGCTCGTCCATGAGTGATACTCTGTCCGCGAAGATTCTTTTAAATAAATTTACGACTTTAAAGCAGTGTTTAGATGGAATCAGTGTTGTTCCCCTTCCGAAAAAATTAGTAGCAAGTTTGTATCAAAAAAGGTAGTAAATTTACAAATATCGTAGTAGATTTGAGAATTTTCAGTTCAACAAGAAGAAAATGTCTGATCTTGTTATTTACAAGTGCCTTTTTGCATGCTTTACAATACTCCTTGTATTAAAACACATTGGCTGTAGGCAGGTTATGAAAACCGAACTGTAGTTCAATATATTATGCATAACACATACTACATTTGGTACAGGAGGTTACGTTAGATAATAGATGGCGTGAAACGTTTTATTTTGATATCATTACAACCTCTTGCCCTTCACAGCTTTGAGCCAGTTAAAGTTATCAACCCAGGATGCTTTGAATTTTTGTTTATACTTCTTCGAAGTAGAAGCGGAAGTTTCATAATCGAAACCAGTGATGCCAATTTAGCTATTTTGTAGCTAGATTTAGCTACAAAAAGAACCTGTTTAGCTACATAATTTTTCATTTAGCTATTGGCTACAAATTTAGCTACAACTTTATAGATTATAAATAATTTAAATTGTTGCTTTGATTGCATTAACTTACACTAGTTTATTAATATTTAAAACAATCAGTGCTTAAAAATAATTTCCTCAAATTCTAAGGTAATCGCCAATGCTTTGGGTAGTAGTAGTACTACTATGTACTATGTCCTTCTGGGCATAGCACAATAATAATCTTTTACGAACAGTTTTATTTCTTTTGTTTGGTGCGAAGAAAAACCGTGAGTTTTAACTCATTAGGAATAAACTAAAATAGGTAAGACAAACGAAATATGTTAAATATGTAAAGGCAGATAATGTGTATTCTATCTGCTTAAATTTGAAGACAAGAACCGAAAAATTCAGGCGTAGACATAAAGTTGAAATAAAACGTAGACAAAGTGTTCGCAAAAAACTCTAGAAGACATTAGAAATCGTGCTCAGTCGTAAAATCAAACGTTAGAATTGTGCTAACTATGTTTTTTACTAATGTTCGAAGAAGAACATTAGTATTAAAATCACTTTGGCCAAAAATTTATATTTCTATATATATTATATATATATATATATATATATATATATATATATATATATATATATATATATATATATATATATATATATATATATATATATATATATATATATATATATATATATATATATATATATATATATATATCATCAAAATATTTCAGTGAAAAAATCTCAGGAACGCGCCATCCGATTGAGCTGAAATTTTCAGGACACATTGGTGTATATGCAGAATAGTGCCAGGTCTCACAAAAAGTTAATAATCTTTAACCCTTTGGCGCCGGCGGCCATTTTAGTGATATTTTTAATATACCTATTATTCTGTACACAAATAAGTTTTGCAAAAATAAAGTTGACGAAATAAATTTTGAACGTGTTTTACATGTGAATCGGATAATGTTTTGGAATTTTTTAACCCCATGTGTGCGCTGGGTGCCTAAAAACAGAACGGGAAAACTTGAAAATTTTTAAATTGCGATAACTTTTGACAGAGCTACTCAATCATTACGAAATTTTTAGGACATATTGGTATTATTTAGTTGTAGATTTGTGTAGCTTTTGATGAGCGTGCTGGCAACCCTGTAGCTAGGGCAGCACTGAAAATGACAACCTTCAAATCATCGTCTCTCTTGAAAAACAGCCGCTTCTTCAAAAAAAAGCCACTCGTATGTAAATCTTGTGCTTTGTTTACATAATCAAAAAAAAAATTTGATATGGTATAACGGGCACGCCTGGTAACCCTTGCCCAATTTACCTATATTTTTAGCATCAAAAACTTCTGTTCACGGAAACTCACGATCCAATGAGCAGAATCAATTGAAATTTGCAGAATGTATTGGTCCTATATAGGACCAGGTCTGATAGAAGTGATTTTGACATGCGGGTGATTCTGTGCCAGTGGTGCCATCTTGAAAAATCACTAAAAGAGATAACTGCTTTTAGCCCTATAAATTCTGATTGAATCGTTCGATTCTGGCGAAATTCACACAGTAGCTGAATCTTATTTAATACCACGTTTGGTAGAAATTTGGTCGAAAAATTCGGTTGGAGCTGCCAGCTATGATAATTTTGGTGTCTTAAAATTGAAAAAATAAAAATTTGGAAGTGAAAACATTCAACCACCGAATTTCCAAAAACTGTCCGTTTCTTACAATAAAACCAATCTGTATACAAATCTTATGCTTTATCTACACGTTCAAAGTAAAACTTTGGAAATTTCATGTCGGGCAAGAACGGTTACCCTTTCCCAGTCAACCTATATTTTTAGCATCAAAAACTTCTGTTCACGGGAACTCACGAATCAATAATCAGATACCATTTAAAATTTACAGAATGCATTGGACTTTAGTAGGACCAGGTCTGATAGAAGCGATTTTGAATTGTGGTTAACTCTGTGCCAGTGGTGCCATCTTGAAAAATTACAAAGAAAAAAAACTGCTTTTTGCCCTATGAAATGTGAATTAGTTACCAGATTTTCATGAAATTGACACAGTAGCTGAACCTTACTCTAAACTCTGTTTGATAGAAATTTGGTTGAAAAATTCGATTGGTGCTGCCAGCTATGGTAATTTTTGTGTCTTTGAATTAGAAAATTCGCTCAGGGAAATAAAACTTTTTGCCCTATAACTTCCAGTGCAGTCATGAAATCAATACGAATTTCATACAATTAATAGAACTTATTATAAGCATTATTCAGGCCAAATATTGTTGAAAAGCCACGATAGGGTTGCCAGCTATTGTTGGTTTTGTGTTTGCTTGCAATATCTTTATTAAGCGGTTTTATCGTAGAATTTTCAATTGGTAATGATATTGTAGTAACAATAAACAGCAAATATTAAGCTTTCCATTATTTGAAAAAACTGGCTGCAGGTAATCCTAAATTTCTTTATACTCCTATAACTTCGAATGTAATATAACAACGTAAAGCAGATGTGATATATTTTTGGCTTTGATACTGGCGAAAGGTTGCCAGCACGAGTCGGTTGTGCTACTTTTGTATCAATAAATGCTTACAGTAAGTATTCATACCGGAAACATTTACAATGAAAATAAATAACCGATATTTCAATTCCCAAAATTCTGCAAATTTTTCGGATCGCAGTCCCAGATCGCAGTTCAGTTACAGTGCTGCAGGCACGGAACATTTTCTTCATTGATGTTATATGAGATGCTGCTTTCGAAATTTTATGAAATAAGCAACTGATAACGAATATAATTAACCCGTGTTTTGCTCTCATAAACGTTGAAATTCATGCCAGTGGTAATATCTGAAACCTTCCACCATATGAGTTAGAATGCATTCTTGAGACCAAAGTAGAACGTGGCGTTTGAAACAGTTTGGCCGTAATAAGCAGCTCATGTGGTGGATTATGCACTCAAAACCTGCACGATTCTTCTACTGTTCTTCGAACATTAGTGTTTCTAGCGGTTCAGGTGCGCTAGAGGTTTTTTTCATTTTGTAGAGTTTTTCAACACAGCGAAAAATAAAGACTATATTTTCTGAGTTGGGGGCAGTTTGTTTTCATACTTTACATCGGATTTAAAGGCAGATTTTGATAACTGTATTTTCAGTATTTTAATTGACGAGTCTACGGATATTTTAGTGATATTTAGCAAAAATTTATTACTAATTACTTGAAAGAGCTAGAAAGGGGAGATGTTGAAAGTATTACTACTGCCATAAACACGTGCTTAGAAAACTACATCCTAAATATTACAAATATGACAGTGTTATGGTTATTAGTTATTATTATAGTTTCGGATTAGTGTTAAGTGTTATGGTCGGAGCCAATAACGATGTATTTAAAAAATTAAGTTGTCAAAATCCTTTTTTAATATTAATAAGATGTGCTTGTCATTCCGTTCAGGTTTCAGTTTCTGCAGCTTGACAATCGTTTCTTCCCCAAACCTTAAAGTTTTGACCGGCAGAAATTTATAATTGGTTCTCTAAATTCCCCTGAAGATGATACGGAGTTTGTAAACGAGGTGGTTGTCAATAACGGGATCAGTATCAAGGATCAGTAACCAATAACTATGGCTAAAACTCCACTTCAGCATAGTTCAAACATCAGATGAATGTAATTTAGCAAAAATGATTTACAAGGAGTATAACAATCAAAAACCTTTTATATCTCCTATTTCTTCAACCCATTTTAAAGGATGCTTCTATCATGAATAAAAAAATAGAATTCTGTTGAACTTAATAAGCTCTTCAACGATTTTTATACTCTTTTATACTGTTAAATTAATAAACTACTCATAATACGATGTACATCTAATAATTTTCCATATCAATTATACACATTAACTTAATAAAACTGTTTTCCAGAACCTTGATTTTTTTATTGTTGAATTTAGCTACACTTTTTAGCTACAAAGTGAACATTTTAGCTATTTTTAACGGCTGGAAAAAAGTTGGCAACACTGATCGAAACATCTTAAAAAGCATGATACAATGAGAACAAGGTAGTCTATTCCGACTACCAAAATGCGTTCGTTCTGCGCTGGTGACACCTGTGAGTGATTTGCCTTTAAGCCAATGTAAAATTGGGCAACTTCAAGGATGGCGTTTGGGGTGTTAATGGACCGATATTTTGATTCTGATGATGGGATTTGAATGATTAGTATGTGCTTTTAAATGTCCTAGCAAATCTCAAGGAAAAAGCTATTGTACAAAGCACAATGATGAAAAACTCAATAGCTTACTTTTTGAAAGAAAATGTTGAATGCACTCACTTAAACGAATCATTTAGAGTGTTTTTATGGGTACGATGCTAGTTGTATGTACGTGCGATATTGGGTTGCAGATTCATGTAGCTCGATATATGCAAATGTGCATAGATGGAAATGTGCATTGAACAATTATGATGTACTTGATAGATAATAATTATGTTAGTTGTCGTTGTTGGTCAGGTGCGTTTTGAAAATATCGGAACAGTTTGAAACAACGTTGGTATTTTGTTATTAGCATCGCACATTCGGGAAATGCTTTATTGAAAAAATTAAAAAAGTTGATGTTAAGATGGGAATTCTTCCAACCCGGTAGGGTATTAGATGTAAATATGGATTGAGAAATAATGCTTCAGTGAGATATATATGTATGTGCGTATGCATATAAGACAATGCCACTGAGCTAATTGAGGCTATAAGGTTGTATAATTATGCGCAAAGTACATTCATATGATGTAATTGTTGTTTAATAATTCTGTTGATTGACGTTATTTGTAAGGTGCATTTTGAAGATATCGGTGCGGTAAGCAAATAGATTTGTATTGCGTTATTAACACCGCACAATATGGAAGTACTTTATAGGTTCAGAAATAAGGATATTAATGGCCACCGAAAGGTAATTGTTGTGAGCGAAAAAATAATAAACTTGATGTTAAGAAGGGGATTTATGCAACCGGAGCGGGTAATAGATGTAAATATGGATTGGGAAATTATGCTTCAGTGAAATATATATTTGTATGCGCGTGTGCATATAGGGCAACGCCAATGAGCTAATTGAAGATTTAATGTTTTTGAATTATGCGCAAAGTGCCTACACATGATTAAATTGATGTATAACAATTATGTTGATTCAGGTTCTTTGCCACGTGCATTTTCAAGATATCAGTACAGTTTGAAAATAGATTTGCATTGTGTTATTAACACCGCACAGTATGGAAATGCTTTATTGACATATAAATAAGCATATTAATTATGTGCAAAGTGTATACCTATGATTTAATTGATGTATCATAATTATGTTGATTTAGGTTGTGGGTGAGGTGAATTTTTAAGATATTGGACCAGTTTGGTTATTGGCACAGAAATAAGGATTTTAATGGCCACCGAAAGGTAATTGTTGAATGGCCACTGAGAAGGAGTTGATTGTGAGCGAATAATAAATGTTATTTTAACAAGGGCATTTATGTAACCGGAGAGGGTCATTGATGTAAATGTGCATTTATAAATTATGCTTCAGCGATATATAAATGTATGTGCGTATGCATGTAAGAAAATGCCGATGAGCAAATTGAGGAGTTAGAGTTTTTGAATTATGTGCAAAGTGTATACATACGATTTAATTTAAGTACAACAATTATGTTGATTTAGGTTGTTGGTGAAGTGGATTTTGAAGATATCGGTACAGCTTGAAAATAGATTTGCATTGTGTTCTTAACACCGCACAGTATGGAAATGCTTTATTGACATATAAATAAGCATTTGAATGGCCGCCGAGAGAGAGTTAGCTGTGAGCGAAAAAATTAATAAAGTTGATGTTAAGATGGGGATTCTTCCAGCCCGGGAGGGTAATAGATGCATCGGTACAATGCCAAAATACATTTGTATTATGTTATTAACACCACACAGTTTGAAAATGCTTTGTTGACATTCAAATAACCATTTCAATGGCTACCGAAAGGGAGTTGATTGTGAGCGAAAAAATAATAAATTTGATTTTAACAAGGGGATTTATGTAACCGGAGAGAATCATAGATGATTTTTATAAACTATGCTTTAGTGAAATATATATGTATGTGCGTATGCATATAAGAAAATGCCGACGAGCAAAATGAAAATTTAAAGTTTTTCAATTATGTGCAAAGTGTATACATATGATTTAATTGATGTATCATAATTATGTTGATTTAGGTTGTTGGTGAGGTGGATTTTTAAGATATCGGACCAGTTTGAAAATATATTTGATGAAAATTGATAAAACTTTGGCCTTATGGCTAACTATGAAATACTACGGCAAATAGCGTTTTTTATGTACTGTTTATTCTCTGACAATGAAAACTGATGGCCCATTAATAACACCTTGTACCAATTGAGTTGCAGTTTTGCAAACCTATGGTGTAAAAGCCTATAAGATCAAATTGATAAATTTATCTAAACTAAGGTAAAGAAAACAGTAAATTAAAAAAAACTTTAGCGCACCTGAACCGCTAGTAATACTAATGTTCGATGAACAGTAAAAGATTCGTGCAGACTTTGAGTGAATATTCTACCACAAGTGCTCCAACCTGTTTCGAGTGCAAAATCACTTTGATCTTAACAATGCATTAAACCTCAAAGATTGGAAAGAATTTCAGGAATTTCAAGATTGAGGAAAGCCAAACACTGCAAAACTTTGAAAGCAGCATAAAATAAAATAAACAAAGAAAATGCTTAGTGCTTGTTACAGTTTACCAGCACTACAACTGAAGGTTTCCCACAATCGCCTCACGTCGAAATAAAAAAACTATCGATTTCGATTTTATCCTATGATTTCGTCGATAACTACAGGGAAAGACAGATGTTTAGGGTCAAAAAACGAAATATGTTTCGAACCAAAGAATTTCGAAAACTTAGAAAATTTAAACATTAGTAACTTATTTCCATTGTAAATGTTTGCGATATTAATGTAAGCATTAATTGATGCGAAAATAACAAAAAATTCCTTGCGCTGGCAACTTTTTGGTAGCAACAAAGCCAAAAATATATCACACCTGCCTTACATTAAAATCAATGTTCGAGCCGAAAAGAAAATTAGGCTTAAGAGTATTAGAATTTTAACCACATGTTGGCAATTATTAATTTGTATATGTTCTTAATGTTTGAGAACCTATGGGTCCTTGTATTGAAATACAAGTCAGTCCGTGACAATCGTTTAGACGCTTCGGATCGTTTTTCTTTCGCTTAGATTATTTTCCTTGTATAGCTCAGTCGCTTTGAGCTATAACCGCGGGTCATCTACGGCCCAACAAATCGCTTTCGCACGGGCGACCTACGGCCCCACCATTTGGTCCTTCGAACCGGATTTGCGGATATTGCGGAGTTCGCAATAAACAGTGTTAAATCGCGCAATCGCTAAACTTAACTTTTATGAACTCGTTGTTTGAAACCATTAGGTGTAGTGTGTGACTCATTTACTGACTGAGTGTAGACTGTGAATCGTTTAATAACTGTGGGTAGTGTATTCATTTTAGAATCAAAATGGGTTTTTCATCGCTTGATACGGTAGACAAGTGTAGAATCTGACAGTACATAGTTCTTCCTCCACACGCGATCACCTTCTCGAAAGTTCTCAACTCGTCGCCGAAGATCATAACGTTTCTTACTGTCAGATGCTGCTTGCTTCATTCTCCGAACAACCTCCTCATGAATCCTTCCCAGAGATTGTGCCTTTCGTGTCGGCGATAAGTCCCCGCTGTCGATGGTTGGAGGTTCCCATGATTCCTGATATGTAACCATTTCTCTGCCGAAGTTCAGAAAATATGGCGAAAAACCGGTGACTTCATGTTTGTAGGTTGAGCATCTGGGACTAAATGATCCTTTCCCCTCCTGTGCACGACCTCAAAGTCGTATTGTTGTAGTCGTACGGCCCATCTTGCCAATCGACCGGAAGGGTCTCTTAGCTTGTTTAACCAAATCAACGAATGGTGATCTGTGATGACTATAAAATGCGTACCTTCGATATAGGGGCGTAATTTTTCAATCGACCAAACGACTCCGAGACATTCCTTTTCTGTCGCCGAATACTTTCGTTCCTGCTTCGACAACGACCGACTCAGGTAGCAGACTACCTTCTCCCCCGTTGGGTGTGCCTGGCTCAGTACAGCTCCTATCTCTACGTCCGAGGCGTCTGTCTGTACCTTAAACGGAAGGTCAAAGTCGGGACAGGATAAGATTGGTGCTGATATTAGTTTGGCTTTGCACGAGCCAAAGGCTTCTTCACACTCATCGGTCCAAGTGAACTTCCGGCCTTTCTTCAGGAGGTCACTTAGGGGAGCTACCAGGGTGGCGTGGTTGGGTGATTGCTTTGACCTTTTCTGGATCCACTTGTAGACCCCTCTCGTCGACAATGTAGCCCTGCATGTGGACCCTGCAGAATTGACATTTTTCCTTTGCCACCCTTAGCCCCTTCTCTCTCAACCGGGTGAAAACGTCTTGAAGTACCTCCACATGTCGCTCGAATGTGTCCGTAACGATGATTATGTCATCCAAATATGTGAAGACGTATGGTTCAAGAGCGGGCCCGAGCACTGTGTCTATTAACCTTTGCCATGTGGCCCCTGAATTGTGCAGGCCAAAAGGCATTCTGAGGAACTGGAACAGCCCCCGCCCGGGTACGGTGAACGCCGTGTACTGTTGGGACTCCTTTGCCATCGGCACCTGCCAATAGGCCGATTTCACATCCAGGGTGGACAGATATTTCGCGTTCCGCAGTTTATCGAGAGTCGCAGAAATGTACGGCAGCGGATATGCGTCTTTCTCCGATACCGCGTTTACTTTACGAAAGTCGACGCAGAACCTGAACGAGCCGTCTTTCTTCCGCACAAGTAGAATCGGCGAGGACCATGCGCTTGCCGATGGCTCCACCACTCCCATCTTCAGCATCTCGTCCAGCTCCAAGTTAATTTGCTTCTGCACTGCGGGTGACACGGGATAATATCTTTGTTTGATTGGAGGTGACTTTGTGTTGATGACGTGACTCACTGACCTGGCACAGCCCAGTCCATCCCCCATCAACCTGAACTGCTCATCCAGAAGGTTCGTCAAAGTTTGAGCCTCCTTATTCGACAAGCGTGCCCTCCCCTGTAATGCCTTTGCTTCCACTACTTCCGCTGCGGCAAGAGAAGTCCACTGTCGTCCCTTCAAATCTAACACGACCCCGAACCGCTGCCAGAAATCGACTCCTAAAATCAGCTCTTGAGGAACCGACAGAATCACCAAGGTATCCAGACCATATGTTCGGCCGTTCAACGTGAACTTCAATCGCACTGACCCTGCCACCGCGCAGGCAACCCCATTCGCGAGTCGAACCTCCTCGATCCCCGCCCGATCTAGTTCGAGCCCCTTATTTGCCAGACGAGTCCACCCTTTCCTCCCTAAAATGGTGCGGCTCGCCCCCGAGTCTAGAAGTCCCTCCATCTCAACATCTTCTACATTCACTCTTAAGTGCGGACGACTATCTATACCGCTTTCCACTAGAGCGCAATCTACCGTTGGTTGACGTTTCCTTGTTTGCGGCCGCGATCTCGTGCTCACCTGGCCGCTTAGGGAGCACGACGGTCGTTTCCCGATTCGCGGCGGTTGGTTTGTGCCCCTGCCTCGTGATTCCTGGTACCGTTTCTGTTCTGCCTCACAGCCGCTCTAAAAAGCTGTGGTTTAGACAGCCCCCTTGCCTGCCGCAATTCTTCCACCCGCTCGAGAAAAGCGTTCACAGAACCTGAGGAGTCCCCGCTAAATTTCAGTCCCCACTTAGCCACCTCTGCCGGGTTCGCCCCCTTCACCTGCTTCACTATGGAAGTTGCCTGCGCTTCTCCGAGTGGTTCCGTATCATCTTCGCTAAGATCCTCACTCTTTTCCGCTAGGCTCCCCATCGCCAATATGAGCCTATTCCGAAGCTCCTTCACGGCGTGCTTCTGCTCCTGTGTCACGGAACGCACGTTCTTCACTCTGCGGAACCCGAACTCAATCCTGATTCGTGCCTTTAAGTATTCCAGCGTAGCCTTATCGCCCGACACCCTGCCTACCAACTCTTCAGCTTCCAATACCTTCGCCGTGAGCTCCCTGTAGTCCGTCTCGTAGTCGAACGGATACTCCGCCTCAACGTATGACGTGTCCAACTCTGCCTCTGCCTTCAGCGTAGACCTCAGGGTCTTCCTCATAGCATCCACTGTATCCGACGGGAAACCGCGAATGGCGAGCTCGTAGGTGAGCTCATCCTTGGTCAACCTATCAACCGGAATCTTCATTTCAAGACCGATAACTCTCTACCGCTCTGCAACCGAAACGCCTCCAGCGAACTCTACCCAAACCGCGACCTACTCACAACAGATTATTCACCAACTGACACCAAGATGATGCACTAAACAAACCGAATTGTTTTTAGCGGAATTCGCACACCAAGACAATTCTCTCTCACCAAACCTATATCATCTAGAATATCAGCCACAGTAATCTTCCGCAGCCCTGTATCTGAAAATTTTGCTTCTTAAACTAAACCTTCACACTCACTTGCACGCACTCTACTCAAAATAAATTCATTATTCACACATTCTGCTCACTCCCAAAATAATACCGGAATTCAAAATATTTAACTTATGTAATAGAAATAAGATATGAAAATATCCACTCTCGTCGATATTAATTCCAATGTGTTCAATATATGCAGTAAATATATCAGAATACGCTAAATTTCCAATATTTTCAGTATATGTAACGATTCAAAATATTCCACCCGTATAAATACTTTCAGTATTCGATACATTCAGAAAAATGTTTCAAAATATTCAATTTATAAATTGTATTCCACGTTCATCTCGTGTACTATGTAAGACCCGGATCAACAATCCCGATATCATCAATATCGCCACGGTTCCCTGGTTTTTGAGTATGACATCATTCTTTTACGTACCCGACCGACAGTCGATTTGTGCCACCGATCAACGCGTCTATCTGCCTTCCCACAATTTGGGACTTGGCTTCACAGATTTTGTATATTTTTTCCTTTTATTTTACATTTACCGTTAAAGCCCCACGTTGGGCGCCAATTTGTTACCCGCCAATGCGCAAAATCTTCTCCGTTCCCTTTACCTCCCGTTGGAGTAAAAAGAGGGCAATTTCGGGTGGCTTAGCTCACGCGGAGACTGGTGTGAGTCAGTTTTTCAGGCGCCACTCGCTTCGACTTTCACCGAAATTGCCTACTTACCGTCGCCTAGAAGCGAGAAATCGGCGACGATCAATTCTACACACCCAAACACGTATTTTAGCAAAAATAGCCGATGCGGCAATAATAACGCCAGCGTTACAATTGGTACCACAATTATATTATTCACTTCAATCAAATATTTCAATCGACGGCGCCGCGTTACACTACTTATTGATTTTTAAAATTATTTCATAACAATACCTATTTCTAAACTTACTGTGTAAACCCTGCTGTGACTACGAATAATCTGCTTCGTCGATTCGCTACTGTCGTATGGTCGTCTAATCGGGAAATCCCCACGTATTGCAAATCAGCGTTTTCTTCGCGCTTGCTCCGCCGTTGATCGTTCTCCTAACGCCTTCGCCTTCGACCCACTAGACATTCGCCCTCGAATCGCTACTACGCCGCTACATCCGATTTTCCCCAGATCATTAAGTTCGCTGCTTCTTCCTGATTTTCTTCCACCCGTATTCGACTACCACTGGCTCCACGATTTTTCTTTACGTTCGTGCGGTGTACACCTTCGCTGTTTCTTCGAGTTTGACACGCTTGGCCCCAGGTTACTCGAGCGCACGCCAGCAATCCGATTACCATGAAAAATTCAAATTAGTGGAATTAGTTCCTGACTCCGCTTCGGAACGTCTGGTTCTCACCTTGACAGCTGGGGGAATAGGAAGATCCATAGCCTGTCCCCTGGCCAGCAAACCTCGCATAGAGGTTTCCCGTGCCGCTTCTGCGGTATCTTTGCAGACCGTTGGTTGTTTCATTGGCAATATCGTTCGATCGGGTGCATTGGCCCCTTGTACTCACTACACGCGCCTGCTAAAGTGCAATTTCGCGCACTTAAGTCCGATGGAAATCGGAACGCGCCCTTATTGTTTCGCCGCATGGTGGCGGTTCGATCGCCCGATGACATCTACTGTCTAACTCCGTCGCCAATTTGATTGTTTACAATCATTAAAAATAGTTCTGTTCATGGCCCGGCGCGTCATTCTCGGTCGTGTTTAGCCATTCGCGTGCAAAAATTCGCGAGTTCTCCTTGTTTGGTCGTGTTGATTCTGGTGGATATCGGCGTTGCGTTTCGTTCTGGATCCATGGCCCCTTTGCTGCGTAGCGGGTCGTTCGTTTCTGGGTCAGGTGATTCGTCGATCGTCTGAAATTGAATCGACGGCGATAGCTTGACCTGGTGAGGAACACTCGCCTTCATCGGTCGTCGAACAAGTCCTTTTTTTTTTAATTTTCCCTTTCTTGTTTTATCCTTATTAACTACTGCGTATTCGTTTACATCTTAACTCTATTATATCTCTATCTTAACTCTAAGATTTATTGGTTTATGCTAGTCTACAGTTTTTCCTTTTTCGCTGGCGTTACATGTTTTAACTGTTCCATTCTCAAGATCCATCCCATCCCAAAGAGTTGCATTTTTAGTTTGGAAATATGTGCTTAACATGTTCGTTTTAAAAAGAACATAGTGAAAGAAGAAAAGATTTGAACATAGTGAAAGATGAAAGATCGCCAATGCAGAAACTGAGTCGTTGTATTTTCCTTCATTCATTTCTTTTTCTAAAGCCTTTTTTATAGTGCCATAGCTATCGATCAAATAATTGCAATTGTGAAATCTCATTCACTAGCGAGTCGAGCTTAAACTTCTCATTTCACGCCTTGTGTTTAGACCAACTGCCTCTTCAAGCTGCTTCAACTATTGGTGTTGTGATGGCTTTGAAAAGTGTATGTAAAGGGATTCGATGACATTGAAAAAGGATGCATACGTTTCGATTGTGAAAAATGTTTCCATCGCAACAAGGATAATTTTATGAGCTTGACAGCGTACAAATGTGGCTGCAAGGTGTTTTATCTTAATTTAGGTTTGTAAACCATCTTTTTGACCTGATATGACACTAGCACCATCATAAGACTATCCAACAACAGCCAATTCGCTAGGTCCGTAGCTGCCTAACAGGCTCAAAATTATATCGACTAAATACGAGGCATTTCTAGCTCCTAAAACGTCTAGCAAATCTGACAAACACGGAGAGTTGTTCCTTTTTGTAGACCCTTGCTTCGTCTGCCATAATGGGTATCAGTCCGCACTCTTTTATTTCAGCTGTCAGGTCCTCGCGAACGATTTCAGCAATTGTTTTAATTGACTCATTTTGTGTTTTGCCACTACAGTAGTTCGCAACCTTGTTTTTAAAATGTTTTTCAAAAGTTAAATCATGCTTCGGGAATGATTCACAAAATTCCAAAAAAAAAATTCACGGTTATCACTGGGACCACTTTCATCACGTCCTCTGAAAGCAAATCCTTGGCGACTGACACACGTCGTAAGGTCGACAGCCTTTTCCAAGTAATTTCGGTTCATATTGACAATATTTTTAGACTGTTCAAGCACCATATCACTAATTGTCTTCCAAGTACTATTAAAATTTTATTATTGTAGAGTTTTTATTATTGTATGCAATATGTCCTTGAAGACATTAAGGATGAATTTTACAATCCGGATCGCGAAGTTTGGTGGAGCTGAAATGTTAGTGTATTTTTGGCGACAATGCAAATTCTATGGAAAATTTCGCATTGTGATAACTTCACACCGAGTCATCAGATCATCACGAAATTTACAAGACGCATCAATGGGTATAAAAAATAAGTTTTTGTCGTTTTGAAATGTCTGGACAACTGTGTAGCTACCATAAGTACGTAAACACAAATTTTTCACACCATTGACTCTCTGGTATTTTTATCGATATTTAGAATAAAATGCAAATGATTGATGAATTTGATACTATATTTATACTGCCAAATCTAAACTTTTAAAATTCCCAATCGCACAATAATCGTAATCCTTCACCAAATTATTTATATTTTTAGCACCTGGAACTTGCGTTTACGGTATCTCGCGACCGGATATAATTCACAGGATATATTGGTCTTGAGTAGATACAGGTCTGACAAAAGTTTAATCAAAATGATAGGAACCATGTGGCGGTCGTGTCACCATGAAAAAACGCTCGGTGAAATTGAAGTGCTATGTTCTTTACCTATCAAATTATAATGAAATTCACACACATTTAACCTGAGTGTAAACCAAGTACATCAGAGTTTTGGTTGTAATGTTAGGGCCGCGATGCCAGCATAAACATTTTTGTCCTGGAAATTGGTACTATTAAATTTTCAAAAAAAAATGATTTTATAGTGAAAATAAGCCGAAAATATTTCAATTTCAAAAAATTTAACACATTCGTGGAAGGTAACTCCAAACATCCTTTTTTTCGTATAACTTCTAACGCTTTCAATGGATCAAAAGTTAAAGGGTAAGTTATTTGAACGGGATGGAAATTCGGTATAGTTTTTGTTGTGGTGGTGTCAAAAGGTTTACAGCAGCAATATTGGACTTTCCGAACTATTCCTAATAAGTACACTTTATCATACGCAAAAGTCAAAGAAACGTGGTCTCAAATATGGAATGAGACTGTGTTTGTTTTGCTTAATGTTAGGTTTGCATGTGCTTATTGTATATGATCCCACCAAGAAAGAGTAAGCGCAGCGAAAATTGTTCGCAATAAAAAACATTGTCTTGAATAGATAGCATAAAAGTGGCAGGGATGCCATTTTTATTCTCCAAATGACTTCGAAAATTGTATTCTACGTTAGCCTACCATTTGAATACTCAGACTATGTTTTGTGAAAAACATAATTGCATAAAACGCCAGTTTATAAAAGTATTCTTATCTAAATACCTGTATATTGTCTAGTAGGAATGAACGGATAATCTCAATAAACAAGGATTATGTGCGAGGCGCTTTTCATCTTTTTTTAACGTATAACTTGTCGAAATTAAATATTGCCGTCCATTTCTCGAGATAAGTCCCATAACATCGTTATTAATACCGCAAATAACACAGTCTCTATGTTATAAGTAGTGTGTATGCTTTGGTATAGGCTTACACTACTGCACTACACAACTTTTGCTGTAACAAAAAAAAACCAAAGAGGCGAAAACTTAAGTGTCTGCTGTTGAAAATATTTATTTTTCTGAAAGGGGCCAACCTAAGGTCTGGGGGGTCCCGGCCCCCCCCTGGCCCCTCCTACGGTGCGCCTATGCCTACTCTGCAAATTTCGCTTTGATCCGATGACTGCATTGGAAGCTATAGGGGTACAAAGAAATTTAGTGTTAGCAGCCGCAAAAGTGTTCAAATTCTCGAAAACTTAATATTTGTTGTCTGCTGTCACTACAAAATTCTTGAGGCGACACAAAACCTGAAAGAGACGTCTTTTTTCCGCTCAAGTAGAATCGGCGAGGACCATGCGCGTGCTGATGGCTCCACCACTCCCATCTTCAACATCTCGTCCAGCTCCTGGTTGATTTGCTTCTGCACTGCGGGTGACATGGGATAATACCTTTGTTTGATTAGAGGTAAGTCCTTGTTGATGACATGATTCACCGACTTCGCACAGCCCAGTCCATCCGCCATCAACTTGAACTGCTCTTCCAGAGGGTTCGTCGAAATTTGTGCCTCCTCCCGCTCCCAGTAATCGACTTCTAATATCAGCTCTTGGGGAACCGACGGAATAATCAAGGTGTTCAGATCATGTGTTCGGCCATTCAACGTAAATTTCAACCGCACCGAGCCTGTTACCGCACCGAGCCTGTTACAACCCAATTTGCGAGTTGAACCTCCTCGATCCCCGCCTGATCTAGTATAAAACCCCTATTTGCCAGGCGAAACCACCCTTTCCTCCCTAAAATAGTGTGGCTCGCCCCCGAGTCTAGTAGTCCCTCCATATTAACGTCCTCTACATCCACTTTTATGTGCGGATGACTATCTCGGCTTCTTTCTTCTAGAGCATAGTCTATCGTTGGTTGTTGTTTCCTTGCTTGCGGCCGCGACCTCTTGCTCACCTGGCCGCTTAGGGAGCACGTCTGCCGTTTCCCGATTCGTGTGAGGGAAGCCGCGCCCCTGCTTCGTTCCTACTCTGTCTATTCTGGCAGGATGGGCATGCGGACCGCATGGCTCCTTGGTGGCCGCATCCAAAACAGCGTAAAGGTTCAGGACAATCTCTTGACAAGTGTCGAGAGCTCTCTGTAGTCCGTCTCGTAATCCAATGGGTACTCCACCTCGACATAAGATATATCCAATACCGCCTCTGTCTTCAGCGTAGCCCTCAGGGTTTTTCTCATGTTGTCCACTGTTTCCGACGGAAAACCGCGGATGGCGAGCTCATCCTTGGTCAACCTATCCACGGGAATCTTCATCACAAGATCAAGAACTCTCAACTGCTATTAAAATAAACGTATTAAAGCAACTCGGCCCAAACCGCTGCCTACTAACATCAGACTATCCACTTAAACTGCCGCCAAGGCGATGTCACTAGACCAGCCTGAATTATTTTTAAAGTAATTTGCTCACAGCGGAAATTTTCTCCCACTGATCATCTATCCCCTAGTAAATCAGCAGCAGCAACACTCCGTAAACCTGCCCTTGAAATTTTGCCTCTTATCCTTAATCTTCACATGCACTTGCACACACTCAACTCAAGATAAATTCACTATACACACATTCCGTTCATTTCCAAAATAGTACCAGCATCCAAAATATTTGATTTATGTAATAGAAAAATAAAGAAAATATTCTATGTCGGCAATAATAATTCCAAAATATTCAAATCATGCAGTGACAATCTCAAAATTTCAATTCATGTGGAAAAATAATGTGAAATACATCAATCCCAGATCGAAAATCCCGATTTCATCAACGTTACCACGATCTACCGTATCCAGATCAAAACTCGATTTACTCTGCCTCTTTTATTTCGAATTTACGCGACTAACCACCTTCCCACAATATGCGATTTGGCTTCTCAGAATTTTCCAATTACCGTTGTATCGTTATTACCGTTAAGGCCCCACGTTGGGCGTCAATTTGTTACCGTTGTACACGCGACACGGTCTTAAACCCTTAACCCCCAACTGTGATGCAAGGGCGGCAGAAAAGTTCGTGAGTGGACGCCACTCGCTTCTTATTCGAAAACTGCCTCCAAGCCGTCTCTTTGAAGCGAGAAGACGGCGACGGGTACTATGCAAGACCCTGAACTCACGCCACTATCGACCAACGCGACTCGAAATAATGAAAACGCCCGTCTCACATTAATAACACCAGTTTACAATTCATGACATCATTCTATTTCGCACTTATTTTTGACTTTCTACCGTCGGCACCGCGTTACATAGTTTTCGAAAGTAAAAAAAATAGTTCACAATAATGCCTATGACTAAACTACCAATTAATCACCTGTTACTAATCTCGCCTAATCTGCCCCGTTGGTTCTCCACCGTCGTTTCTTCGCTTATTCGGGATAATCCCCCACGTAATCGACTGTCGTTTCTTCGCAGTTGTACCTCTGATTCACGCTCGACCCGCCAGTACTGTGCACTTGATTTGCCACCAAATAGCCGCACTCGCCGGTTCTTCTTGAGTCAATTACACCAGGTCTCTCGTACTCGATTTTCGTTGTTCCCAATACGTATCGTTTTTAACTCTTGTATACTACTTCGATCTTCTCAGCTTCGCCCAGCCTCTTCGATCGTCCACCAACAATTCCAAAATATGTAAAATATTGAAAAGGAATAAATTCCTCTATGCACCTCGGTGCGTCTGATTCTCACCTGATCCTCTGGCCAAATAGGCCGATCCAGGTCCTGTCCACTTTCCATCGAGCCTCGCCTAGAGTTTTCACTCACCGCTTCTGCGGTATCTTTGTTAATTGCTGGCTGCCCATACCTTGCATCATGCATTCGGGTGCATCGCCCATTGCACTTGATACATGCGTCTTTGCAAGTGCATTTTCCTGCACTTACGTCCGATGGTTATCGGAATGCACCCTTTTATTTATTTGCCGCATGGTGGCGGTTCTGTTGCCTGTTGACGTTTCGTGTATCGCTCCTTTGACGTTTTCGGTGTTTATACGCGACGTGTGAATAATATTTGTATTTGTCGGATACGAGATATATCGTCTACATTGCAAATTAATTCGTGAAAATACAGGCAAAACAAATTTCCTATTCAGGTTCTGGGGCGTCTTGAAATGTGCCAGAAGTCAGCTCATCTAATGAAGAAAACTGTAATTGTGCCTGTTGGATACGTGATATTTCGTCTGCATTGCAAGTCTCGTGAGTAAACAGGTCGGCGTGCAATTCCTGCTTTACAGCCGGGGTGTCGGTGTTGTTCGTGATCCCTCAGAATTCTTGGCCCCTTAGCTACGCTATGGTTTGCTCGATTCCGGATCAGGTAATGGTCGAGCGTCTAATATGAATCGATGGCGATGGCTTGGCCTGGGGGGGAGCACTCATTTTCATCGACGAGGCGACCAAGTTCATCTTACAATCAAATACCGCCGCTGATTTTAATTAACATCTGTTTGTCTAGATACTATATTACAACCTTCCCTATTATATATATATATATATATATATATATATATATATATATATATATATATATATATATATATATATATATATATATATATATATATATATATATATATATATATATATATATATATATATATATATATATATATATATATATATATATATATATATATATATATATATATATATATATATATATATATATATATATATATATATATATATATATATATATATATATATATATATATATATATATATATATATATATATATATATATATATATATATATATATATATATATATATATATATATATATATATATATATATATATATATATATAAAAATGGAAAGATTGTGGTGACGCCTTACTGCGTCAGAAATTGCAATACATGTGAATGTAGAGACGTCTGATCCCCTCAACGTTTCAACAATCAAACGCAGACTTCTAGGAGCAGGTCTTCATGGTCGGATAGCTGTACGAAAACCATTTTTACGTGCCAAAAATGAAAAGAAGCGACTGGAATGGGCTAAGCAACACAAAAATTGGACATTTTAGGATCGGAAAAAGGTTCTGTAAAGTGGAGAATCAAAGTTCGAAGTTTTCAGCTCAAGACGAAAATTTTTTGCTCGCAGGTCAGCAGGAGGGAGATAATCCGATCAATGTTTAGTGCCTGCCGTAAAACATGGTGGTGGTTCTGCTATGATATGGAGCAGTTTTGAGGGAGACAGAGTCGGTAACATCTGCAAAAATCAAGAAATAATGAGGAAAGAACTCTATCGGAATATTCTCGAAAACAAGATGTTACCATCTGGACTGCGTATTTTAGGAACAGGATTCATATTTCAGCATGACAATGACCTCAAATACTTTTCTAAAATCTGCAGAGATGATTTAAACCAGCTTTTAACTGAAAGAGTCTTAGAATTATGATTTGGCCACCACAGTCAATTCATCTTAACCCCATAGAGCTTTTATGGGATAAGCTGGGCATTAACGTCCGAAAAGCCTGCCCTATATCTGCTGAGCATCTGTGGAGTATTTTGCAAGCAGAATGGGGCAAAATTTTATCTAAGACCTTGACAAAATTACTTCGCAGGTTACCAAAAGTTTGTGAAGCGGTTATTACGAATAAGGGTGGACGCATTGATGAAAATTAAACTTAATAATAATTTTACCGTTTCGAAACTTTTTTCTAAATACAATAAGTACTCTAAATACTTCTCAAAAGAACTTGTTTCTCTAACTTCCAACCGTTTGAAATATTAAATTTGTTGGGTGGGCAAATACTTTTGAGCGATAATGTATATATCATATAAGTGCTACGTTAGTTGCAATTGAATTTTAGTTCAACGGAGTATACGTTCAACGTTTAACTACATACATAAGCAATTAATATCCATTAATAATATCCATCATTTCTCCCTAGCTTATTTTTTTTTCGCCGGTTCCGCCAATTTCGATATCGTATTGGAGCTTCTCGTTAAGAAATGTTAGTTTTAGGTTAATTAGATCGACTTAACGCGCCTGTTGACTCCTGTAAGTAAGTCGTGTCCATTGTATCTCTCGCTAGAGTTGATCCGGAGGCTCTCTGTACGCTGTTTTGAAGGTGAAATTCAGTTGAAGGTGAAATGTGCATGCATCATATTTGATTTCAATGCCGCCGAAGGCTCCCGTTCAGCTTGGGTGCGGTGCAAGGTATTACCATCAAAAGCCGCTATGAATTCTGACACCCAGGGTGAATCATGTGAAAAGTTTCGAACGTAAACTGGATCCCCTACACAAAACTCGGACCTTGGTTTCGCTTCCAAACAGTTGGTAGGTTTTATGTTGCCGCCCATGAAGTAGCTCTGATGAAGTTTTCTCATTGATTGAATTTGGAGAAAATCTAGAAGAAGATAAATACCTTAGCAATGAGCTTTTGAAATGACGTCACAACTATCGCCTTTCTTAATGATCGTTGACAAACGGCCGTTCAAAAAAACTTGAAACGCCAACCGTAATTTAATTTTTTTCTTTTGAGGCTTCTAATATTAACTTCGTTATAGCAGATCGAAGCAGATCGAAGCAGTTGTTACTTTTGCGTGGCGAATTTAACCGCCGCGTAGCAATCGTTACAAACTGCTCGATTCAATGATCTTATGAAAAAAAGGCAGATTTGTCGTTAAAACAATCTAACTGGTCGCCTAAGAGCTTTGGCTTACCGAGATAGACTGTACTTTATTCTGTATTCTGTTTCCCTATATATATGATACATTTTGCTGAATCGATCGGTGTATGGACTGGTTTTTGAATTTGAAAATATAAAAATTAATTAGCTAGCGTATTGTCCGCTTAGAGTAGATGTCGCGGTTGTCGATAGGTAGGTGCTATTTTGACATTTGTCAGTGTGACAATTCAATTAGTAATTGTACACAACACCCCCTCCCTTTGAGGAAAAAAAAATTTTCTTTTCAGTAGTAAATGAAATTTTTTTTTTTTTTTGTTTTGAATCCATACACCTTTACAGTTTTTTACAATTATCCTGATTCATAAGTTCATGTTGTTGCTTAAATATATATTCTTATAAATTTTTTTTTTGTTTTATTTGATTTTGCTTACTTAAATGTAACTTCGATACATATGTTTATATTTTTTTTTTGAATATAATTCTAGTCTTGTAATAACTATATGCATTTTGTTTTGCATATTTTGTTTTTTTTTTTATTCTTGTCTTACATTAATACTGTACATGTTCAAATGTTTTTATCCTTTTAAATTAGTGGTGTATATAATTTTAATAGGTTATTGTGATATTTTTTACATTTTCCGTTTACTAATATATGAGTATTTACATTATCTCTTTCTATTATTTCATATGGTCCGTGATATGTGTTCTGCAACTTCTTTCTATTAATATTTCTGACTAAAACTAGATCTCCTACTTTGAATGTTGCTGGGTTTGTGTTACTATCTAATCTATTTTTTCTTTCCTTTTTCACTTTCTCAATTATGTTTTGAGCTAAACTAATGCTATTTCTAAGTCTAATTTTTAGTTCATTGACGAAATTGTCTATATTGTTAATCGGTTCATTTTTTTCTATAATGTCGTCGGGCAATTGTGGTAGTCTGCCATATACTAGTTCGTATGGAGAATATTCTGTATCAATATGTGGACTCGTATGGTACGCGAAAGTGTAATACGGTATCCATTTGTCCCATTCATAATCGTTAGCAAAATTAAGCAAATATTCATTTAATACTCTGTGGTTACGTTCCACTGAGCCGAGTGTTTCATGATGATATGGTGCTGAGAAAATTTGTTGAATTTTTAATAAATTGCAAATGTTTCCCATTAGCTCATTGGCGAATTCAGTTCCATTATCTGATTTTAAAATTTTGAAAATACCATGCTTTAATATTAGTTGTTCTACTAGTGTTTTGGCGATAGTTTTAGCATCTTTTGTTTCAATTGGGTGTGCAATAACGTATTTTGACAATTCGCATTGCATTGTGAGAATGTATCGATAACCGTTGGATATTCTTAATGGTCCTACTGTGTCTATAGCAATTGTTTCGAATGTGTTCTTTGGTGTGTCTGTTATTGTTTGTTTCTCTTTTATATGTTGTGTTTGTTTATTTTTCGCACAAGTTTCACAGTTTTTAATAAATGTCTTTGTCATTTTATTCATGTCTTTCCATATATATTTTTGCTTTAGTTTTAGTAATGTTTTTCTGACACCTAAGTGTCCTCCTATCGGTGTTGTATGGTAGTTGTTTATTAGTTTGAATTGTATTATTTTATCGGTTATTCGTTTTGGTGGTTTGTATATTATTATTCTGAGGGGTTCTTTATTGTTTGTTAGAATACTCTTCTGTACTTGATTAAATTGGTTTTTAAATTCTTCCTTATTTATCATTTTATATATTTCATCATTTTCTTCTATGTATACTTTCGTTACATTTTTTCTAGTTGCTTGTGATGTCAGTTTCTCCAATGTCGAAACTAATTCGGATGGATTATCGCTGCATCTAACTATGATTTGATTGTTTTCAAATATAGTTTTTGGGTTTTTTCCCATTTCGAACTTTAATTGCGTTAAATTTTTTATATCAGCTGGGGAATCGCTGTTCCATATATAAATTTCGTTGGCCATTAGGTTTGGTTTGGTTATTCTTCTTGTTTGCGCTTTTTTAGTGTATTCTAATTTTTTTGCCATATTTCTTGTAAGGGGTAATACCTTCTTTTCTTCGGTAATATTTCTTTGCTTTGGTATCATATCTTTTAACGTGTCTGAATTTAATTTGATGCGTGACAATGCATCTGCATTGACGTTCATCTTGCCTTTTCGATATATTATATCGAAATTATAATCGCATAAATCTAGTCTTATGCGTGTCATCTTTGATGATGGGTTTCTATGTGTAAATAGTTATATAAGTGGCCTGTGGTCTGTAACGACTGTAAATTTATTTCCGAATAAATAGGGTCTAAAGAAATTTATCGCCCAATGGATTGCCAATAGTTCCTTTTCGATTATCGGTTTGCTTAATTCATGTTTTACTAGGGTTCTACTTGCGTAGGAAATGGGTAAGTCATGTCCTATTTCGCCTTGTGAGAGTACTGCACCTAATGCATAGTCTGATGCATCGGTTGTGACAATAAATGGCTTATTGAAATCTGGGTATTGTAATATTGGTGCATTCATTAGTTTATGCTTCAGTACTTCAAATGTTGATTGACAATTTTCTGTCCATAAGAACTTCGTATTCTTTTTCAGTAAATCGTTTAAGCATTTTGTTATTTTTGCGAAGTCTGGTATAAATCGTCGATAATAATTAGCAAATGCGACGAATCTTCGAACCTCGTCTGCATTTGTAGGTATCGGGTAGTTTTTAATTGTTTTGAATTTTGCAGGGTCTGTTCGGACTCCGTCTTTTGTTATTAAATGTCCCAAGTACACTACTTCACTTCTCAAAAAATTGCATTTCTCAGGGTTCAGTTTTAGGTTGTATTTTTCTAGCCTATCAAATATTTTCATTAAATTTGTGTTATGATGTGCGAGGCTGCAACCAAAGACGATTATGTCATCGACATATAAGAATGCTGCTGAGTCTAATCTACTTAGGGCTACTGTTAGCATGCGTTGGAAGCTGTTTGATGAAATTGTTAGACCGAAAGGTAATCGTTTGAACTGATAATGCCCTTTGTTTGTTGAAAAGGCTGTTAATGGTCTTGATTCCTCTGTCAGTTCGATTTGGTGAAAGGAACTTGTCATGTCCGGGGTGGAGAAGTATTTCGCTCTTCCTAGTCTGTCTAAAACATCTTCTAGCCTTGTGAGTGGAAATTTGTCATTAACAATTTTTTTGTTGAGTGCTCTAAAATCTACAACTAGTCTCAATTTTGTTGGGCCTGACTCACTTTTCTTTGGTGTTAAAAGTAGTGGTGAGTTATATGGACTGGTAGAGTTTTCGATAATGTTGTCCTCTAGTAATTGGTTTACTTGTCGATTTATTTCATCAATATGTGTATGGGGCAGTCTATAGTTCTTAATATATGTTGGTGTATTATCCGTGACTTGTATATTTTGTTATTTAAGTTATTTGATGTAAGACTATCGTGTTCCAGGTGAAAAATATGTTGATAATTTTGGATGATTTCTAATATTGATTCTTGGTCTTTTTGGTTCAAGTGTTGCAGTTTAATGTATGTTAATAATTCTTGAAATCTTTGCTTTCTTTTGTTGTTTGTATTTACTGAAACATTATTTTTATTTATTTTATATTTAGTTTTTTTAGTTTCTACCTTAAATTTTTGAATTATCATGTCTTCTTCGTTCGTGTTCAGTAGCTTTATATGTTTGATGCTTTCTGCTGGTATTATTGTGCTGCCTATGTAGACTCCTGGTGTTATTTCTTTGTTAATTACTATGCTGTCTTCTTTGATGGTAAAGTCGACTGGGCAAATGTATTCGCACCTTGCGGGTATTGTTAACTTGTGTATTTCGCAATTTGTACTGATCGGCATAGTATACTCTTCATCGTCGACATTGATCGTTATCGTATAAGTTTCATAATCAATTTTTGCTAGTTTTTGTACAAAGAAATCTCTTCCTAGTATTCCGTCTGTAAGGATGGGGAAATCAGGTTCTACTATTTGGAAGGGGTAACGTATACTTTTTTCACCAATGTTCAAGTCTAGATTAGCAGTGCCTATTGAAAATATTTCCTGGTTTGTTATGCCAGAGAATTTGCATCGTTTATCCGCATCTATTTTCTCATCCTCTGAAATTGCACTTATTTTGCATATTGATAAATCGGCTCCTGTATCTATCAATAGCTTCAAATTTTTCCTTGATTTCTCGCAATATAGCGTAACGTAATTTTTTAATTGTGTGTTTAGTAGGTATATTTTTTCTTCCTGTATCCCGGGGTCAACTTTTATTCTTCGTTGCTGCTGGCCTCCGGGCCTATTGAGTTTCCCTGTATTATATTTATTCTGTTTTGTCTGTTAATTTCATAGTTTCTGTTTGTTCCTCTGTTGTTCCTGTTACTTGTGTTAGGGTTCTGATATGTATTTCGATTTACTTCATGATATCTGCTGTTGTTATTTCTATGGTTTACTTCCTCATATCTGGGATTGTAACTATTTCTAAAGTTATTTCTATAATTGCTGTTCTGGTTTGTTACATTATTTCTTGTGTTGAAATTACTGCTGTTATTCCTGTTGTTATTTCTGTTACTATTAATATGGTTTTGTCTATAATTATTATTCCTATATGTGTTATAATTATTCGGTTTATTTCTATTATTATAATTCAGTTGCCGACTTATATTATATCTGTGATTCACGTACATAATGTTTTCTGTAACATTATTGCTTGATTCGAATTCAGTTGCTGTTTGAATAGCTTCTACGAATGTTTTTGGCTGTGCCGCAAACATAGTAGGTTTAAGGGTTTCGCTTAACCCATTCTTGAAAATAGTTAGTGCATACGAGTCGTTTGACTTCTGTATAGCACTTTTCTCTGCTTGAGATGGATTCTGACCCAAGCTGCTAATTTGAATTTCACTTAATTCGTTAATGAGCTCGGATAGTTATTCACCAAATTTTTCAACTGTTCCGCGTTGACTTAATTGTGCTAATTGGGTATGAATGTGGTGCGGGCTTTTTTTGCTTTTGTATCTATTCCTGAGGCTATTTTCTAATTCTTCATAAGTTTTAATGTCTAATGTTATGAGTTGTGTTCTAACTACTGTTCCTAGTTTTACATTTTTAGTAAAATTTAATAGATTGTTTTTTCCGTCTTCGTTAAGACTTTGATTTAGTAGACTTGTTATTGTTAGGAACGCTTCCAGTTCTTTGGGGTTTCCATTAAAGACTGGTATTGATTTTAATGCTAACTTGATATTAAAGTTGCTCATTTTGTTGTCTATCGAATCTTTTAGTTTTTCTAGCAATAGTTCCTTTGCTTCTTTGTATTTTTGTTGTAATATTTCTAACAACTCCTGACTACTTTCTATTTTAAGTGCTTCTTCTTGAATTTCCTCTAATGTTTCTAATTTTTCTTAGATATAATCTCGCTTATAAGCTCTGTTTGGTGTTTTCTTTAGGTTAGCTATTATTTTTGAAACTATAGTAATGTTTTGTTCCATTTATAATGATTTATCATGGACCATATGAAAAATTACTAGCAATTGAGAATTTAAATTTGAATTTTTCATTTCAATATCAAATACTAGATGTCGTTTGTGACGCTGAATGGGACAAAGTAAAACTTGTCAAAAAAGAAAGAACTTAGAATTTCTTATATTGTGTCAAAAAGTTTGTGCAATAGAAATGTTGTTTGTGTTTTCGTTTTTAAATTGTATTGTTTTAATTCGTTTAAATTTGCTTTTGCATTTGAGAATACATTTTGAAAATACATAATTCATTCTAATTTCGAAAATACATTCTAATTCACGGCTATTTGTTTGTTGTTTTTATTTTTCAATTGTGTTCGCAGCTGTTCGATATACTCGTAGATCTGTTGCTGTACGTCCCATGGTGGAGGGTTAGTTTCGTCAGTCGCAACTCGTCTCAGCGATGCAATTTTTCTTCTGAGGTAGACTTGTTTGCCGCTGCGCTTCTTCTTCTTCGGTATTTTCGGGATGATCGTTCTTGCCGCGTCCAGTTTTCGGGCTTCTAATATTGCAGGATGTACCCTCGGCTGTGGTCTGCCTTCTTTCGGGATGATTGTCTTTGACGGGGGCAGGGTCGCCATGAAATGACGTCACAACTATCGCCTTTCTTAATGATCGTTGACAAACGGCCGTTCAAAAAAACTTGAAACGCCAACCGTAATTTAATTTTTTTCTTTTGAGGCTTCTAATATTAACTTCGTAATAGCAGATCGAAGCAGATCGAAGCAGTTGTTACTTTTGCGTGGCGAATTTAACCGCCGCGTAGCAATCGTTACAAACTGCTCGATTCAATGATCTTATGAAAAAAAAGGCAGATTTGTCGTTAAAACAATCTAACTGGTCGCCTAAGAGCTTTGGCTTACCGAGATAGACTGTACTTTATTCTGTATTCTGTTTCCCTATATATATGATACATTTTGCTGAATCGATCGGTGTATGGACTGGTTTTTGAATTTGAAAATATAAAAATTACTTAGCTCGTGTGCGTATTGTCCGCTTAGAGTAGATGTCGCGGTTGTCGATAGGTAGGTGCTATTTTGACATTTGTCAGTGTGACAATTCAATTAGTAATTGTACACAACACTTTCAGTGATTGCCCCTCATATTTAAGCTTCTGTAAAGAAGTTTTGAAATATAACACTTCGCTCAGCTTGTCCATTGGATGCTGTATGAAATGATGCGGCTGTAAGATGCACTATTCCGTTCCTCTAGAGAAATTGCCGGAACTTGTCGCTGGTAAACTAAGGACCATTATATATATATATATATTTATATATATAAGGACCATTGTACATATATTTATGTATATATATATATATAAATATATATATATATATATATATATATATATATATATATATATATATATATATATATATATCTATATATATATATATAATATATATATATATATATATATATATATATATATATATATATATATTTATATTTATATATATATATATATATATATATATATATATAAACTGTATAATATATATATATATATATATATATATATATATATATATATATATATATATATATATATATGTATATATTATATATATATATATATATATATATATATATATATATATACATATATATATATATATATATATATATATATATATATATATATATATATATATATATATATATATATATATACATATATACATACAAACAGTAGGCAAAATTCGTATTCGTACGGCCAATTTTTTATGGGTAAATTGCATTATATCATTAAAACAAGAATAATGTCCATTCAGAATTTATTATCATCCTTCACAATACTTAAATTTTAGCAAACTATGCAGAATTAACTTAAATTTTCTTGCCATTCAACGAAAATAAAAAAAAAATGATTTCCAATAGCAGCAAAATCCGTATTCGTACCCGTGATAATTTCATCATTGTGGCTATAATGCACGTGTTGTTGTTCTACGAATCGTTAGAATTGACAGCTGAGTTTTAGGAAAGTAGTTTGTTTTTAGTTTTATACATCGTTTCGAGTCGTTAAAGAATTAAATCTAAAATGGGACGAAAGACAAGTGAAGTTTCAAACGATTTAAGAAAGTTAATAGTAGATTTGCATAAAAAGGGCAAATCATTGAAGAAAATCGGTGATATTGTTTTAAGAAGTAAGTCAACTGTGCAATACGTCGTAAATAGCTAAAAGAAGTGTGGCCAAATCACTCGAAAATAGCGAAACCAAAACCGGTCAGTCCTCATAAGAAGGCATCGGTCCTTCTTACGACGCCATATTCGGCAGGATCCAGGAGTAAGAGGTGTAAAACTAATTTTCGCAAAACAACACCTAAGCAAGGACTTTTCGTTCTGGAAACGTGTCATCTTTTCTGACGAATGTAAATTTAACGTTAAAGCGGTTCGGTAAGGATTTGGAGTTGTTTTGGTGCTGAAGGTGTTGGGAATTTGCACTTTATCAACGGTATTATGAACTCGCACATGTATATTAACATTTCAAAGAGATATTTTGTCCAAAGCGCAAAGAAAATTAGGTTGTGAACGGAACTACATCTTCCAACAGGGCAACGATCCCAAACACAGCTTTTAATATTCATCTCTGGATGTTATATAACTGCAGGAAATATTTAAAAACTCCACCCCAAAGCCCCGACATCAATCCTATCAAAAATTTGTGGTCGATTGTTAAGAGGCACAACACAACCAAACACAACCTTCGGAACATTCAAGGGTTAAAACATGCTCTACGGACACAATGGGACAATATTCAAAAGGATTTAACTACAAAACTCGTGGAATCGATACCAACAAGGCTAAAAGCTATATTAAAACAAAAAAGTTATGCAACCAAATATTAAAACTTAAGAATACGCGTTTTATATTTAGGTTCTTAAAGCGTACGAATACGAATTTTGTTTAGTTATGACCGAAATATTGTTACTTTTTCCAAACTTGTGATATCTACACTTTTTATTTTGTTTTATTTTGTTTGATATACATATTATCAATGATTTTATTGCATATCTTTTCAACTGGTAGCAACTTGTTTCAGAATATGGAGGTTTTCACATAAAATTGTTGGGGTACGAATACGGATTTTGCATACTATATATATATATATATATATATATATATATATATATATATATATATTAATATATACGTATGTATATATTGTATATATATATATATATATATATATATATATATATTAATATATACGTATGTATATATTGTATATATATATATATATATATATATATATATATATATATATATATATATATATATATATATATACATACATACATATACATATATATATATATATATATATATATATATATATATATATATATATATATATATATATATATATATATATATATATATATATTTAAAGAAATATGAATTTTCGGCGAAGTGTGTTTAATACTAATTTTCTTCGAAATTAGTAACAATGTACAGTCTGTAAAGAGAACCAATACGACCGACTTCCTCCTAAATCTATCATTAAACCAACTCCCATTCCTGAATTTCTTAGACTAGTCGTCCATTTAGACATCTACCCCTCTGAGGGTCACTTAATCTTAACAGCAAGTGATAAATTCTCCAAATTTGCCCAAGCTTAACCCTTAAAATTACGCGCGATTGAGGATATAAAAAGTCTTTTGAGGGAACTCATATACTTCCTCGGTGTCCCAAAGTCAATCGTTATGAATAAAGAAAAGCCTTCAATTCAGCCTCCATCCTACTAATGCTACCAAACCAACTAAGCATCGAGGTCTGCAAGACATCCGCTAATAAGAGCGAGGTGACGAGCAGGTTTAGAAATGATATTCCACGGTATCAGAAATAATGCGATGCCTCAAAACGGATGGTATCCATAGGTCTTTTGAGGAACTTCTAGAGCGTTCAGTTTACGAGTATTATTCAACTATACTAAAATCAAGAAAGAAAACATAGGGATGCTTAAAAAAAAACAATAAACAAATCTAAAGATACACAACAAAAATTGGGATCCACCTGTAGAATATGAGCCAGGGCAGGAAATCTATGTTATAAATAAAAAAGGACAGCTTCCAAGCTAACAAGAAGATATAAAAAAGAAATCGTAGAAGTAAATAAGCTTACATAAAACATAACAAGATCAGGTAGAACTATCCACAAGAGTCACATTCAAAACTCAATATATTTCTGGTTCCTCATTCCTCACGCATACACGGGTGTGAAAATTATAAACTACACGAACACGCAACTGGTCACGATTAACAATGAATGGGGTTGCTGAAATTCAAAATGGCAACTCGTTCACATATTCCAAACGAACCAGTATTCAGAATTCGTATCCGAAATTTCAGCACATCCCCAACAATAATCTTTTCGATCCACTTCTATCGCACGAAATTGCGCAAATTCAATAACTAATTAACAATATCGAATTAAGACGAAAGAAAAGATCACTTAATTTTATAGGAAAAACATGAAAATTTATAGCGGGTAGTCCTGATTATGACGGTCAAACTTTGATTCAAGGAAAACCAAATAATGCAAGAGACAAACAATAACCAAGTTTTTATAAATCAAGAATATAATAATCGTATAAATAAGCTCAACAATATTACAAATGAATTAATGAACATGATAAAAAGGGATAAGGTTATCGAAAATACAATAGCGTTAAGCACACAATATAAAATAAGAATAAAGTAAAGGAAGAATTCATAAACATTGTCCAAACTATACAGCCATCTAAAATAAATATTGTCAATTCCAGCGTCCTCTCGAAAAAAGAAATATGTACAATTATTGCAAACTTTAATATATATTATATATATCGAAAAGCCGGAATCAAAAAAATCTTCAGCAAGTCCAATACCTGCAGCAATAATACCGACCATACCACCCAAGGCGGTCCACTCCGAACAGCCTCCGGATCTATTGATCGGAACCTTAAATCGGCAAAACATCACATTTTTCTCGCCAAATGAGGGCATCCGACGTAAGAGGAGAAGAGTTAGCAGCGACGGGGTCAATTCCATCTAACAACACGCGCATGTCATCCAGCTAAATTTGTTCGGGTCACATTAAATCAGAAATTCCCGAATTGCATTTTCCCACGTCTGGAAAACATCCGCCGCCGCACGTTTTGCCAATTCAACGATCACGCGGCAAATATGAACTTTCATTAGCTTCAAGAATAAACATATCTTTTAGTTCATAAGAAGCGAGCTGCGAACAAACTTGTTTTTGTTTTTAAAAAAACTTCTGTTCAATTTGCTAACTTATACTTGAGGATGTATTTGAATCTGACAATCCATGCTCTTTACTCCTTGCTACTAAACCGGCAAAAGAGAGAGCTGTAATTCAAGTAATATATATATATATATATATATATATATATATATATATATATATATATATATATATATATATATATATATATATATATATATGTATATATATATATATATATATATATCTATATATATATATATATATATATATATATATATATATATATATATATATATATATATATATATATATATATATATATATATATATATATAAGTTAGCTCTCATCACCCATTCAACATAACACCGGATACCACCCGACACCAACAAGCAACCGTGTGACCCTCTTCCACGATCGCATGAGCAGCCAAATCAGCAGTTCATACAAAGACCATTCGCACCTGCTCGTATTTCTATCTGCTGCAGTTCACACGAAATCCATTTCTGCTATTCTGATGACTGGGCGATCACGTGTTGTAACATAAGTAGCATTAGGTGTAGGTTAAGCTTTTAGAATCATTCGCATTGTAACCAGCAAGCAATTCGCATCCAGTAAAATTATATATTTTTAGACATTTTTAAAACGAATGTTTTAATTGGCACCCGAGCAGAGACCGCGCTATCGACTAAGTAAACGGAAGTTATCCAAGTAACGAAGTAGTTTTCTGACAGATATTCATCGTGGTCCTATAAATGCTGATTGAATCGTTCGATTTTGACAAAATTCACACAATAGCTGGACCTTACTTCAAACCATGTTTGGTAGAAATTTGGTTGAAAAATTCTAGCTATGATAATTTTGGTGTCTTAAATTTGAAAAAATGAAAATTTGGAAGTGAAAACATTCAAACCATCGTTTATCCTCAAAAATGTCCGTTTCTTACAATAAAACCAATCTGTATACAAATCTTATGCTTAATCTACACTTTCAAACTAAAACATTGGAAATTTCATGTCGGACAAGAACGGTAACCCTTTCCCAGTTAACCTATATATTTAGCATCAAAAACTGCTGTTCACAGGAACTCACGAACCAATAATCAGGTACAACTGAAATTTACAAAATGCATTGGACTTAAGTAGAACCAGGTCTGATAGAAGCGATTTTGAATTGTGGGCAACTCTGTGCCAGTGGTGCCATCTTGAAAAATTACATAGCAAAAAAACTGCTTTTTGCTCTATGAAATGTGAATAAGTAACCCGATTTTCATGAAATTGACACAATAGCTGAACCTTACTCTAAACTCTGTTTAGTAGAAATTTGGTTGAAAAATTCGGTTGGTGCTGCCAGCTATGGTAATTTTTGTGTCTTTGGTTTTGAAAATTCACTCAGGAAAATAAAACTTTTTGCCCTATAACTTCCAGTGCAGTCATGACATCAATACGAATTTCATACTAATAATGGAACCCATTATAGACATTATTCAGGCCAAATATTGTTGAAAAGCCACGATAGGGTTGCCAGCTATTGTTGGTTTTGTGTTTAATTGCAATATCTTTACTAAGCGGTTTTATCGTAGAATTTTCAAATGGTAATGATATTGTCGTGACAATAAACAGGAAAGATTAAGTTTTCGATTATTTGAAAAAACTTGCTGCAGGTAACCCTAAAATTCTTTATACTCCTATAACTTCGAATGTAATATACCAGGGGGAGCAGATGTAATATATTATTGGCTTTGATACTGGCAAAAGGTTGCCAGCACGAGTCGGTTGTACTACTTATGTATCAATAAATGCCTACAGTTAGTATTCATACCGGAAACGTTTACAATGAAAATAAATAACCAATGTTTCAATTCCCAAAGTTCTGCAAATTTTTCGGATCGCAGCCCCAAACACCAACTTCAGTTACAGTGCTGCAGGCACTGAGCATTTTCTTCATTGATGTTTTATGAAATGCTGCTTTGAAAATTTTTGTGAAATAAGCAACTGAGAGCGAATATAATTAACAAGTGTTCCTCTCATAAACTTTGAAATTCATGCCACTGGTAATATCTGAAACCTTTCCACCATATGAGCTATAAGACCAAAGTAAAACCTGGCGTTTGAATTAGTTTGGCTGTAATAAGCAGCTAGCGTGGTAGAATATGCACTCAAAATCTGCACGATTCTTCTACTGTTCTTCAAACATTAGTGTTTCTAGCGGTTCAGGTGCGCTAGAGTTTTTTAAGTTTTTCAACGGTATTCGAAATGCTTTAGGATAAATTTAATATATGTATGTGTCAAACAATTTTGTTTTCGACTTATGGTAAGAAACAATAGACCACACCAATATTTCAAAATCGATAGTTTTCAGAAAGATGAGTTATGGAAAAATTATTTTCAGATATAAATAATGTATTGGAATGTGTCCTACTTACGGTTTGATTGTACCAACGATCAACACTGTCACAATAAATTATATTGCTTATAAAATTTCTGCAAACTTCTCACTGTCACTTAACTAAGTGCTTCACTGTCACTAGTGATATAATAACAATTTCCTAAATAAAACTCTTACACTAGTAATGTGGCGATAAACATCGAAGCGGCTACCGGTTCTTGCCGACTCCCTTTCCTCAGCATGAGTGCTGCTGCTACTTGGGCACCCCTTTTCTTCGATGCTAATTGACTTATGTTTGCAGCGTTGGAGTATCTTTCGTACTTCTCGGGGATAATACCTTCGGACACACAATCACTTGAATTATATGCGTCGGTGAACCTTTCGTTCGACCCGGAGTCGATACTTTCCGACACGCAACAATCTTAAGAACCACGATGAATATCTGTCAGAAAACTACTTCGTTACTTGGATAACTTCCGTTTACTTAGTCGATAGCGCGGTCTCTGCTCGGGTGCCAATTAAAACATTCGTTTTAAAAATGTCTAAAAATATATAATTTTATTGGATGCGAATTGCTTGCTGGTTACAATGCGAATGATTCTAAAAGCTTAACGTACACCTAATGCTACTTATGTTACAACACGTGATCGCCCAGTCAGCAGAATAGCAGAAATGGATTTCGTGTGAACTGCAGCAGATAGAAATACGAGCAGGTGCGAATGGTCTTTGTATGAACTGCTGATTTGGCTAATCATGCGATCGTGGAAGAGGGTCACACGGTTGCTTGTTGGTGTCGGGGTGTATCCGGTGTTATGTTGAATGGGTGATGACAGCTAACTTATATATATATATATATATATATATATATATATATATATATATATGTGTTTATATATGTATATATATATATATATATATATATATATATATATAATATATATATATATATATTTTTTTTTTTTTTATATCTTGGAAGGGAAAATCCGCATGGATACCTAATCGAAGGCTATGTCGGGCGCTAACCGACTTAAAGGGGTTACATGGGTTTCAGCGAATAAAAAAACGCCATTTTTAAATGTTTCAAAAATAAAAAATAATGTATTAAATTATAATAAATTATTGTTAACAACTAAAGTAACTCTTGAACTATATGTAAAAAAACTTTTAGACAAAAATATTGATAATACGCCCTCTGGCAGCTATTTTACGAAAAGGCTCGAAAAATGCGGTGCAACGATATCTTGAGCTGGATTCATCTGAAACAAAAAAATCAAATCGTTTCTGTTAGAGTATAAGTTTGACTTGTACTTGAACGAAGGATTTGTAAAAATATTGAAATCTGAACTTTTGGCGACGTCGCGAGTAAAAAATTTAATTTTTGACCAAAAATTCAATAAATAATTCCGTGTGTATTAAATTCCAATGAACGAAACACAATATCCTTCGTTCAAGTACAAGAAAATACTATTTAAAAGAATTGTACGAAATTTGGTTAAGATTGGTGCATTAGTTTTTGAGTTATCGTTGGCACCGCATTTTTTCCGAGCCTGTTCGTAAAATAGCTGCCACAGGCGTATTATCAATATTTTTGTCTAAAATTTTTTTTACATATAGTTCAAGAGTTACTTTAGTTGCTAACAATAATTTATAATAATTTAATACATTATTTTTTATTTTGAAACATTTAAAAATTGCGTTTTTTTCATTCTCTGAAACCCATGTAACCCTTAAAACCACCTCCTTATCCTCCACCGCCCCACGGGACTGCCGACAGGTATTACTTCGTGGGGTGGGGTCAGCTTTAGCTGTTCACGGGCTGCGCCTAGTGCTCGCTCTCTGGCATCCTCTTTCCGAAGAACGGCGTGAATTTGCGCTAGTGCTCCGTCAGTGCTTTCCAAGCTTCTCTGATGCCAGTATCATCTCCACCACGTTTTCTGCCGATAAGAGCAGGTTGGGTAGAAGTTTGCAGCTTAGCTCGGTGTCGCGCAAATCGTGGACACTCAAACAGTATGTGCTCCGGGTCCTCGTCTATTCCGCATATCGGGCAGTTGGGGGGAGTCGTCCGGCCAAACGATGCAGATATTTCCGGTATACGCCATGCCCAGTTAAGAACTGCGTAAGTTCGTGGGTGATTTCTCCGTGCTTCCGCTGGGTCCATTTAGCAATATCGGGGATAAGCTTATAGGTCCATCTACCGTTGCGCATTGATCCCATCTCCTTTGCCATATTCCTACAGAGACTTGCCTCTCTGCCTTTGAATCCGCGCTGTTGTTTTTGTAGAGCCTTTGCATCTCATCTGCTAGGATTTCTATCGAATCATGCCCGCTATCACATTAGCCGCTTCACCTGGTGTTGTTCTGTAGGCGCGAATCACTCTCAGAGCACTTAATCGATAGGACGTCCAGCAGGCAGATGGGGCGATAAGATGCCGGTTCTCCAACCGGTTTGTTTGACTTTGGCAACAACACTAGCTCCTGCCTCTTCCAACATGCTGGGAAAGTTCGGTCATTCAGGCATGTGTTGAAGACACTTACAAACATTTCCGGCCTCGACTTGATGGCTATCTTAAGCCACTTGTTTGTAATTTCCATCTAACCCAGGCGCCTTTTTGTCCTTTAGTCCCTTGCACACCTCCAAAGTTCTGCTTCGGTGACCGGTGCACATCCTCAGCCGCATTCCCTGCTTCAGGTACGATGACACCATCCTGATGATGAGGAGAACAGCGTTTCAACTATCTTCCTGAGTAGTACGGGACAACTGGCCTGTGTTGAGCATGGGCCCTTTATGCGTGACATGACTGCTCGGTATGCACCTCCCATGGGTCGATACTCGCCTCCTCACACAGCTTTTTGAAACACCTTCTTGCTGTTTCGAATAGCCAGTTTGTAGTTTTTCCGCGCCTCCTGGTATGATCGCTGCAGCTCCTCATGATTGGGCTGATTTACACACGTTGGCACTGTCCTCTAGCTGTCTGACAAAGCGCTCGGAGCTTCGCTAGTTCATCGGACCACCAGTAATTGGTTTCCTATGCGGTAATTGTTTTTCGCCGTGGCCATCGAGGCATCACATGCGCGCGATATCAAATTCCACAACCGGTGCAGCTTTTCCTCCGCGGT
>OZ022263.1:115341169-115393669 GCA_963978885.1 Nemotelus pantherinus | reverse complement strand
GATTGCCTTTAAAACGGAAATCCCGCCTATCTTCAGGAGCTCCGCGGGGATCCCATCGATGCCCGATGCTTTGTTGGGCTTCAAGCGGTCCATGGCCTGTCGGATTTCACCTAGTGTAGGAGGGAAAGATGATGCACTGTCAAGGTATGTACCGATTAGAGATGGTGATTCGTCGGGTGCGGGGACATTTCCGTTCAGTAATTGCTGGAAATAGGACGCCCATCTTTCCTTCACCTGGTTGGAGCCACTTGTGATGCTTCCATCGTCAGCGCTACATAGACTAGTTCCTGGTTTAAAACCTTGTTTTAAGTGGCTCACTACTTTGTACGCTTGTCGAGTGCTGTTAGCCCTAAAGTTGTAATTCATGTTATTTAGCATGGTGTCAAAATGCCCTCGTTTCTTACGTCTAATTATTCTATTAAGCATTCTCCGAAGATCGTCATATTTTTCTTTCTTGGCTCTAGTCTGTCGTTCAATGTGGATTTTGTTGGTCGCATTCTTTTCGTCCAACGCGGCTTGACATTCCTCGTCGAATCATTCATTTCTGCGTTTCCCGGCTGTAGAAGAAGAAAGAAATAGAAATATAAAAACTCTAGCGCACCTGAACCGCTAGAAACACTAATGTTCGAAGAACAGTAGAAGAATCGTGCAGGTTTTGAGTGCATATTCCACCACATGTGCTGCTTATTACGGCCAAACTGTTTCAAATGCCACGTTTTACTTTCGTCTTAAGAATGCATTATAGCTCATATGGTGGAAGGTTTCAGATATTACCACTGGCATGAATTTCAACGTTTATGAGAGCAAAACACGGGTTAATTATATTCGTTATCAGTTGCTTATTTCACATAATTTTGAAAGCAGCATCTCATATAACGTCAATGAAGAAAATGCTCAGTGCCTGCAGCACTGTAACTGAAGTTGGTGTTTGGGGTTGCGATCCGAAAAATTTGCAGAACTTTGGGAATTGAAACATTGGTTATTTATTTTCATTGTATGTTTCCGGTATGAATACTAACTGTAAGCATTTATTGATACACAAGTAGCACAACCGACTCGTGCTGGCAACCTTTCGCCAGTATCAAAGCCAATAATATATTACATCTGCTTCACGTTGTTATATTACATTCGAAGTTTTAGGAGTATAAAGAAATTTAGGGTTACCTGCAGCGAGTTTTTTCAAATGATCGAAAGCTTAATATTTGCTGTGAAAATTCTACGATAAAACCGCTTAATAAAGATATTGCAATTAAACACAAAATCAACAATAGCTGGCAACCCTATCTTGGCTTTTCAACCAAATTTGGCCTGAATAATGTTTATGACAGGTTTCATTAATTGTATGAAATTCGTATTGATTTCATGACTGCACTGGAAGTTATAGTGCAAAAAGTTTTATTTTCCTGAGCGAATTTTCAAAACCAAAGACACAAAAATTACCAAAGCTGGCAGCACCAATCAAATTTTTCAACCAAATTTCCACCAAACAGAGATTAGAGTTAGGTTTAGCTACTGTGTCAATTTCATGAAAATCTGGTAACTTATTCACATTTCATAGGGCAAAAAGCAGTTTTTTTTCTTTGTAATTTTTCAAGATGGCACCACTGGCACAGACTTGCCCACAATTCAAAATCGCTTCTATCAAATCTGGTCTTACTTAAGTCCAATGCATTCTGTAAATTTTAGCTGTATCTGATTATTGGTTCGTGAGTTTCCGTGAACAGAAGTTTTTGATGCTAAAAATATAGGATAACTGGGAGAGGGTTACCGTTCTTGTCCGACATGAAATTTCCAAAGTTTTATTTTGAACGTGTAGATTAAACATAAGATTTATATGCAGATTGGTTTTATTGTAAGAAACGGACATTTTTTTGAGTATTCGATGGTTTGAATGTTTTCACTTCCAAATTTTTTTTTTCAAAATGAAGACACCAAAATTATCATAGCTGGCAACTCCAACCGAATTTTTCGACCAAATTTCTACCAAACGTGGCTTAAAGTAAGGCCCAGCAATTGTGTGAGTTTCGTCAAAATCGAACGATTCAATCAGAATTTATAGGGCTAAAAACAGTTATCTTTTTTAGTGGTTTTTCAAGATGGCACCACTGGCACAGAATCGCCCGCATTTCAAAATCACTTCTATCAGACCTGGTCCTATTTAAGGCCAATACATTCTGTGAATTTCAAATAATTCTGCTCATCAGATCGTGAGTTTCCGTGAACAGAAGTTTTTGATGCTAAAAATATAGGTAAATTGGGCTAGGGTTACCAGGCGTGCCCGTTATACCATATCTTTTTTTTTTTTTTGGTTATGTAAACAAAGCACAAAGTTTACATAGGAATGGCTTTTTTTGAAGAAACGGCATTTTTTCAAGAGAGACGATGATTTGGAGGTTTTCACTTTCAGTGCCTGCCCTAGCTACAGGGTTGCCAGCACGCTGATTAAAAGCTACACAGATCTACAACTAAATAATATCAATATGTCCTGAAAATTTCGTAATGATTGAATAGCTCTGTCAAAAGTTATCGAAATTTAAAAATTTTCAAATTTTCCCGTCCTCTTTTTAGGCACCCAGCGCACACATAGGGTTAAAAAATTCCAAAGCATTATCCGATTCATATGTAAAACACGTTAGAAATTTATTTCGTCAACTTTATAGGTATATTAAAAAAATCACAAATAATAGGTATATTAAAAAAATCACTTAAATGACCGCCGGCGCCAAAAGGTTAACAATAACTGACATTTAAAGAGACCTGGACCTATTCTGCATATACACCAATGTATCCTGAAAGTTTCAGCTCAATCGGATGGCGCGTTCCCGAGATTATCTCACTGAAATTTTTTGATGATATATATATACTCGTATATATATATATAGAAATATGAATTTTTGGCCGAATCGATTTTAATACTAATGTTCTTCGAACATTAGTAAAAATATAAAAACCTCTTGAAATAAAAAAATATAAAAACCCTGTTCATTATTTTATAAGAAACATTTGAATACTTTTTAAGAATCTCTTCTGAAGTTTAGAAAAAACAAATCTGAAACCAATCGGAACTCATTGCGAATATTTCACTGAGCTCGAACAAATTCCAAACAAAGTGCAAATAAATCTGTGAAAGGGAAATTGTTGAACGTTTGTTATGAAATATGTTGGAATTTACTACCAAGTCCGAACCTAATCCCGTTAATGTTTCGTTTAGTAAATTATTTATTAAAACTGTACTTTAGTTGTTCAACAGTTTTTAATGCACAAGTGCAAGTGCCGTTAAAGTTTTTTGAAATTGTGTTGTTTGAGGTGTTAACAGTGTTATTTTAAAGGTCCAAGATGCTACTCAAATTTTTTATTCTCTAGTAACTTCTCCTTTTTGTATGCAGAAGTTGCCATGCGAAGATTGCCTTCAAGAAGATGGGACGAACTTGAAGGTTTTTTAAATAGGTTTATTCTTAAAGCAGCAAAGACAAGCATAACAAACGGACAAACAAATTTGTCATTGAAAATAAATAATATGAAATGAAAGAACAAATAAAAAGAATCAGTATTGGAATTGAAAATAATATGTATTCTATTGAATACATGTAATAAGAATATATTCAAAAAGTATTGGAAGTATTCTCAAGGAACTATTTACAAACTGCAAATCGTTTTTCAAAAAATTCACAAAGGATTCATAAAGAATTCGTAATGAATCCATAAAAAATTCACAAGGAATCCCCAAAGAATTCACAATGAATGCTGAAAAAAATGAGAAATTGTACAAAAGCTTTTGAAGAACTTAATAGGGGAAGTTTGAGCACTTTTGGCGTTTTTGTAACGTTTTCCATATACCGGTCTTAAAGAAATCGTAACGAATAAGTTTGAAAATCCGAAAATTTTTTTTGAATTCGCTTCAATTTTCTGAAAGAACTATCAACGTAATGCCGAATTTGGCACACTGGGTCTACACCCCGAACAATTTGTCAAAACATTCGTAGATTTTCATAGTAGGGACAAAAATTGTGTAAAATGATGACTTTATTGCGACTCTTAATACCTTTATACTCAAAGAGCCGAATAGAATCCTGTCTGGTGACATGCTCGGTTTCATTTCTTTGTGCATTATGTAAGCTAACACGATCATTAATATTGGGTGTTGACATTTGTGGAACTCGAATCATCACGTTACACGCACATTAGTCTATTACATCTAACCAATTGCTAAATTGTTTAAGCTTAGGCTCAGATGAATTAAGCTCGCGAGTTTCATAAAGGCCCCAATCAAGCCTAGTTTGTGGCAGTAGTCTATCCACTAGTTCGCCGAGTAGTCATATGTCACAACAGATATTCTTTAACGCTTGCGGATTCTAGAGCCGCAAGTAGGTTTCTCACTTGCTCAGCGTACAATACCAAAGATTCTAGTTTATCTACCCTTGGTGGCGGCATTTTCTTTATTTTTTACATTTTCAAGGTATCCATGATTAGCGGAATATAAGATAGATGAGTCAAGTAGCATTCCATCATCTCCTGCGCATCTCTCTTCAATGCTTTTTGCAGACGACATAAGAAAACTTGCAAGCATCGATCAAGTACTCGAAAGTGGATAAAAATGTTGGCCATTGCTCTGGAGAGCCTGAAAATGGTGGCAAATCCCGAATTATTGTTTGTCGCGCGAGAAAATGTTCGATTTTATGCTCCCCGTCATTATTTGTCGTAATATTACGCGAAATGCCGGGACTTGGTAAACGCGGCGTCGGTTGATTTTGATCACACAACACTTATGATTATTTTGGATTTGCAATTTTGGCCATGTTAACAACATTATCTGTTAGATTGTGAGTCCTCGCTGCCATATAATCTTCATGTTCGTTTATCAAACTTTGGGTCATTTGTTGAATTTGGTGCTCCAGCTCTTCTAATTTGGCCGATGACTCCTTTTCACGAACTGCATTCTTACTGATTTTGTGTTTCAGGCTGAGAAAACAGGTTGAACAAATCCAATCTTTGTTCGCGATCCTGCTATCTACTCCGACGCATGTGAAATGGTACCAGTGTCGGCACGTGTCACATGCGGCCATATCGATATTGTCGTTTTCGGAGCAAAGTGGGCAATTTGCTTCTCCTTCATTCAAAATTTCGGATGCCATTCTCTTAATTTTGGCATGGCTTTCGTTTGCCATTTTGTGCATCCAAGTTGTATTTCGAGAGATAGAATAAATTTTGAGACTATAGAAATTTCAAGCTTTGTAGCGGCGATATGGAAACGCATTCGGTTTTTTTTTACTGAGATATATTTATTTTATTGTTCCGACAACTTTGTGCTGTTTGCCGCTCAAAATTTATTCTTGAAATTCTGTCGGCTAAAAATGTACATTCAAATACAATAAAGTAATAGGCAATAAGCTTTGAAAGCGATTAAGCGTTGAGACGCGTGCCTAGTCTGTCTGTTGAAAGTGGGTTATTAAGCGAATTGTACAGTGGTTTAGTGCGATTTCTTAGTTTTATATTAAAGATTAGTTAAAATCTGTCGAAATTTGGAAGTGTTTCAGTGCATTCGAAGCGAAACAAAGGATTTGGTGAAAATTTTCATTTTTAAAAACTTTGATTTGAACTAACTGTTGCGATTCTGTGTGACTGGTAGACTGTTTCGAGATGAGTGGACGCTAAAGCTATCTTTCAGAGTAAGCTTTGTGAAACTCGTGTGACTGCGGTAACTGGAATCGAACAGAGTGGGTGATAAGCTTCGTCTCCTGTGTGACCATTAGATGGTCTCGTGCTGCGTGGACGCTAAGCTACTCTTTTAAAGTGAGCTTGCGAAACATGTGCGCCTGTGATAGCTGGCAACAAGCAGAGTGGATGTTAAGCTTGTGGTCTGAATGTGTTTGCTGAACTTGATTGACTGAAAAAAGCTTTACACTTTCCAAGTGGTGTGAGCTTGAAATTGGTGCTGCCATTAAAAACATTAAATGAAATTCAATTTTTATTTTTCTCAATTCATTGAAGATAAAAACAAAACAAAAATTTAATTTTTTGTTTTATTTATTTTATATTTTTTGAGTAAAAAGTAAATGACTGACGAAGAAAAGTGTAGGAAATGCAAAAAGCAAGTAGCGGAAGAACATCCTGCACTCGCTTACGAAGACTTTTGCGGCGAAAAGTGGTACCACATCGGCTGCATGAATATTACCAAAGCGGAGTATGAGTTAAAAGAGCTTGGTAATAAAGCTAAGTGGTTCTGCAAGAAGTGTGAAACAGCACTGCGCCAAAGTTGTGAGGATAGAATTACACTGCAAGTCGAAAAAAAACCATGAGCTCTTAAAAACATTTAGTGGTAAAATTGAGCACATGGCGAAAGCAGTTGTTACGCCTATTCCGATTCCTACATACGCAAATGTCACCAGGGCAAAACCAATGAGCGCGTTTGCAATGCAAAAATTCAACAAAGGCATAATCATCAAACCAAAAAGTGATCAAGATGCTGCAAGTATGATGAGGGACAGTAAAAAAACATCAACCCGGTAAAGTTGAAATCCCCTGTTGAATTTACCAAATCACTTAGAAGTGGGGGTATATTAATGAAATCTAACGCATTTATGTATTTCGCGCTTAATAGAGTTTCGAGCGTCAATGATCCAATAGTGCCTTCTCAGAATGTTCAATGTTAATTGAGTTTGGCCGTGTAATGTAGCATTGTGTGCCTGTTGAACTAAGAGTTCAACAAATCTGCCTTTTCTAGGAATGATGATGGAGTGTTTAGCATCGTGTGGTAAATTCGCTTCAGTTAAACGTCCACCCACTCGTAGAATACCGTTGTTATCCAAGAAGAGGTGTACTTTCACCAGCCTGCTATGATCATCTATCTGTTCGTCATTTCGCAAACTTGAAATTTCTTTGTGAAACTCATTTTGCTGCGTGAATTTGATCCAAATGTTTCGAGCACTTTTGAGTTCTTCTGTCTTCAAGTATCCTTTGTCTTCGGCTTTTTCTATTCCAGCGAAGTTTATTAACAATGTCTTCTTCAGTTCTATTTTAGTTTCGGATACTTCATAAGAAATCGGCCAGTGAATTTCGTCTTGAACTAGCCACGCCGGACCACGCCACCATAAATCATTGTCAATAATTTGACGTGCTTCAATACCACGAGACGCTAAATCAGCAGGGTTATCCTGTGTTGGGACATGATACCACGGACTGTTCCCCACCGCGTTAAATATCGTTGTTGTTCAATTCGCAACGAATACTGTCCATCGCGATGGGTGACCTTTTAACCATGCCAAGACGATTTTGGAATCAGTCCATAGTCGAGTTGTCGTATCCAATAAATTCAGCGCTAATTTAACTTTAGCCATCAATTTGGCTAATAAAACCGCTCCACAAAGTTCAAGGCGTGGTATTGAGACAGGGCGTATTGGAGCTACTTTAGTTTTTGTTGTGACTAAGTGTGAGGTAACTCGTGCGTTATTTCGAACAGTTATATAAATCGCTGCAGCGTAAGCCTTGGACGATGCATCGGAGAATCCATGCAGTTCAACAATTGAGCCATTTGTATAGTCGATCCAGCGTGGTATGCGCAAATTTTTTAATTCGTGTAGGCTGCTGTTCAATTTCGCCCACGTAGTCATGATTTCATTTGATAAGGGTTCATCCCAAGATAATCCTTGCAGCCAGAGTGATTGTAACAGTATCTTCGAATTTATTATGATGGGTGATATCCATCCTAGAGGGTAGCATAGTTTTGCGATCTCAGATAACAGCTACCGTTTAGAGCACTTAGTAGCTGGTTCTAATTTTCCAATTTTGCAGCTAAATTGATCCGTGAACGGGTTCCACAGAATGCCCAACGAATTGTAATTTCGTTCTAAATTCAAGTCCAGTGTTGTATGCATTTCGATATCATCCTCCTTTATATCTTCGATAATTCTTAGGTAATTGGTGATCCATTTTCGTAACTCAAATCCACCTGATTTAAGTACATCATCTATCTCCTTCCTTTTGTCAATTGTTTCTAGTATGCTGTGCCCTCCGGATAACAGGTCATCTACGTAGAACTCACTTTCTACCGCATGCCAGGTACGAGGACATCTGTCTTTGTTCATTTCTGCCAATTTCTTTAGACATCTAATTGCCAGGAATGGCGCACAGGTTACTCCAAATGTAACCGTATTCAGGCAGTAGTCTTGTATCTCTCCTGATGGATGGGGTCGCCATAGAATGCGTTGGTAATTAATGTCTTCTTCGTGCATCCTGATCTGCCTGTACATTTTAGCGATGTCAGCAACAAATGCGTATCGATACCATCTCCATTGCATTATGACCGTTGTCAACTCATTCTGTATCGCCGGCCCCGTTATTAACACGTCGTTCAGGGACAGCCCCGAGCTGGTTTTCCGCGACGCATCAAAAACTACGCGGCAATGAGTCGAGCTGCTCTCTTTACGCACTGCGTGGTGGGGTAGATAACATGCTTTACATCGTGTCTTTCCATTCTCGGTGATCTGCTCTATAGTGTCTTTGGCTGGCTCCATATGTCCACGTGCAATGTAATTGTTAATGCACGCTGTATATTCTGCATTTAGCTCGGTATCTGCCTTCAACCGTTTTTCCAACAATAAGAAACTTGAAACTGCTGACGCCCGAGAATGACCAAGAGCGTTTTTCCTATTCTCTGGTTTGAATGGCAGCCGCACGATAAAACGCCCTGTTGTATCTCTTTGAACGGTCTCAAGAAAATACTTTTCACATGCGACATCTTCATCGGTCATCGAACGCTGATGCGGAATCTCTTCAAGTTCCCAAAATCTTTGCAACTGTCCGTTTAATTCATCATTCTTGCTAACTTCTACCTTGTAGCTTTGATAGCTCATTGCTGCTTGTGTATCAGTTTGGCCAAATACCACCCATCCTAATTGCTTATTTTGGGCGATGAGGTCTTTGCTTAATCGACGTATCTCCCCTAGAATAATTCTGGCAAAAATATCGGCACCGAGAATTACAAGAATTACAATATTCAAGTTCGATCGACCTTAATTGGTAACAATCAACAATATGGACTGGTTGGCTAAGGATCAAACTAGTTAGTTTGTCTAGAATTTTATGGCTTCACAGTCTAATGTATTCTTGTTGCGGGTAACTATGCTGAGATTGACTTCTCCCTTCGCATTCATGTGGATTGAGTTCCCAATTCCTGAAACGTTTATATTGGTGCCTTTTCGTTTCAAGCCTAATCGTTGCACGGCATGTTCGGTGATTAAGGACACTTGCGAGCCTTGATCCAAAAGTGCTCGCAAATTAATAAGTCCACTTGGAGACTGCACATTTATCAGAGCGGTTGCCAATAAAACTTCTCGTCTATTTGTCCCACTACTAGTGTTCACAGTCAGATTAACCCGTTGCTGAGTTGACGCATGACCATCGACCTGATAATTCAGCTGTATCTCCTCCCGATGTAAAAGTGTATGGTGAGACCGTTTACACTTCATGCACTTGAATCGACTAGGACAACTACCTACTAAATGACCCTTTTCGAGACAATTTAAGCACAACCCATTTCGTTTGACTAATTCAAATTTCTGTGCATGGGGTAGCTGCCGCAATTGTGCGCAATGCGCTAAGCGGTGTGAACCTTTACATTGAGTGCACGAAGATTGCGGTGGATGTGCATTGGCTTGCAAAGAATGCACTTTCCGCGATACTGATAAGTGCTTTTGTCGATTCTTTGACCGATCTAACCCCGAAGCTTCTAAAGCTCGAAATCGATTATTGAGAAACGTCTTGAGCTCATCAAAAGAAGGCAACTTAGTGTTTAAAGCCTGTTCCTGCTCCCACAATTGCCTGGTTTCTTGCGGAAGTCGCTCTGCAGTAAGATATATAATAATCGATTGCCACAAGTCGCCTAGTTTCAAATTTTCCATTGCCTGAACGCACTCTACCGTTTGATCTAGTAAGAGTTTAATTGAGTCGGATGATTCTGTGGCACTATCAATATTGAACAAGTTTCTAAACTGCGTATTTAATAAGACGCGCTTGTTATCGTAACGTTCACTAAAACGGCCCACAGACACGGCAATCTGGTCGTCGACTGGATCTCAATTGATTTGCCACAGACACAGAGACTTGAATTGCAATCTCATTCGAACGTTGTTTTCGTTGAGGCAACACACGCTTTGGAATGGGTGTTTTCAGGTCATTTTCGTTGTAAGAAAATGGAGGACATAAATTGTAAGCATTGTTAGCAAATGATGTTCTACATAATGTAATTTCGAACAGGTATACACGGGTATATGAAGTATTTGTACTTTCTGCTTCAGGCATCTGTAGCCTAGTCATAGATCCCTCTCAATAATTTTTAATTGGCGGTCATCATAACCAGGCAGTGATTGTTCGTATTAATTCGTAATTTGCGGTCATCATGCGCAGGCAGCACTTGTGCGTATTAGAGGTGTATTTACTGATTTGGTGCTTTGCAAATTCAAATTGATATCGTTGAACAATAAGATATCCGTTTAGTGGAGCGTTAAAACAGATAAACAAAGCTAATCAAGCTACTTTGATAAATCGAAATGGAACACAAAAACTGGATTATCTATTATTGCCCATGCCTCATCAAGAACGATACTAGATGGTGTGCCATCAAGAGATACACTAATCCTATGAAATAAATAAATCAATACAGGTCCAAGAGCAACAGGATCTTTTAGCAAGCTAGCCATCGCAAAACCAAATACTCTTGCTCTTCTTTATTATCAAATATTGCAGCATGAGAACCCTTATTATGTTACATAGATATTGCCCCAACTAGAGTATCAGATCCTGCAAACCCTAAAATGGTACGAGGTTTCTGAAGAATCTGTCTTCTTTTCTTAATTTAACATTTTCTTCAATTGCATCATTAATTCATGCCATACCTTCTGAAGTAAATTTATCATTATATACCAATTTAAAGGCTTTATCGACTTCATTAAAAATATTCTATTAGCAGAGATTCAATCGCAGATCACTAGCTCCAAAGGATACTGAAATGGACCATATATTTTTGTTTCACATCTATTCTTTTCGTTCATAAATATTTCCTGAAATATATAAAGCATTAACGGGACCATGAGGTATGCTAACTGACTCTTGTTGAGCATATTCATACGCAACTCAGTTTGTTAAACCAATGATTTCGAATTATCTTACCACTACATTAAACGGCCCACAGACACGGAGATCTAGTCGTCGACTGGATCTCAATTGATTTGCCACAGAGACTGTAATCGCAACTTGAATTGCAATCTCATTCGAACGTTGTTTTCGTGGAGGCAACACACGCTTTGGAATGGGTGTTTTCAGGTCATTTTCGTTGTAAGAAAACGGAGGACATATGTACATTGTAAGCATTGTTAGCAAATGATGTTTTACGTAAAGTAATTTCGAACAGGTACATATACTCAGATATATGAGGTATTTGTGCTTTCTGCTTCAGGCATCTGTAACCTAGTCATAGATCCCTCTCAATAATTTTTAATTGGCGGTCATCATAACCAGGCATTGATTGTTTGTATTAGGGGTGTCGGAACTGATTTTCGAAGAAAATTATAAATTTGTATGTATCATGAGCTGGCAGCAATTGTGCCTTAATAGGGTTTAAAACTATGTTTCACGTGAAGTTATTTCGAACAGGTATGTACGGGTATCTAGGTATTCGTACTTTCTGGTTCAGCCACATGTAGCCCTCTAAATACTTTTTTATTGAATTTTAATTGGCGGTCATCATAGGCAAGCAGCACTGAAAATGAACTAAATATCCGTTGCTGCCAAAGAAAATATATTATTGTTCCACATCTATTCTTTTCGTTCATAAATATTTCCTGAAATAATAAAACATTAACGGGATCATGAGGTATGCTAACTGACTCTTGTTGAGCGTACTTATACACAATTCAGTCCGTTAAACCAATGATTTCGAATTATGTTACCATTACGTTACACTAAATTCAAATGAGATCTCCATTCTAGTCTCAAAATCACAACAGACACAGCAACGTGGTCGTCGACCACTAGCTCCGCCCACCAAATATAAAAAAATTTTGATATTTACTGCAACCGTTGCAGAGACTAAAAATGCAACCTGAGATTAGCCCACAGACAGAGATTTTCGTTGCAGATATCGCATATTGCAGATCTAGTTGTCGACCAGATCTCTCGTCTGTGGGCCGTTTAAGTAATTTCCAAGCAACGTCATAATTACTTTCTGTCACTGCAAAATGTCGCAGCAAGTTTTCCGTCTCACCCGATAAGCTGCACTTTAAGTAATGAAGCTTCTCAACTTTTGACAATGATGTCCGATTGTGTATAAGGGATACGAATAGATCATGAAAAGATATCCACTCATCATATTTTCCAGAAAATTTCGGTATACTTATGCGTGGTAGCTTTAGGTCGTCTTCACCCTTTGCTTCTTTTGGCACTTTACCTTCGTTTGACTCTTCTGTAGGTTGCGAGGTCTGCAGTAATTCTTCCAATTCGGATAGGAAGTTGATACGGATCGATTCGAAACGCTCGTACTCGTCCGTGAAATATGGTGACGATATTAACTTTTCATCAAAGCTTTCCAGAATTCGTTCGTGCACCTCATTGTACTGGCTATGGATTGACTTTACTTTTTCAATTAATTTCCGATAATACACGTTGGTTTTCCGTGTCTTTGGATCCTTCTTGTAATTCGTTTGAATTTTCACCAACTGATCTAACGCGAATCTTTGGCGAGTCAACAAGTTTGCAACGCCTGTCATGTCTACGGTTCTGACTTCTACCTAGCAAAGTTTTTTCGATTTACCGTCTTGGCCCTTAAGGATTAATACAAACTCGTAACTAAATCTCTTAGTAACTTCTGCCGCTGCGTAGGATGATGCACGTGGGTTGAATCCAAAGAAATATTCTATGGTCGAAGTTCTACAAATGTCTATGTTCAAAAAATCCGTACATACAAAATTCTAATTATCGCCGCAATAATCAGTGTGGTTCTTTTTCTATTCACGGGCTTAGCATCCGCTCATCAGCTAGAAATTACCCGATTCAAAGTATTGAGTTCAATTCGATATAGTTTAATGCCACTCGTAAGTATCGTACAGTTTACCGTTATTGGACTATGATGATTTCTAACAAGATATGTAAACGGGCTATTACGATTATCGATTTAGTTACGAATAATGCTATTATTTATATGTTCACTATGCACACTCACGCACTCTCGTTAATTCTTCTCTATTATTATCAAAGTATAGCTTTGAGTATATTACCGAAATCAATCTTCACTTTATATTCCCGTTAGTTCTGTATTAGATTTTCGTTCTTTTTACCGGTTTTAGGTTCAGCGATTATTATATAATTGCTTATAAAAAGGAATGATAATGGCATGGGAGCAAAAGGAAATGATCGAGGAAATAATAAATGGAATAAATGAAGGACTTACCCCAACAAACAGCTCTTACCGATTCTTCGCCTTTGATATTTTGTTTTGTCTATTGTCTTTCACTAGTTAATTCCACTCGCGCACTTTCTAGGATCCGGTTCGAAGGACCAAAATTATGTTCGATATTAATTTTGATTTTAAATCGAAAGATATAGTTAAGTGTTTCAACTTCAGAACAATTTTATTTCAATTCTATTTCAAGGCCGCAATTCAATTCAACAATTTTCTAATTGTCTCTATACAAATATAACGAATGATTCAAAAACTGCACACGTTCGATTCTAGTTTTCAACTAACTAACTATTTTCTTTCTTCAAAAAATTTTCAAAATTGTGTACCGGTTGCTACCGGTATTTTTTGGTGTACCGCCAGGGGTCATTGGATTGTGCCGATTTCCCATACGTCCCGAATGACCGAGCCAGATCTGCATCAGCTGTTGGATATCTGCATTATCGGTCTAGGTGGTGCGCCATTTATCGATCGCGCAGTCTTCCAGTTGACAATTGGTTGTTTATGTTTGAACACCAACAATAGCTGGCAACCCTATCGTGGCATTTCAACCAGATTCGGCCTGAATAATACCTATAATAAATTCAATTAACTGTATGAAATTCGTATCGATTTCATGACTGCACTGGAAGTTATAGGGCAAATAGCTTTATTTTCCTGAGCGAATTTTCACAAAGACACAAAAACTACCATAGCTGGCATCACCAATGAAATTTTTCAACCAAATTTCTGTCAAACATGGCTTCAAGTAAAATTCAGCTACTGTGTCAATTTCATGAAAATCTGGTAACTGAATAAGAATCCATAGGGTAAAAAGCAGTTTTTTTTTCTTTGTAATTTTTCAAGATGGCACCACTGGCACAGAGTTGCTCACAACTCAAAATCGCTTCTGGCACATTTGGTCCTACGTAAGTCCAATGTTGTCCGTAAATTTTAACTGTATCTAATTATTGAATCGTGAGTTCGCGTCAACAGAAGTTTTTGATGCTAAAAATATAGGTAAATTGGAAAAGGATTACCGTTCTTGCCCGACATGAAATTTCCAAAATTTGACTTTGACTGTATAGATAAAGCATGAAATTTGTACACAAGTTGGGTTTTATGAAAAGAAACGGACATTTTTTAGGAGTTTCGATGGTTTGAATGTTTTCACTTCCAGTGCCTTCCGTAGCTACAGGGTTGCCAGCACGTCCATCAAAAACTATGAAAGTGTGCAACTTAATAACGTTAACATGTCCTGTAATTTTCATAATGATTTGATAATCAGCTAAAAAGTTATCGCAATTCAAAAATTTGTAAATGTTCCCAATCTCATTTTAGGCGCTTAGCGCACACATAGAGTTAAAAATTTCAGCAACATTATCATATTCACATTAAAAACACGTTCAGAATTCATTACATAGACTTAATTTTTGCAAAAGCTATTTTTTGACAGAATAAAAGGTATATTTAAAATATCACTAAAATGGCCGCCGGCACCAAAGGGTTAAAGATTATAAACTTTTTGTGAGAGCTGGCACTATTCTGCATATACACCAATGTATCCTGAAAATTTCAGTTTTTTCAGTTTTTTTCAAAGATTTTTTCACAGAAATTTTTGGATGATATATATATATATATATATATATATATATATATATATATATATATATATATATATATATATATATATATATATATATATATATGGCAAAGGGAGAGGGAGATGATGGCACCGGAAGGGGGGGGGGGGGGGGTAACTTTGCGGAGCACACTTTCCATCTACCCTGGAGTATGATAGATAAGTTTATTTATATGTTTTTTATGCGCCTCTTAAACATAGAAAAACAAACTCACAAACATGCCAAGTCGTAATCAAAATCGGATAAAACTAACATGCCGTGAGAAAGAGGATGCTGTTAGTAACAAATGTTTCGATCAATATATCTCCAAAACGGTTATGGTAACAGAAAAAATTCTGTAATCTTTTTATTTTCTAAGCTACAAATTCATCATACATTGTTTTTCTGAAGACGTGACCGTTACTGAGATATTTAGGGAAAGGTCAGTTTTGTTGACCCTTGACCCCGTATAAAAAGTGAAGCAGCACTCGGATCGATTTGGAGTTTCGACATTTTGTTCAACACGCCAGTACCAAGATTCGCACCAAAATTCAGCTTTCCCCTAATTTTTCCGAAGCACCATGTAAGATTTCCCTGGACTAATAAGCCTTGACGACAAGAAGTAGGCGATATCATCTGAAGACGATAGTGTATAATGAAGTGCTTTCCCTTATACCAATATTTTATTGTCTGGGAAGTACGAAAGTAATAATATTGAGGAGATTTGATGCACACGGACCGTGCATTATGGAAGGAAGGAGGAAAAAAAAATGACACAAAATGGTTCTTAACTTACTTGTTCTTAGCTCACGGAATGTTGAATGGAAAAGAACTGGTTTCTAAGATTAAGTGAGTATTTAAAACAAACTAGTTTTCTAATTTACTTTTGAAATGTTGGTATCATTGTATGCTGTGGTTACAATACAACCAGCTGTTAAATACTGACTTATTTTTGTTAAATGATTTTTTGATATTTTATGAAACCCTATGCAATTGGTGAGCAAGAGAATACTTTTGCCTGAATCCGAACTGAAAATCGGGTATAATTCTCGTGGTTTCGCTAAATCGTTGGATTCGTAATAATATAGTTCTCTCAAAAATTTTACTTAACAAAGGAAGTAAGCTGAATGGGTAAAAGTCCTTGACCGTCCCCGTAGATTTACCTGGTTTCTTTGTTGGTTACACAATAGCTCTTTTCCATGCTTCCAGACAGCAGAACAATTAAATAAAGTAGCAAAATTTAATTTTTAATATAATAAAGCTACCAATCAGGATAAAATGAAGCTTTCAATCAAAAAACCCTAGCGCATCAGAACCGCTAGAAATCCTAATGTTCGAAGAACAGTAGAGGATTTGTGCAGATTTTAAGTGTATTGTTATTAGGGATTCCAATCCCGAACCATTTTTTCAATCCCGGGATTACGGGATTAAAAAATCTCAAATCCCGGGATCCCGGGATTCGAGATTCGAAATATAACACAATAAAATAAGACAAGTTTTTAATAAACAGATTATATTAAGTGCCATCATTTCAAAACTACAGCAATAAGTAAGCTGAAAACTGTATAAAAAATATGTTACTGAATAATTACTAATTTATTTAATTGATGCAAATAAAAACAATAATTTTAATTATCCGAGACGTTGACAGTATGAAAGCAAATATTTAAAACTACAACAACAAATCACGAAAAAAAATCACACTAAATAAATCACAACTCTTAGCATATAAAATATTCAACACATAAAAATTCTGCCAAAGTTCATTGGTTTTTTCGGCAGTAACATTGAAGCAATAGCAAAGTATCCAAAGTATCGTCTCCAAGCCTGCTTCTAAATTTATTCATCGCTTACATCAACTGTACAACATTACACCAATTATACAACATCGCTTACACCAACTGTAAGCCTGCTCCAAACTATGCGAGTGCCACCACTATCGAAAAGTTTCATTTCTTTTGCAATAGTTTTAATTAGATTAGTTTCTTGCGGCATTTCATGATTGATTATTTTCATACTTTTGCAGCTCTTCTTGTAGCATCAATTGACGACTACCTTGTTTTGATTCAATATGGGTATCTACTGGGTTCTCCTCATTTCTTTGCCTTGCAAGCAAAGGGTTCAGCATCTAGATCATTGAAGTATTTTTTTTAAATATTTGCGTTGCTTGGTTTCCAAAATAGAGATTCCATTTCACTTGGTAAATTTTTGCTGGCACAATGTAGATTCTGAAGATAGCTTAGCTAACCATTATAGCGCAGTACACGGACGCTCTTTTATTCGGTCTAATATTGCAATTTTCATAGCATTCACAAGAATGGATCGTTTTTCTCCTAGCAGCCTAAATAAAAATCTTGATAAAGTATTAGCAGTGCATAAATTTGCATCTTTGCGATTTAAGGCCTCCACAGTCAATTTTACAAAGAGTAAAACTTCGATAAGTTTCTGAATCGAATCAAACTCAGTTCTTTTTAATCGTTCTGGATATTGCAGGCCTATTAATGTACACTATTTTTCAAAATGGAACACCGTTTAAACATTGTCAAGAGATTATTTCATCTTGTTTTACAATCCAGTAAGTGAAATAATTAAATGCCTTGCTAGGGTCTGAAGCTTCCTTGAACTCGAATAACCCAAAAAATTTCTGGTCTTTTGTCCGCTCCTTAAAATCTTCCTCCTCTCTTCCTGACTCACTAGTGTTTAATGCCTTTACTGCTTCCAACCCTCTCGACATTTGTAATCTCTTTGCCATGTATTTTTCTTCTGTTTATACTATCCCATCGATTCCTGCTACTGACTACTTTTCCTTTGATTTCCCTGCTTGTCTCTCCTCAGTCGTAACTAACCCCGTAGAGGTTGAATTGCTTTTGTCCTCACTTGACACTAACTGTTCCCCGGGCCCGGATGGTATTCCCAATTTTTTCGTAAAAAGTCTTGCGTCTTCCTTTTGTGTCCCTTTAGCCATCTTATTCAATGTCAGTCTCTGTGCTGGTAAATTTCCGTCCTCTTGGAAGCTCTCTAGCATTCTTCCCATTTTCAAATCGGGTGATAGGAACCTTGCTTCTAACTATCGCCCCATCTCCATTCTTCCTTGCCTTTCCAAAATTTTGGAACGCCTCGTTTTCAATCGTATCTATGATACCCTCTACTGTGTCTTTGCAGCGCAGCAACATGGCTTTGTAAACGGCCGGAGCACCTCTACGAACCTTGCTGAGTTTACTCATGTAATCGCTTCTGCAATTGACAGCAACAATCAAGTTGATGTCATTTATACTGATTTTGCCAAAGCTTTTGACTCTGTTAATCATATGCTGCTTCTTGTCAAACTGAAGCATTATGCTTTCCTGGATCTCTTCCGTTTTAACTGATCACACTTGTTTCGTCTCCCTCTTTGGCTTGTCGTCCTCACCTTTCTCCCCTTCTTCTGGTGTTCCTCAAGGTTCCATCTTGGGACCTCTTCTGTTTAATATTTTTATCAATGACCTTCCCCCTATTTTTAAGTCTTCATGTCTTCTTTATGCAGATGATTTAAAAATCTTCCGTATCATCAAAAATACTGCTGACTCTCTGCTTCTTCAGGATGATTTGCAAGCTCTCTCTGGTTGGTGTAACTTGAACTGTTTGTCCCTTAATGTTTCCAAGTGTTTTTCTATGTCTGTTTTCCCTTAAGCTTCACACTTATGTCTTTCCTTATGCTATTGATGGCACTGTCCTCTCTTGTGTCGATCATTTCCCAGATCTTGCGGTCACCTTTGATCGTAAACTGAAATTCGACGTTCATGTCCTTACTATCACTAGGAAAGCTTCTCGGATATCTGCTTTCGTGATTCGTTCCTGCCACAATTCATTTAGTGTTTCTACTTGTGTCCACCTATTTATGAGCCTAGTTCGTTCTGTACTGGAATACTGCAGTCAAGTGTGGTGTCCTCGTTTCAAATACCTCTCTGACGCTGTTGAATCAGTTCAGCGCAGGTTTACACGTACTTTACTTTTTAAATATAGTCTGCCGTATTTACCTTATAGTGAGCGTCTATCTCTTCTCAACATTCCTCTCCTTGAGCAGCGCAGAGTTTACTTGGATGAGTGTTTCCTGTTCAAAATCTGTCGCGACTACCTATCTTCCTCATTAGCATTTTTGTTCATTGAGCGGGACTCCGTAAGGCCAATCAGGTCCTCCATTCTATTTGAAGTGCCGTATGCCCGTACTGACACTTTCTTTTACTCTCCCGTTTTACGACTCTTACGCACTCATAATAGTCTTCAACTTGGTCCTCTTCCACAATCTATTGCCATTTTCAAAAATATGGTTCGAAGTAAAATTTTTGTTTCTAATTAATGAATTTTATTTTCTATTCTTGTTAATAATGGTTTCTTTCTTTTCTTTTTTTTGCTCTACTTAATTTTACTTCATTATTTACTACTTTAAGATCTTTTGTATATTTTTAATTTTATATATACTCACATATGTATATGAATTTTTTTTTTTTTTGTTTCTAATTAATTTTATTTCCTATTCTTTTAATGGATTCTTTCTTTTTTTTTGTTTTGTTCGCCTTATCTCTTCTTCATTTAATTTACCACTTTAATTATTTTTTATATATTTATATTTACTCATTTATTTCTTAGTATTTTAATTTTTTTTTTCATTGTATCCTATCATTTTTGAGTTGATTATTCGTGATTGTAATGAATTTTTTGCTTTAGTTAATTTTACTTTATTTTATTCTAACTTTAATTATTTTACATACTTATATTTATATATTCTTATTTAGTTCTTGTTATTTTATTTTTTTGATTGTATCCAATCTGTAACTGGGCAGTTTTGCCTGTTGAATTGTATACTCACCAAATAAATAAATAAATAAATTATCAGCTGCTTCATCAACTCTTTGATCTAGAATGGACCTCCTATTATAGAGAACATCGCAAACTGCCAAAAGGATGCTATGCGCGAAACAAATATGTTGCTCTGTATTAGCTAGTCTGCCTACTTTTCGCATTTCATTTGACCCATCAGTTATGATGGTAACAATGTCTTTTCCTAGAGAAACATCAAACTCAGCGAAACGCTCTTTTAATATATCTAGGTAGTTTGCAACTGTCATTAATATCCGTACTCGCACCAAGCTCCAGTAAGAATTCACCAAGTAGATGTTAATATTTGTGTAGCGCCTATTTGTTGTCAAGGTCCACTCATCAAACGTCAAACTGAACCGTTCGCCTGAGATACTAGCCTGTCTTATCTCATTTTTTATTATTTTTTTTATCCTGCTTGCATAGCCCACAGCCTTTTTTTGATTGTTATTGAGGACTTTGGTAAATCTGTGTATGCATTCACTAGTATTAATTTCTTCAAATCATTCGAAGTAACGAATGCACTAAACGCGAAACAGTCCATACTTATTTATTTACAAACCCCTTTGTATTCTCTTGTTAACTGTTACATCGGTTTGTTTTGCTCTATTCTCTACGCATTTTGATGTGAACCTGCAGGCTAATTGCTTTCTCATAAATATGGATTATATTTGCTCTTTTCGAGTCTTGCCGTAATTTGATTGTCGATTATGCTTAAATCCCGGCCCCGGAATCCAGGCCAATTTATGATCCCGAAAATCCCGGGATTGGAACTCATCAATCCCGGGATTTTCGGGACCAGAAATTAGCCGGGATCCCGGGATCCCGGGATTGGATTCGCTAATTGTTATATATAATATGATGACAGATTTTGAGTGTATTATTATAATTATATATATATATATATATATATATATATATATATATAAAGATATATATATATATATATATATATATATATATATATATATATATATATATATATATATATATATATATATATATATATATATATATATATATATATAAACAAATGTTGTTATTGTCTTATAAATTATATATTGTATGTATTGCCATATATATTGTTATATATTGTATTTTCGCGATGTGAATACTTAATGCAAGCATTTATTGGTACGAAAATAAGAAAAACACCTCGTGCTAGCAGTCCTTTGCTAGCATTGAAGCCACAAATAAGTCATATCTGCCTCACGTTGAAGTCAACCTGCTCTAGGGATAAAAAGAAATTTAGGGATACCATTCGCAAGAGCTTTCAAACTTTCTAGATCTTAGTATTTGGTGTGTGTTTTCACTACAAGACCACTACAATTTGAACACTTTATGATAAAATCGCTTACTAAAGCTATGTCAAAAAATACAAAAACAATCATAGCTGGCAGCCCTATCATTGTTTTTCAAACTAGATTTCTACTGAATATTGTCTACAATAATTTAAATTTGCCATATGAATTTCGTTATGATACCATGACTGTACTGGAGGCTTTAGGCCAAAGAGCTTTATTCAAATAAAATAACATTATATAAACAATTTGGTGCAGTTGCACGAATTTTTGACGATTCTTGAAGCATATAGATATATAACTCAGGTGCTTTGCTTTTATATAATCTTTTAGTGCTTTTATATAATCGAAGTTGTTTGTCATAAATTAGGTTCACCATAGAAGGGGCATGATGCAGATGAATAAGCTAATAAACTTGGTTATCGATTCACGTAACAGACAATAAAATTTCCAAAACTCGGAACATTTAAAAATCGGTTGCTTATGTTGCTAAGTTAAATTTTAGGGTTACCATCGTCCAAACTTTTTAAATTTTTGAAACGTAAATATTTGCTGTTAATTGTCACTGCAGGATCATTCCCATTTGGAAATTTTATGACAACATCGCTCGATAAAGCAATGTAAATAAATTACGAAATTCATCATAGCTGGCAGCTTTTTCACGGGTTTTCAACAAAATTCCTACAGTATTACAACAAAATATGCTTTTCACTTGAATTTAGTTTTGATTTCGTCACTGCATCGGAAGTTATAGGGTAAAAATCTTTATTTTCCTGAGCAAATTTACAATATGTAGGAGACAAAAATTGCCGTAGCTGGCGTCCCTATACTAATTTTTCAACCAAATTTCTATGAAATCTATCTTGGAGTGAAGTTCACCAATTTTGAAATATTTTATTTGACTTGGTGGACAAAAGTCAAAATTTATCAATAGTATGAATTTATTTTCAAAAATCAAAAATTTTTCAGGAAGGTCGATGATTTGAAGGAGATTTGTTCAGGAGCCTGCTGTAGCTACAGATTTGCCCGCATAGTCTTGTGTGTAAAACTTTAGTCTATATCAATACGCTCTAAAAATTTCACGATGATTCATTGTTTTTCTTAGAAGTTATGACAAATCGAATTTTGAAAAAAATCCTTGCCTACTTTTAGGCACTCAGCGCCTACACAAGGCTCAAAATTTCGACTTCTTTATCAGAAGTAAACTACGAACATAATAAGTTTTCATTCCTAGTACTTTTTTTGAACAAAAATGTACACTGCTTGGAAATATAGGAGCACCTGAAAATTCACTTAAATGCCCACCGCCGCCAAAAGGTTTAAGATATCTGAATTCTAGCAAGTCATGGACCTGCCTGTTATATACATCTATGTTCTCCAATAATTTCAGCTCAATCGGATAGCCCACTCCAGAGATTATCTCTCTTAAGCATTTTGCTGATAATTATATATATATATATATATATATATATATATATATATATATATATATATATATATATATATATATATATATATATATATATATATATATAAGGGAGGGGGCCTAGTTGTGAGACGGGTTTTGTTTTTGAGCTATAGATTTCTACTGACGCAATCAAAATGGAAGTTTTATACATCACTTTAAAGCTTATCTTATTGCTAAACTTTTGTCCATAAAAACTATGGACTTTTAATCAACCCAAAAAATTTTATGACCTTAATAATGATGATACCATTTTTTTGACAAAAAAAAAAGTGGCCCAGTTGTGAGACATCAAAAAAAAGTCCCAATAAATCACAAAATATGATTAAAAAACCCATAAAAACGTTTTAATATGTTTATTTATTCATTTTTAAATCCCCTAGGGGCAAATTTTGTTTTATTAAATTGCAAAAATATGAAAAGTTGATGATCATTTTTCACTCATCATCTTCATCATTGTCTTCGTCATCGTCCAAATCACTTTCGCAGTGCTTGCAAGTGAAAAAGTGTTGACGTTTGCGCACACAGTTCTTGTGCACAGGCCGCTTGCAAGCATGACATTTGATGGAATTGGCGGAAGTCAACTGAGTTGGCAGCAGCTTAAAACAAAGGATGCAAAAATCAGTATCCTCTTCATCAGATGATGGCGATGATTTTTTTGATTTGCGCCTCTTCGCTGGTGGTGTTGCCTTTTGCGGCGTCTTTCTTGCTGCTACCGCTGCTGCCTTGTCCTTCAAAAGAGCACGGTTTTCTGGTGAAGTTAGTTCAGTGCTCTCCATCGCCTTACGCCCACGATTTGATGGTTTTTTTGGGGTCACAGCTTGCAATGGGCCAATTTCGCTCAGAATCGATGAGCAACTGGTCGTTCTTGACATAACTGGCGTCGAACGAGATGTAGATGGCTCAGGGGGATCCAATGTTTCCACCTCTACTTCACGACCAATATTAATGGCATCAGCAAGAACAATGCGACACTGCTCATCTTCGGTGAGGTCAGCATCGACTGCAACAGCTTGTGCATTTGATTCAACCGCTTGGACAAAATCAGCATCGGTAAAGATGTCCGGATTAAATGGAACAATACCAGTAGCAGAGAAGCCAGATTTGATGGTTTTCTGAGTCAATGTTAAGTCCAGGGTCTTGCATACTAGTGGAGCAATATGCCGTATTTCCAAGACCTGTAAGAAAAAAATGCATGAGTAGAATAAGGAGAAATGTTGACTAAAGGAATAAGGTAATTTTTCAACCTTATTCGCATGGTTTTTTTGCCACGCTGAACACTGCGACTTGTAAAAACCCTTAAGCGGGCCGAAAACCGAAACATCTAGTGGCTGTAATCGATGACTGCAGTGTGGCGGGAAGGACAGAATATGGACACCATTTGCAGCAGCAACGTCTAATGCTTCGACGGATAAATGCGAAGTATGGTTATCCAGGAGCAGAAGAATTGGCCTTTCTGTCGATGGTCTGACATATCTAATCAAGTGATGAATGAAACGTGCAAATTCTGGCTGACACATCCAGCCAGACCCGTTGGCGAATCCCACTGTTCCAGTCGATACGTCCGGATGGTCTAGGTACGAATTATCCATTTTCTTGCGAGGGAATAAAAAGAATGGAGGAATCGAATTTCCGCTTGCAGATACTGTAAGTGCCATGGTAACCATTGTACCACGTTCAGCCGCTTCCAACTGCCCCACTCTTCGCATACCCTTTAATGCGATGACCTTTCCAATTTTGTTGGGAACTGTTGAAAACCCACTTTCATCCATATTGAAGATGGTGGTTGCGTCAAAATGGTATTCGTCTATCAACCGGGCCAAATTTTCGAAGAACTTATCTACATTAGGTTTGCAGAAAGCTTTCACCCGGTTGATGGACGTTTGCTCTGGAGTCCGAAGTGATAGCTGCGGATGGCGTTTCATAAAAAGCCTATACCATTTACGTCCGGCTTTCAATTGTTCATCCCAGATAGACGGATGATCAAGGTTGAGCTTAACGGCCAACTGATACGCCAACTGCTTCAACTCATCTATGCTCAAACCATAGTAATGCTCGACGCAGCGAATAATGTAAGAAACAAGTTCCTTTTCTTGTTCGATAGAAAAAACCTATTTAGAATTCATAAAAAAAACGAGAGAATGAAAAAGACGCGAATGTTAAAAAAAGTTGAACTAACCATATTTGATGGAGTTCTTGAGTGCGATTGTCGTAGAAATTCCAATAAATCATTATCTTTGACTGCATTGAGGTCTTTAAAAGTGGATTTGATTTTTTTCAAATACCGCTGCAGCGTACTCTTATCGATGCCATGCTCTCGTGCAGCAGTACGAATGGCATTTTTGTCCAACAAACAGGATTTTATGGCTTCCAAAAGAGCACTGAAATTGATTTCGGCATCATCAGCAGACTTTTTCCGCCTTGACATGGCTAAAAAAAACAGTTAAAAATTATCAAAACACTAATTTCATAAGATAAACTAGCAATAATATTCCCTCATCTCTTTTCATTAAAATAACATTTTTGAAATAAGTATAAATGGTTGGTTGTTCTCATGATTTGTTTTTATAAAATTGAATTTTACATTTATATGATAAAATGGGCAACTAAATTAAAAGAATATATAGTTATTTTTAAGCCCAAATCCCCATGGGGGGACCTTTGATAGTGTATGAGAAAACGTGGAAGCCACCCAGTCACACTTTCTTTATATATATATATAAAGATTCAGATATTTGGCACTTAAATATATTTTTATGGCGAAAAATAGGTGTCTCACAACTGGGCCTTTACACTGTCTCACACCCGGACCACAACGCCATTTTGAATGTTGCATAAAAAAAATTATTCATGCACACATTATGCCAAAATTTTTTATAAAGTCTTAAAATATCACTCAAGCACCTCATTTTAATGTATACAACTTACGTTTTTATATAAATTTTCACAAAAATATGGTCTTTGAAAAATAAACAGAATTTTAAAAAAAATTGATTTTTAACACGATGTTTGGTAGAAATACTTGCGATGAGTGTTTACAGCTCGGTGTCACATGAAAAACTAGCATAAAATAAACGAATCATTTGACAGTTGTTATACCGCCATTATCGGTTCATATGACAGAAAAAATTGACTGTCTCACAACTGGGCCCGTCTCACAACTAGGCCCCCTCCCTTATATATATATATATATATATATATATATATATATATATATATATATATATATATATATATATATATATATATAGATATATATATATATATATATATATATATATATATATATATATATATATATATATATATATATATATATATGACGAATATATATATATATATATATATATATATATATATATATATATATATATATATATATATATATATATATATATATATATATATATATATATATATATGACTAATGTTCTTCGAACATTAGTAAAAACGCTAGCGCATCAGAACCGCTAGAAACACTTATGTTTGAAGAACAGGAGAGGATTTGTGCAGATTTTGAGTGTGTATTCTACCACTAGCTACTTTTGCTACTTAAGACTAATATATCTTTAGTAATAAAAGACTCTAAGCCAATTTAATTTCGATGACTCCATCGAAAGTTACAGCGATAGAAAAGCGGTAAGGGCTGGCATCCGAAAAATGTCCAGACCTTAGAAAATTTAAAAATTGTTTACTTATTTTCATTGCGCATGTTTGCGATGCGAATACTTAATGCAAATATTTATTGGTACGAAAATAACAAAAACGCCTCGTGCTGGCAGCCCTTTGCTAGCACCGAAGCCAAAAAGATATCATATCTGCCTCGCGTTGAAGTCAACCTGCTCTGTGAATTTCGTATTGATCCAATCACTGCATTGGAAGTTATAGGGCAAATTTAGGGCAACAATTCGCAAAAGTTTTCAAATTTTCTAAATCTTAATATTTGATGCTTATTTTCACTACAAGATCATTACGATCTGAAAATTCTATGATAAAATCGCTTACAAAAGATATGCCAAAAAAATACAAAAACAATCATAGATGGCAACCCTATTATTGTTTTAGAATATTGCCTACAAGAAGTTTAATTTGCCATTTTAATTTCGTTACGATCCCACGACTCTACTGGAGGCTATAGGGCAAAGAGCATTATTTTCCTGAGCGAATTATCAAAATATAAGACACCAAAATCACCATAACTAACAGCTCCAACTGAATTTTTCGACCGAATTTCTATCAAACATGCCCTAAAGTACGGTTCACCTACTGTGTGAATTTCGTCAAAATCGATTTACTCAATCAGAATTTATACGGCCAGAAGCAGTAATTTTTCTTAGTGATTTTTCAAGATGGCACCACTGGCACAGAATCGCCCGCATTTGGAAATCACTTCAATCAGACCTGGTCCTATTTAATACCAACCCACTCTGTGAATTTCAACTGTATCTGATTATCGGGTCGTGAGTTTCCGTGAACAGAAGTTTTTAATGCTAAAAATATACGTAAAGTGGGAAAGGGTTACCGCTCCTGCCCGTTGTAAGATTCCAAATGTTTCACTTGGACTATGTAGACATAGCAAAAAATGTATATACGAGTGGCTGTTTTCAGTGCATGCACTTTCAGCCAAAATTCCAAACGTTATCCGATTCATATTAAAAACAAGTTTGAAATTCATTTTGTTAATTTTATTTTTGCAAAATAAATTTGTGGACCGAATAATAGGTGTATTAAAAATATCACTAAAATGGCCGCCGGCAACAAAGCGTTAAAGATTTTAAACTTTTTGTCAGACCTGACACTATTCTGTATATACACCAATGTATCCTGAAAATTTCGGTCCAATCGGCTGGCGCGTTCTTGAAATTTTTTCACTGAAATTTTTATATTATATATATTACATATATTATATATATATATATATATATATATATATATATATATATATATATATATATATATATATAAATTTATATATATACATATATATATATATATATATATATATATATATATATATATATATATATATATATATATGTATATATATATATATATATATATATATATTTATATATACTTATATATATATATATATATATATATATATATATATATATATATATATACATTTAGATATATATACATATTGTGGCGACGAGTAGTTGCCACGGTACTCACGTGCTGTAGGGTCCAAGTTTCCTAGCCAGAAAGCAGACGAAGAATTTAAACTCTTGGTGTCTTAAACTCTTTATTTCGACTCTTTCCACGGCTTTAAAATTCCTGCATAATACAATTCAATACTCTTTTAAACTTAAATATAAATTAATAAGATAAATTCTGCTTACGTTGGTCGCCTAAGTCATGTTCTGGAGTTCAAAAATAGCGGGACTTTTTTCTCGTGGCGTACCAATATATATAGACATCAGATCTGAATTATTTTGTCAAAGGTTGCGACCCTGATTCGCGAGTAATCAACCGACGTTGCCAACACTCCCCCCTGGTACGTCGTTCTGCTGGACCGGCTTACCATCAATATTTGCAACGTCGAGGACTGCAAGTTTTACAGTAGGTCTTTCATAAATACCTGTAGATGTTTGCACCGTTGCCCTCCTCACCTGTCCATCCTTCCCTTTCGTTACGTTGATTACTCGTCCTTTTGGCCACAAGTTTCTGGGATTGTTTTCGTCTACAATAATGACAATATCACCCTTTGATATTGGTTTTGCTGGTTGAAACCATTTCGTCCTGCGTGTAAGATCTGGGAGATACTCGCGTATCAATCGCTTCCAAAAGCTATTTGCCTACTGTTGAGCTATCATCCAATTTTTTCTCAGCAAGACTGGATGATCAGGAAACTCACCAGCTGGTTTTGCTCCGCTTGAAAAGCCCAGCAAGAAATGATTAGGAGTAAGTGCTTCATCTGTCTCAACATCCAGCGGTATATACGTTAGTGGACGAGAATTAATGATATTTTCTGCTTCAATCAACATGTTTCGTAATAATTCATCAGATGGATTTCGCGTCGGCATTATTTGGTAGAGTATTCGTTTCACGGATCTTACTAAGCGTTCCCAGCTTCCACCCATATGTGGCGTAGCGGGTGGAATAAACAGCCATTTCATGCTGGAACTCGTAAACTGTGTTACGAGACTTTCTCTGTCAACGGTTTGTAGTGCGGCCTTAAGTTCCTTTTCTGTTCCATGAAAATTAGTGGCATTATCGCTGTAGATCTCAATAGGAGTTCCTCTTCTGGCGATGAAGTTTCGCAGACTCATTATGCACGAGTCGGTTGACAAAGTGCGCGCAACCTCAATGTGAACTGCACGAGTGGTGAGACAAGTTATCAAAACTCCCCATCGTTTTTCGTGTTTACGTCCAACGGTGACGTTCATAGGTCCAAAGTAATCAATACCGATAAACGAAAAGGGTCGTGTAAAGGTCGCTAGTCTAGCCGGTGGCAGATTCCCCATTTCTGGGAATTGGGGGGCTGCGGTTGAATTTTTGCAGGTCTGACAATATTTTCGTTCGGTTTTCAACAGTGCCCTGAGCTTTGGGATACAATACCGTTGACGCAACTCATTTATGACAGTTTCGTGGTTTTGATGATGGTAACGAACATGATAGCTTCGAATAACTAGACGGGTGATATAGTGATCTTTCGGCAGAAGGATAGGTCGCTTAGTATCTAGCTGTACGCCTGTTACTGCGTCGATTCTTCCACGACAACGTAGAACTCCATTTTCATCCAGGTATGGTGATTGGTTGTAAATTTGGCTAGACTTATTAACCATAACCTGCTTGTCTTTAAAATTGTGTGGTTGACTGGCTTTCGCGAATACAGCCATCTCGTCCGTGTAACCTTCCAACTGCGCTTCTCGATACAAAAAGTTCTCTGCTTGCATGTATTCATCTCGCGAAAGTGGCCCCGTATTTTTTACAACCTTATTTATCTTAGCTCTCAAGTTATGTATGAAGCGGAAGACAAATGCTGTTGAGCGCAAAAGTCGCTTCCAGTTCGAAAATTTTTCAGGCTGAATGGGGTGCGTTGAAGAACTTCGCGATGAATCAAATGTGGTTTCAGTTCTTCAGATGTCTTTTCGCATTCCGAACGATTCTCGGGCCACAGATTCTCTTCTAGCGTAAGAAACGCTGGTCCATTAAACCATCTGCTTGTTGCACTTAGGTCTGGATTTTTTTGCCATTTTGTAGCTTCATCTGCAACGTTAGATCTGGATGGTATCCATCTCCATTCGGTTACGTTTGATGTTTCAAGTATTTCGCCCACACGTAGAGCAACAAACTGCCGGTAGTTTTTTTGATCAGATCGTAGCCAACACAGCACGGTTTGAGAATCACACCAAAACACACGTTTGGAAATTTCAAACGATTGACTATTTTCAATATCATTGGCTAATCTCGCTCCTATCAAAGCTGCCTGAAGCTCCAGCCGCGGGATAGATAGTGGTTTAAGAGGAGCGACGCGAGTTTTGGCTGCAACCAGCACACAATAAGCTGTTTTTCCGTTGTCAATTCGTAAGTACGATACTGCTGCATAAGCATTCTCACTGGCGTCGACAAACGTATGTAACTGCATTACATTTTTTTTGTCAAATACTTGAAACTGGTAGCATCTAGGAATTTGCACCTTTTCTATAAGTGGTAATAATTTTATCCAGATCATCCACTTTTCATACTGATTATCATTTATTTGCTCATCCCAGTTGACTTGTGATCGCCAAATGTCCTGCAACAAGATTTTAATGTAGACTAGAAAGTTAGATATTAGTCCGAGAGGGTCAAATATTGACATGAGTGTTCTCAGAACCTCACGTTTTGTTGGTCGACGAGTTCCAATTAAAATGTCTTCAGTAGCTTTGATATGTTGAAGCGAGTATGTGAACATGTCTGTTGAAGTACACCACCACATACCGAGTACTTTTTCAGTTTTGATATCTGAGCTTATGTTTAGATTTTTGCTGGCGACGCACCACTTTTCGCCAAGTGCTTTAATGACTGCAGATGAATTAGATATCCAGTTCCGTATCTCAAACCCTGCTTGAGAATGGATAAATATGACGTCCTTAGCCAGTTGAATTGCTTCTTTTTCGCTGTCAACGCTGTCAAGCAGGTCGTCGACGTAATGATTTTCTATAATTGCTTTATAAGCTCTCGGGAATTCGTGTTTAAATTCTTCAGCGTTTATGTTTTTCACATACTGAGCGCAGCTAGGTGAGCATGTGGCACCAAATGTCATCACATTCATTACAAAAACGTCTATTTGATCAGTTGTTTTATTTCGCCAAAGGAATCTTTGAACGTTTTGATCCTCTTCTCTTACCCGTATCTGATGGAACATTTCGCGAATATCCGCGCTTATGGCAATTGGCTTCTCACGAAATCGCCGAAGTATTTGAGGCAAAGGAATGAGCTGATCTGGTCCTTTAAATAGCATGTCATTCAGTGATATGCCTTGTACTTTAGCAGCAGCATCCCAAACTATTCGTATTTTTCCGGGCTTATTGGGATTCACTACAGGGAAAATTGGTAAATACCATGTACGAGAAGTATGGTTCCGGAGTTCGTTGGGGAGTAATTTTCGAATATAGCCCTTTTCAACATAACTTTTCATTTGATCACTGAGATTCTTGCCTAGCTCTGGCTCTTTCAACATTTTCTTCTCAAGGCATCTCAGGCGGCGTTCTGCCATCGAAAAACTATCTGGGAGTACGACATTGTCATACCTCCACAACAGCCCAATTTCACAGGAATTTCCATTTCTCGCAGTCGTAGATTTTAGAATTTCGCATGCTCTTCGTTCATCTGTTGACTGTAATACCCGTCCAAATGTCAAAACACCAAGGTTCTCAACTGAAAAATATTCCTTTATCATCTGATGAATTGTGCTATCAATATTATTCTCACAGTTACAAATGTGAGCATTAATATGTCCAGTTTCAGTGAAATTTTTGCCACAACTGCCAGAGACAGTCCATCCAAGACGTGTTTTTGATGCTATCGGTGGGTTTTCGAAGCCTTCTTTTGACTTTAGTGGCAAACCCAATTTCATATTGTTCAGGCCAATAAGAATGGTCGGCTTAGCCTTTTCGTATGAATCAATGGGCAGTCTGGCTAAATACGGGTACTTTAGCTCCAACTTTCCTTTACAAATGGATTGCACGGGGAGCTGCAAATTTTTTATTGTCCTAACATTAGATATTATGAACTGCTTGTCTCTATTGGCTTTGCTGGAAATCTTCAAGCAGACAGATTTGGACATTTCTGTTCTCGTGGTGTCTCCAGTCCACTTTAGACAAAGTGGCATGGGCCGTCCTTCGAGACCAAGTTTGACAGCAATTTCTTCTTCCATCATGGTTAAAGATGAACCGTCATCAAAGAACGCATAAGTTTCGATAGAAACGTTACCATTGCTAAGTACAACTGGTAATATGCGGAAAAGAACGTCTTGTTCGACATCATCATTATTTATATGGGCAATATCATGCGAAGCATGCGACTTATATATATGAGAAGTAGTTATATTTGCGATCTCACTAGTTTGGCTGTTATTGTGTAGCAAGCGGTGATGCTTAAGCATACAGTTATCTTCACCACAAAGCTTATTTAATTCGCAACGCTTTGATTTATGTGAAGCTAGGCATGTTCTACACAGTTTCAAATCGCGAACAGCTGACCATCGTTGGCTAAGGTTTAGCTTTAAAAACGACTGACAGCAGCTAACTGCACAGCAATTTCCATTACAAACCGGACACTTAGTAGCACGAAATTGTCGCTTCACTTGCTTGTCTTGATTGATGTCGTTTTCTACAAGGCAATGTGCGTTGACTCGACCGCCTCCACTGTATTTGTCGTGCAAGTGTTCTTGATTTGCAAATTTAGTAGTAAACGTCAAATCACTGATTGCTTCTGCAACATTGTAAATCCAAGTACTGAACGTAAGAATGTTTATTTCTGGGAGGGTTTGTTTAAATATCGCCCAGTTAAGTCTTATCTGAGGAGGAAGTCTCTCAGTCAGCTCTTGCAACAAAGTGGGATTTTGGAGATGATCTTTTAAGTTAGAAGCCTCCATTGTTGCGCAGATGTTTTGCACGGCTAATGCGAAAGCAACTAGCGTATCTAAACGATCCACTCTAGGCAATGGCTGTCGTCTTAAATTTAACAAGAGTGAATTTATAATTAACTCAGGCCGGCCGTAAAGCATGCGTAACGTAGAAATTATGCCTGGAACTCCACTTGGTTGCATAAATCGGCTTCTGACTGCCTCCAGAGCTGCACCTTTCAAACATTTTTGCAATCGAACCAAATTTTCTTCATTCGACAGTCCACAGATTCTTGTCGAGTTCTCATAGGTGGCAATAAAAATTGGCCAATCCTCGGGCTTACCACCAAACATAGGTAATTCTTTAGGCATTGCATGTCTGGCAGCCAGTTGTGATGATGTAACTAAACATTCCATCGTGTTGCATGGGATCGATGGTGCAACTGTAGAGTTTGGTGGAATAATGTTAGCACTGTTTTGAACACTTGCTGTCATAATTGGCGGTACTGCAGAAGAGCATAGACAGCTGGCTGTCATAGCTGGAAAACCAACAAAACCTGTTGTCGGATATTCGGCGACTGGATAACTGGTTGTCACAGCTTGAGAGACAACACACTTTCCACTATGGTATTGATGTGTCATTGTTAAATCGCTTGAAAACCGTGCTGCCGTCGATGCTACATTATAGGCTGTGTGATTACTGCTAAGTAATTTCAAGTTGTTGGCGTGTTGATTACCTTTCAAAACTGATTTTTGAGTGAAAGCATTCGACGACTGACTAGCATGTTGTTTTGCTGCGTATTCGACATGTTCGATGCTGGATTCTATTGGCAGATTTGGGGGCGCTATAGAAACAAAAGGTTTCTGGGAGCTCCGCGTATCAATAACCACAGACTCAATTTGTTGCGGCTTTGTAGTACCAGCACTATTGATACCGGTAGAAGCACTTAGTTGACGCAAGTCGCCTTGTTGAAGCCAATCTGTCACTCGCTCTTGCTGCTGCTCGATTGTAGCAACTTGATCACATTCGTGAATGCTACGCAGTTCATCTTCTTGGCACAGAAGTTGATATTTTTTATCTAGGTACTCCTTGTCACGTCGGGCTTGCATTGCTCTCTCCTCTTCCAATCGTTGCATTTCAAGCTTAAGTTTTCTTGATGCACTGGAGTTGTGGGAAGATGAGATGGAGACTTCCTTTGAATTTGCGCTTCGGCTTCGCTGCCGAGCCGCACAGGTCTCACAGCACCAATCACTTTCTTCGATGTTGCTATCAACATCCATGCACTTAAAGTGAAACCACTGATCACACTTATCGCGCTGCACCATTCGATCACTATCAGGAACTTCGCATATTTTACAGCTGCTGGACAACGTGTTGGGCTGCTGCAGAGGTGGTGTACGTTTAACCAATCTGGATGGTTTGAAACCATCTTGGTTTTTTGCGGACATTGCAGGCAACGAATTTTAAAGAATTGTGGCGACGAGTAGTTGCCACGGTACTCACGTGCTGTAGGGTCCAATTTTCCTAGCTAGAAAGCAGACGAAGAATTTAAACTCTTGGTGTCTTAAACTCTTTATTTCGACTCTTTCCACGGCTTTAAAATTCCTGCATAATACAATTCAATACTCTTTTAAACTTAAATATAAATTAATAAGATAAATTCTGCTTACGTTGGTCGCCTAAGTCACGTTCTGGAGTTCAAAAATAGCGGGACTTTTTTCTCGTGGCGTACCAATATATATAGACATCAGATCTGAATTATTTTGTCAAAGGTTGCGACCCTGATTCGCGAGTAATCAACCGACGTTGCCAACACACACACACATATATATATATATATATATATATATATATATATATATATATATATATATATATATATATATATATATATATATATATATATATATATATATATATATATATATATATATATATATATATATATATATATATATAGAGAGAGAGAGAGAGAGAGAGAGAGAAAGATAGATAAAAATAAATATATAAATAGAAATATGAATATTTGGCCAAAGTGATTTTAATACCAATGCTCTTCGAACATTAGTAAACATAAATAGGTGGATAGTTACGAACAATTCTATATACATACATCAAAATAAACTGCGATGTTGCTCAGAGATCTATCCTTGACCGTCTTCTGTTTCTGCTGCATGTGAATAGCATTCAACGGATCAAACTATCTTGTGAAATTGTGCTTCAATAAGCAGACGATATTTTCCTTTCCGTTTTTGGGAATCTTTCTTCCCGTTTATGAGCATGTCTAACTGATACTCCATCAAAAAATGAATAAATACTCAAAAACCAGAAACAACTGCACTTCTGAACACACGTTAAGAGAAATGTTAACCCTCAATATTTGCAGGTTGAGACACATGAACTGAATATGAAAATCTTCAAATATACTTAACGAATATGTTCAATAGTCGAGACATCGACCACTGAAATTTATTCACTGCTATCATTGATACTGTTTATAGAATGAATGTAAGTGATGAACAAATAAAATATGCTAGCCTAAAATTTGCAATATTGAACAATTAGGTAAAAATAATTTTCAAATCTTTTTGGCTTGCCGGTTCAACCCCCATTTTGCAGGGATTTCAAGAGATGACAAAGATAAATCAATCAACTTTTGGATCATTTCACGTGAAGCGGACAACGAAAAAAATCGAAGTTCTAGATTTCATTGCTATTATTAAATATTCATATTATTAATGGTACTTTAAGAGTAGACTTATGAACTTGAGTACACAAGTTTTTGTCTCTATGAGGTTTAGTTGCCGAGTTATGAGCTTCTCAATAATTGACAAAATTGAGATTAAAAAAAAATTTTTTTAAAAATATTAAATATGTTGATTGGTATGGAAAATCAACTTTTCTTTTCAATTTTAAAATTAGATTTGGAAAAATAAACTTGTTCTCTGTGTAAAACCGGAAGTAACCATTTCAACTCATTATTTGAATAACGTGGGCAAGGCAAATTTTTTTTATATTTATAACAAAATAAAGCTTAAAAAATACTTAATTTATCATAAACGTTTTAGAATAGGAGAGCCAGTAGTTTAGGAGGTAGTTGAATTTCGTCATATGGGGCGTGATACTTAGAGCTTGACTAAGATAGCTAGTGAGTGTGAAAGCAAAACATTTGTGTTAAAACTATTATATATCACTTGTATCAATTACATATATAAAATAAAACATTAAAAATTGCTAATATTGATTTACTTGATAGAAAAAAAACTACTTATGAATGGAGAAATGAATTTATTTCACAATTTTTACATGGTATATATTTATAAGTTTAGAACTTTAAGTTGGCATCACTTTATAATGCTACGTATGGTGTGACAGCTGTTATGCGTTTTATGGTTAGTTTGGTTTGCCATTATATTATGAATATGTTGACGCTTGAGCAACGTCTGCAAATTGTGCAGATTTATTTCGAAAAAAAACGGTATTGTTCGAGAAATTCATCGCGCACTCCGTCAATTTTATGGCCGACATAATCGTCCATCAGAACAATTAATGCGATGAACTATGGATCGTTTCTGCACCATGTTTACTTTCACTGATAATACGCATCCATCCAGATGTCGTACAGTGCGTAATGAAGAAACTATAGCAGCTGTAGAGCGTAGTATCGATGAAGACCCAAGTGAGTTCATTCGACATCGTGCTCAACAATTAAACCTGTGCCCATCCACATTATGGAAGATTTCACGGAAGGGTCCTGGTTTGCAGGCTTACAAAATCTAACTCGTGTAGGAATTGAAGCCGAACGACCACCGGGCACGATGTAGATTCGCTGTATGGGCCCAAGAACAAATTGCTGCAGATCCCGAATTTCATAAGAAAATGTTGTTTAGCGATGAGGCTCATTTCTGGTTGAATGGCTACATTATTACGGACAGCTGTTTGCCGCCACTCACAGCAATATATATAGAAAAAAAACAAAACAAAACAGTCAGGCGGTGCAATTCGAATGTCATTGCACTCAATTAAAGTTATTGACATCTAGTGGCATTCGAATTGCATTGCCTGTATAAAAACAAAACGAGCGGTTGTTGCTCTGCAAGCATCACCTAAACACTGAAAAAAAAACAACAACAATGAAGCGGTGCAGTTCAAATGCAATCAACACCTGAGTGCATTTGAACTGCATTGCTTGTTGTTCGGGTGATGCTTGCTGGAGAGATAAGTTGTTGCGGGAGATGGCGGCAACGGAATCAGCTGGAAACTGAACTGGCTGGTCAGCGTGAATTTTTGCTGGGGACAGGGAAGTTGAATTTTGGCGCTGAACCGGGGAGTTTTGGTTTTGACGCTGACCGAAAAGGTGGTCTTGGTCTAAACGTTTGCGAGAGCGTCGAAGTTCTTGAGATGACGCAAAGCTATAATTTGGTTTGATTCGCAAAAATTGAAAAACTGTTAAGATTAAAATTATTCTAATTTTGTGCTAAATTCGTACTCTACGTGACATAATCCAATTGAACACGAATCGGAATCGAGAATTTGTGCGCGAAAAATAGTGTGCACATAGTGATAAAAGTTACAAAGTTACCTTTGGAATATGTTCTGGGAAAAATTTTGCGAACTTGTGAAAGTTAATGTGCGTGGGATAGCACTGTGATTTGATTGCGAGTTGGTGCAATTAGCAATCAGGACCGAACAGAGTTATCGTTTAACTCAAACACTATTTTATATCGAATTTATGATACCGTACAAAGCATTGGAAAGATGCCTCTGACAACAACTGGATCTCCGTTGCTGATTTGATTTTATGGCTATAGATATTCACACCGGGAATTTGATTGAGATGAAAAATAAAATGCTGATGGAAGTGCATGCAGGATCTTCTCTCCACACCAGTGTTTAGAACGAGAAACAAAATTGAATTAATCATCGACAATTAAACAATTTGAACATTACTATTGATACAAAGTGTAAAGACTGTTGAAGTAACGTCTTATCCTAATGCAAATTTCTTTTTGAGCAAAAAGTTTAAAAAAAAAATATAATATTAATGTATATAAACCACAGTTTAATTTGGATAATTTAATTCCATTCTTAAAAACAATCAAACTAAATAAGTTACAGTGAGCGAGGATACGGTACCGTCTTCCGGAACACTGGTAAGAGAATTATTTTGATTTTATATATGTAATTATTAATGAATTTTAATATCTAATTTATTGGAAGTTATTGCATGGATATTTTGTTTTTATTTCTATTTACTTTTATAGTAATTGAAGTCCCTGTTATTATTTAGAGTTACTTGATTTTTGAATATTTTTTTTTAGATTGTTTTGGAGAATTGTTTTCATTTTATTTGTTTTACTATTTTGAATATATTTGTTTTACGTTCAAAAAGAAAGAACTTGCATTAGTTTTCTTATATAAGGAATATTAAATAGCAATGAATAAGTAAACACCAACGAATAGGTTCAGTGAAGCCATGTATGGAAGTGAGAGGAAGTGGAAGTTTTTATGTAGCGCAACAGATTTCGTTTTATATTTTCGCAAATTTCCTAAATTTTAACTTGTATTTGATTAGTTTGTTTTGCTAATTTTTCTGTTTAGTTTTGAATTTTCATCCATGCTCCGAATGAATGATCTGGTAGGCTGGGGTGACACTTGTTCCCGGGAGCACTTGGTTGCCTCAGCCATTTTTTTTTTGTTTCTTTGGCCGTAATTGGCATTCTCATCAGATCATTCATATTGGATTTTCATTGTTCAATAATTTTTTTTCTTTTTGCGTAATTTTCAAATTTGTTTTTTCTACGTTCGTTCGTTGTGAACGGTCGCTACTACAACAGTGGCGCCTATTCAGCTGTTGTGGATTGTCAATTGTTAGACAGGAAGATTGGGCTGTGGTTCTGGGCCTGATGGGGGTTGAGCGTCACTCATATCCTCGTCTGCGAGTCGCTTAGCTTGACTAAGCAATTTGAATTGAGTGGCGCCTCTACAATCTCGTCAGGTTGTTGGGGTGATTCCGTCGATGCCTTGCGGACCCCATATCCAGCAATAGCTGTCGATGACTATATGTCATCAATTTTGAATTGAGTGTTCCCTTCCGGCATCTTCTGGGTTGCTCCACCCGGAGCCATGGTGCATCTTTCCTCCATCCTTTTGTTTTTATTTTCCTTTACCAATTTTTATACCTTTCCTCCCATCCCAAACTGCTCACTGACACTTGGTTTCACTGAACCTAAATATGTATTAATTTTTTTTTGTATTCTTTTCAAGTACTAGCAGTTGCTAGTATTTTAGTTTATATAATTTTGGCATGATTATTTTTATCGGAGTTCAAGATATCATTTAGTGGATTTTTGCATGGCTTTCGTTTGCATGATTTCGTTTTGCATATCTAAATTGAACTTTGTTTTATAAGCGTTGCGGTTATTTATTGAAGAATTGCTTATTATTTGAAGAATTGCTTCAGCGCTAGGTGTTCAAATTGGAACTTATAAATTGGAATTTAGTTCGAATTTGATTGGATTTAAGTTTATTTATCTAGGGATTACTTTTGTTTTAAAATTTACCTATTTTATTGGGTTTTGGGTTTTAATTAGTTAGGGTTTAGATCTTCTGTAAAATATTAATATTTATTTATCATTATTTATAATCGATTGCTGGTCTTTATAATTTGGGAAAATGCCTCGAGCAAAACGCAATCGTAGACCCACTAATAATGATTCTGGCTTTGATCGCTTGAGCCGAGCATTGGAACGGTTATCGCTCACTCCACCAGCTGAGCAACGTGCTCAACCATTTTCGGGTGGCGTTCCCGCCACAATTCCAGGACCATCGTCAGCACCTGGGCCCTTTCATTCTACGGGTCATTTAGAAGGAGATGGAGCCGATATCGAAGGCCCTGCAATCCCTCGCAGATTGGACGGAGCTGAAACATCCCATTCGATGAATTCCAGCAGATCCTCCGCTATTATGCCACCGTCAAAGTGGACAATTCGCTTCGATGGCACTTCGACGGGTCTCAACGTGACTCGGTTCTTGTTTAGAGTCAAGACCATGGCGGCGAGCTATGGGGTTTCGTTGGCCGTACTCGCTCACGACCTACATTTGTTACTTCAAGGTCCAGCGGAAGAGTGGTACTGGCGTTATATGGAGCTTCATGGTTCGGTGACTTGGGCTGATCTTGAACAGGAGCTGCGAGAGCGTTTTGAGGACCGTCGAAGTGACGTCGATATCAGGCGAGAAATCGACGCTCGCACTCAAAAACCGGGCGAGTCCATCCGGGTGTTCTTCGATGCGATCGAGGCAATGGCTCTGCAGCTCAGCAACCCATTATCCGATGTTGACCTCCAGTGCATATTGCTACGCAACATGAACCGGCGCCTACGAGAGCACTTGGCTGGGCTCGAATTCCGAAATGCTCGTGAGTTGCTGCGGCGGTGTGTGGCGACTGAAAGTGTGTGGTATCCGTCGGGTCAACGAGCTGATAGCACCCAAACACGACGCGTGGTCCATGAACTATATGAGCCTGAAAATGATGATACAGCTCATTTTTTGGAAGCAGTCACCACATCAGCTCGCGCTCCTCTAATGACACGTAGGTCCCAACCAGTGGCATCGTCAAATTCTCGTCCGACACATTCATCCACAGATCTCCGGGTCTGTTGGAATTGCCAAGACCTGGGGCATTCTTACCAAGATTGTTCTGTGCCTCCAACCAGAATTTTTTGCTATGGTTGTGGAGCTCCTGATGTTCTTAAACCCAGGTGTGGACGATGCAACGGCTCGGGAAACGCCAGGCGGATCGTAACGAATACGGTGATTCGGAGCGGTCCATCTGCCACACAACAACGGCGTCTCGAGACCACAGATGTGGCCACCAATGTGGACCCAGAGTTGTGGCGTCGTCAATAGGATGCCAAACATTAAATACGGCTGACACTGCGACCCAAACACCTTGGTCTGCAAATCAGCCTTTGACCGAGTCTTGTAATTTCCCTTCTAGTTGGTCCGGAGATGGCCGAACTTCTCGTCGCACACGCTCCTTTAATTGGTCGCCAAATTCTGCTTTTGGGAGATCATGGAGGTACTTTACCTTGCGTAGATTATTGAAGCAAGCTTGCGCAGATTCAATTCTGACGTCGTACGGGGAAAACCGGCCTTTTGCTGAAATCGAAATAAAAGGTCGGAAGCTCATGGGGCTCCTTGACAGTGGAGCTAGCGTGAGTATACTTGGAGCGGGATCTTTGGACCTGATTAAGGATCTTGGGCTGCAGATGTCAATGCTGCAGACTGACATCCTTACTGCATCGGGTCAAAAGGCTCCCGTTCTAGGATACGTGCGTGCGCTGGTGCGATTCAACGGCCGCTTGAAGATGGTACGATTTTTAATTGTTCCATCTGTGACCGGTCGCGTATATCTGGGAATTGATTTCTGGAATACGTTTCGGATTGCGCCAGTGCAAGTCTCCGCTGTTGAGGTTTTGCCCGAAACACCCGCTGTTGGTTTTCACCATTTGCTTCCTGAGGATCAGCAACGTTTAGGGCTTGTCAAACAACAGTTTCCATCGTTCAATGTTTTGGGGCTTGGTAAAACTTCTTTGCTAAGTCACCACATTGATACCGGTTCCGCGAAACCCATCAAGCAGAGACACTATGCTGTCTCTCCAGCGGTCCAGAAACTGTTGTTTGATGAACTGGATCGTATGCTTTCCTTGGGAGTAATTGAGGAAAGTCACAGTGCGTGGAGCTCACCCGTAACGCTAGTACGCAAGCCAGGTAAGGTGCGTCTATGTCTCGATGCCCGAAGGTTGAATGAGGTCACCATAAAGGATGCGTATCCGTTGCCCTTGATTGAGGGGCTGCTTTCGCGACTTCAGTCCACTAAATTCATCACAAGTCTGGACTTAAAGGATGCCTTCTGGCAAATTCCTTTGGACGCGGAATCTAGGGAGAAGACGGCATTTACTGTGCCTGGCAGGCCCCTGTACCATTTCACGGTCATGCCTTTTGGTCTGTGTAACGCACCGCAAACTATGTGCAGACTGATGCATCGGGTTATACCTCATGAGCTGCATGACAAGGTGTTTGTATACCTTGACGACTTACTTATTACAAGTTCGACATTTGATGAGCACTTGGAACTTCTTTCCACAGTTGCACAGCTGTTACATGCAGCTAAACTCACCATCAATGTCGAAAAAAGTAAGTTCGTTCAAAGGGAAATCAGATACCTTAGATATGTGGTTAGTGACGGTATCCTGAAGACAGACCCCGAGAAAGTGTCTGGCATCGTGTCCTATCCAGTACCAAAAAGTGCGAAAGACGTGAGAAGGTTCATGGGCATGGCAGGTTGGTATCGTCGTTTTGTCCCTAATTTCGCTTCCGTGACAGCACCACTGACAGACTTGTTGAAAAGCAAAAAGGCTTTCCAGTGGACTCAAGGAGCGGGAGTGGCTTTCGATAGAGTCAAGGAACTGTTAGTTTCTGCTCCAGTGCTGGTGAATCCTGACTTCACCAAACACTTTTATATTCAGTGTGACGCTAGCACTACGGGTATCGGGAGCGTCCTGTTTCAGAAGGATGATGATGGTGGAGAGCATCCCATCGCTTATATGTCCTCGAAGTTAAATGCTGCGCAGCGCAACTATAGTATCACAGAGCTAGAATGCCTGGCTGCGGTGCAAAGCGTCAAGAAATTTCGAGCATATATTGAGGGGTTGCCCTTTACCATCATCACTGATCATGCTAGCCTTAAATGGCTCATGAGCCAACAGGACCTCTCTGGAAGACTTGCCCGTTGGAGTTTGAAGCTGCAGGGCTTTGATTTTGTCATTGAGCATCGAAAAGGGTCACAGAACATCGTACCCGATGCTTTGTCAAGGGCACACGGATGCGGCGAGGAGGTGATGGCCATTAATGGATGTTTGCCGGAGCACCATCGTGTGGCTGCAATGATTCCCGAGTCAGCGTTCCAGGACCCAACATATGTCGAGCTGGTGAATCAAGTCATGACACAGCCTGACCGTTTTTTGAACGTTTATGTTCGAGATGGGCGGGTGTATATTACTACCAGCACGACAGGAACGCTGACCACTGATATTCCCACAACCAAATTATGGGTACCAGAAAGTCACAAGCAAGAGCTGATTCTCCGTGCTCATGATGATCCATTGGGCTCTCATTTCGGCATTCGGAAAACGATTGAGCTTCTGCAACGCTATTATTATTGGCCTCGTTTAAGCCAAGACGTTGCAGAGCATGTCAAAGCTTGTAAAACATGCAAGCAAATTAAGCCTCCGAATGCCGTGATGCGACCACCGATGGGCTCATCTCGAGATACGGATCGACCGTTACAGCGCTTGTTTGTGGATTTCATGGGCCCATACCCACGGTCAAAACATGGGAATGTGCAGCTACTCGTGGTGCTAGACCACTACACAAAGTTTGTGTGGCTCAAGGCCTTGCCAAAAGCTACTGCTGAGGCCGTGGTTAAATATCTGAGCGAGATTTTCTTGACCTTTGGAGTGCCTGAATTCCTTCATTCCGACAATGGTGTTCAGTTTACTGCAAAGGCATTGGCTAAGTTCTTAGGAGAATATGGGGTCGAGCATATATTCACTCTCTTGTATTCGCCTCAAGCCAATGCTTCAGAGCGAGCACACCGAAGTATCCTTAGCGCAATCAGAGCCTACATAGGGGACGAACACCGGAATTGGGATGAGCATTTGGTGGAATCATGTGCAGCCTTTCGAAATGTTGTACATGAGGCCACTGAGTGTTCCCCCCATTTCCTGATGTTTGGTTACCACCCTATTCAACATGGCTCTGATTACGCTCTGTTGCGACAGTTGAACGCGTTTGAGGATGGGGAGGTGAAACTGAACACTCATTGTGATCGACTGCGTCTCATACACGATCGAGTGAAGGAAAAATTAACGCAGGCCTACGCAAAGGGCGCACAAAGGTATAATTTGCGCAGTCAGTTTAAATCCTTTGTTCCAGGGCAGGAGGTTTTCGTTCGGAATCACGCTCTCGGTAGTGCGGCGGACCGTTTCGCGGCCAAGCTTTCCCCGAAGTTTGTTCGTGCTACGGTTCGTTGTCCGCGAGGTCTTGTGGCATACGAGCTTGAGGACGAGAAGGGAAATTCGATGGGCGTCTATCACGCTAAGGATATCCGATAGGGATCCTGACGTCTCTGTCCCTCTGCGACTGATTGTTGCCCGGCGTTGAGACTCTTCTCCTGGGGTGAGTCGTCCCCACGCTATTACGGACAGCTGTTTGCCGCCACTCACAGCAAAGAAAAAAAAAACAAAACAAAACAGTCAGGCGGTGCAATTCGAATGTCATTGCACTCAATTAAAGTTATTGACATCTAGTGGCATTCGAATTGCATTGCCTGTATAAAAACAAAACGAGCGGTTGTTGCTCTGCAAGCATCACCTAAACACTGAAAAAAAAACAACAACAATGAAGCGGTGCAGTTCAAATGCAATCAACACCTGAGTGCATTTGAACTGCATTGCTTGTTGTTCGGGTGATGCTTGCTGGAGAGATAAGTTGTTGCGGGAGATGGCGGCAACGGGATCAGCTGGAAACTGAACTGGCTGGTCAGCGTGAATTTTTGCTGGGGACAGGGAAGTTGAATTTTGGCGCTGAACCGGGGAGTTTTGGTTTTGACGCTGACCGAAAAGGTGGTCTTGGTCTAAACGTTTGCGAGAGCGTCGAAGTTCTTGAGATGACGCAAAGCTATAATTTGGTTTGATTCGCAAAAATTGAAAAACTGTTAAGATTAAAATTATTCTAATTTTGTGCTAAATTCGTACTCTACGTGACATAATCCAATTGAACACGAATCGGAATCGAGAATTTGTGCGCGAATAAACCTGTACAGAAAAATAGTGTGCACATAGTGATAAAAGTTACAAAGTTACCTTTGGAATATGTTCTGGGAAAAATTTTGCGAACTTGTGAAAGTTAATGTGCGTGGGATAGCACTGTGATTTGATTGCGAGTTGGTGCAATTAGCAATCAGGACCGAACAGAGTTATCGTTTAACTCAAACACTATTTTATATCGAATTTATGATACCGTACAAAGCATTGGAAAGATGCCTCTGACAACAACTGGATCTCCGTTGCTGATTTGATTTTATGGCTATAGATATTCACACCGGGAATTTGATTGAGATGAAAAATAAAATGCTGATGGAAGTGCATGCAGGATCTTCTCTCCACACCAGTGTTTAGAACGAGAAACAAAATTGAATTAATCATCGACAATTAAACAATTTGAACATTACTATTGATACAAAGTGTAAAGACTGTTGAAGTAACGTCTTATCCTAATGCAAATTTCTTTTTGAGCAAAAAGTTTAAAAAAAAAATATAATATTAATATATATAAACCACAGTTTAATTTGGATAATTTAATTCCATTCTTAAAAACAATCAAACTAAATAAGTTACAGTGAGCGAGGATACGGTACCGTCTTCCGGAACACTGGTAAGAGAATTATTTTGATTTTATATATGTAATTATTAATGAATTTTAATATCTAATTTATTGGAAGTTATTGCATGGATATTTTGTTTTTATTTCTATTTACTTTTATAGTAATTGAAGTCCCTGTTATTATTTAGAGTTACTTGATTTTTGAATATTTTTTTTTAGATTGTTTTGGAGAATTGTTTTCATTTTATTTGTTTTACTATTTTGAATATATTTGTTTTACGTTCAAAAAGAAAGAACTTGCATTAGTTTTCTTATATAAGGAATATTAAATAGCAATGAATAAGTAAACACCAACGAATAGGTTCAGTGAAGCCATGTATGGAAGTGAGCTCCCTTTTCCCCTTGCTGGATTTTTTTTTCTTCTTCTTTGTGATTAGGTCTACCTATGCGTGACACAGCTAGGGCTTGACCTGCCCCTTAAATTACCCACGACACCGGTGACTAGCCGGCACCATTAGTCACGCGAGGGTAGCAGGTCAGGCTACAATTTCTGTTGTGGTGGCGGCTGTTCACAGCTGTCCCGCAACAACATCAATAAATAAAACTGCTGCATTGGGAGTGATAACCAACCACAGGCGGTTGTCCAAACACCGTTACATGCGAAGAAAGTCACCGTTTGGTGCGCTTTATGGGCCGGTGGAATAATTGGTCCATATGTCTTCAAAAAGGCTGCTGGGAATAATATTACAGTCAATGGTGACCGTTATAGAGCCATGATCAATGACTTTCTCGTTCCGAAATTGACTCGTCGTATTGCAGGGGACCTCTGGTTTAAACGAGATGGCGCGACATGCCATACAGCTCGAGCAACCAGCGACTTATTGAAAGAAGCATTTGATGAGCGCATAATTTCTCGTTTTGGAATTGTGATTTTGGAACTGTGATTTAACGCCGCTGGACTAGTGCTTGTGGAGATACGTCACCATTTGAAAGACAACATTCGCCACGTTATTGGCGAGATACGGCTCCAATTATTGGTTAGAGTAGTCGAAAATTGGACCTCTCGTTTTCATTTCCACCGCGCCAGTCGTAGCGCTCACATGCCCAAAATCATATTCAAGTAAAATGGCAGAGAGTTATATTTGCAACAAAACCAATTTCAAGACAATCAAAACAATCAATTCATATTTTATTTCATTTAAAAATTCGATATCTCTAAAAAAAACACCCTGTACAATTTGACTCTTGTTTCTTAAACTAGTTATTTTTTAAATTTTTGTTGGTGTTTCTACGATAAAATTTTTCCGGCAGCTTCCACATACGTCAGATGAATATCTTCACATTCCTGCTTATATTCTTGGAATTGATCTTAGGTCTTTAACCTTCCGATCAAATTTCAAATCGAAAGGACTGAAACACTGGTACGAAGGCATGCTACACACAATGTAAACTATTTAATTTATCAAAAAAAAGTAATAGGCACTGCAAACGAGGAACATTAATTCAAAAAATAACGGAAAATTCGAAATATCTTGGCGTCATAGGCATTATATAGGCGTCATCTATTTTAAATAGGTTGTTATGATAAAATAAAACCTTTCAACTAAGAGATGACGCTACTAATAACATTTCGATATCATTTTTTTTGTTTTTGAGCCAACTAGCTGCTCTTAGCAAGTTCCAGGTAGCACATTTCATACGACTTGTATGTACTGAAGCTCACCTATCTCTCAAACTACTGGCCACCCCACTCTAAAATTTATATGATAAAATAAATGTAGTTTTAGCTTTGCTTTGTTATAAAAAATTTAAAAAAAAAACAACCTTTTTCAAGTTATTCAAACAACGAGTTGAAATAGTTACTTCTGGTTTTACACAGGAAAAAATTTCATTTTCCAAATCTAATTTTAGTACCGTTGATTTTTTATACCAATCAATATGTTTAATGTTTTTTAATTTTTTTTTTTCAATTTCAAAATCGGCTTTCAAAAAACCGTTGATCAGCTTCTTCAATTCTTCAGAAGATCATAACTCGGCTACAAAACCTCATAAAAAAAAAATTGTATATCCTCGTTCATATCTTCTAGAAGTATCATTATGCACAATATGAACAAAATCCAGAATCTCGACTTTTTTTCGTTGTCCGCTTCACGTGGAACGCTACTATTACAAAATAATTTAATCGGTACTAACTTAATTCATAAATATAAGGTGCTTTTTTGTGTGTATGATTACTGTTATGCGTTTAATATTTAACACAAGATTTTATTTGTAAGTTTAATTTCTAGAATGAATTTACTCCTTTTTATGCCTCCTTCGCCCCACTTTTTTCGTCGCTCAACATGCACATTCCGTGTGCATAACAAAATCATAACTAAATAATTCTTCCTAGTACTTTACAGACAATTTGTGGATTGCAATAAAGGATAGTATCATCCTGCTCTTTATAGTTAGTACTTTAGGTCATGTTGTCTACTTATCATTTGCCTTTTAGACGTGTGTCCAGAGAAAAATTTACAAAAAAAACTCTGGATTCCATTAGCAGTGTGCTCTTTCGATTTAAAGCTTTAAATTTTCTTTGAACTTTGCTAAGTTTTCAGAATGGTGAACCGAATTAGGCAGAGTGTTGAACAAAATTATTGTTTCCTGCACAGGGTCTATTTTCATTCTTTCTTTCCTTGGAGTTGGCACTGACAAATTACCAGCTATTTTAGCTGGAATATTGGTAGACTCTCCAACAGTTCGGAAAATGTCTGGCCATTTAAGCTGTTTTGTTAAAATCCTGTAAATCAATTTACCTCGTTTAAGCGGTATAAGTTTGTGGATATTTGGAAGACCAGTACCATATACCTTAGATCAAGAATAAAATGTTTAACGGAGATTGAAATTATTTGGCTTTAGCTCTTTGCTTATTTTTACTTCTAGTGCGAATGTTTGAATTCGAACATTTGAAGAAAGATAGTTGATTTCAAAGTAAATAACACAAGGATATTGAACTCATTTTGTCTTGCTGCAATTTTGCCATAGTAGACTCACTGTGGTAATAATTTTCACCTTAACAGTTGAAGCGAAAGAGTCTAGCGCATCAGAGCCGCTAGAAAACTGATTTTCGAAGATATTGTCTTTGAGTGTAGTATCATATCAACCATTCTTTATTCAAAGCAACAAAACCCAACTATAACATAGATGATGAAAATGTTCAGTGCTGGCAACACTTTTCGAATGAATCAGCAATAAGTTTTCGATACCAAGCTCATACATAAATCAACTTATCCTTTGAATTTCGTTCTCATCGCAGGATTTCATCGAAAGTTTCAGCGGTTAATTGTTGTTTGAGGATGCCATCTGAAAAATTTTCAATGCTAGGAAAATTTCAAAATCGGTTCCTTATTTTTATTGCAAATGCTTTACATATCAGTATGTAATTTGAAGCATCTCTTGGTGAAACATTGACGAAAATGTCTGAGCTGGTTACCGCATATTAGCAGCAAAGCAAAATATATACCAAATCTGCTTCACGTTAAGTTAAATACACCCTGTGAATTTCGTTTCGATTGAATCAATGCGCTGGAAGTTATACGGGTGAAAAGAATTTTAGGACTACCACCCTCAAAACTTTTTGTTAATTTTCATTGCAGGATCATCAGTAAAGAAATAGTAAAGAAATTCCACAAAATTACCAAAATGGTCATAACTGGCAGCCCTTTCACGATTTATGTACGAAATTTCTACGACATTTGGTTTACGTTAAGTTCTATTTACTACATGTACTCAGTTTTGATTTCATGACTGAACCGGAACTTATATGGAAAAGTGCTTTATTTTCCTGAGCAAATTTGCAAGATTTAGGAGACAGAAGTCACCATAGCTGGCAACTTTTTACAACTTGTGGACCAAATTCTCATAAAATATTGTCTAGAGTAAGGTCCAAATATTGTGTGAATTTTGTTAAAATATGATTTCTGAATCGGAAGCTATAGGCCAAAAAGCAGTTTTTTTCTCAGTTACTTCTCAAGATGGTACCACTGCCACAGGGTTACCCGCACTATTTTGAAAATCCATGTATGTTAAATTTTAGTCAACGTCAATACGCTCCGCGATTTTCGCGATGATCCAATGTGTCTGTCAGAAGCTATGATAAATCAAATTTGACTAACAATCCTTGTCTACTTTTAGGCACTCAGCACCCACACTCGGCTCATAGCCCAGTGGCATTGTTGCAAACTAGAGAGCGAGTTCGATTCAACGTCAGTATCTCAGCTTTTTGTAAGTCTCGTCGGGTTTTGTAAAATAAATCGCTTCGATGCTAATTTAAATGATAAATTGCACTATCGATTTGAAAAAATTCTGAATTAAAATACATTTACAATTAAATTAACACACTTAACATTTTTAAATCAACTGCACTGGCCGAGCTGTTATAAGGTTAAACTGAGTTTATCATCTCACAATTTATCAGTTTTGGTAGCAGCGTCACATCGTCAACCACCTCGCATTCCGACGGACGGAGTTCAAATTCGCACAGCGCCGAGCTTTTAACTCGCATTTTTGACTCTTCGCATAAATATTTAATTTACCAACTGATTGGTTTTCGTCCATTGTAAATTGAACTTCAGCAGTTGCATACTTCTGAGCACCATATACACAAAAAGCTAAATAAATCAATTGCATACCTCTGGGCAATTTAAGATTTGATACTTTTGGGCATTGAATCCACCTGCTGAAATCAACATCAGCTTTAAGTGCAGCCTTGAAAATTGCTTTGCCTTTGAAATTCGTGACATGCAAAGCTTTCTGTAACAGGAAGTTACACGGGGCTTGCATGGGTGCTCCTAGGGATTGGTTTCATCCGTACCTCGAGAACCATTTCATCTGTACGGATTGCCAAAATATTGACCTTCTTTTCAAAAGTATGTACGACAGCTTGATTGGCTACATTGGGACACTCAATTCCGAAAAAGATAATATAATATCTAAACAGCTAGCACAAGCGCGTGCAAACTAGGAATTCCTGGCGGAAATATCAAATCATTTCGATGGTCTTGCGTCCTTTCAATCTTGCGAGTGCCTTTTATGGTAATGATTTACAGCAGGTTTCCCACATCCCCAACCAAAATGGAAATTGGTTAGATCTAGTCTTCACGAATGCTTATGACAAAGTAGTGGTTAGTCCAACTAATGACGCTGAGCATCTGTTTTGCAACAGTATACACCATACAGCACTGTCAGTAGAACTTTCCACTTCTAATTCAACCTACTTAAAAACTTACAATAATTCAATTGTATTTGACTTCCGTAATGCTGATTATGAAAGCATTAAACACGTTCTTCTTCTTGGACGAATAGTCCTTCAACTCAGGATCTTGAGACAACAATTTCTTCTTTTATGACGCCGTTGAAAGATATGTACCAAAGCTAAAAAAAAAATTGTCTGAGCCATGGCTCGATAGAGACCTTAGGCATTAGCGAAATCGTAGAAACAAACTATATAAGTGGATTAGAGAAAATACTGACGTTAGTTCTGCTATTCAGGAAGAGTATAATCAAGTCGCTAAGCAATTTTCAGCAAAGTCTCGTGAGGCTTATGATACTTACATTATGTCAACCGGCGAAAATATAGTCCGCGATCCGAAAAAATTCTTTGATTTCTTCGCGAAAAACTACTGTCTACCCGTCGTCGATGTTTCTGAATAATACAACGTCTTCTTCTCCTAAAGAGATATATGACCTATTTGCAGATAGTTTCCAAAAAGTTTTTAGTGCACCAGACCCAACAAACTCACACCTTTCTGCCTCCGATTCAACTCCAGCGGCTTTTGTCTACCATTTAGAAATCTCCCGTGAGGAAATACGTAAAACTATTTTGGAACTCAACTGCAACAAAGGTCCGATCTTCTTCCTCCAATCTTTTTATGCAAGTGTGTAGAGCAGTTTATAACTCCTTTGCATATTTTTTTTAATAGATCACTTTCGTCAGGAGTTTTTCCATCCAGTTGGAAGCTTTCTTATGTCACACGCATATTCAAGAATGGTGATCGACGCTGTATTGAAAATTATAGGGGCATTGCCATCTTGTCTTCGATTCCGAATTTTTTCGAAAAGGTAGTATACGACCAATTGTCTCCCCTAGTTGATTTCCGTCTGAATAGCAACAACATGGCTTTAGAAAAGGTCGCTCAACTACCACGAATTTGACAATCCTAATCTCAGACGTCCTATGCAAAATGGAAAAAGGTTACCAAATTGACGCAGTCTACACAAACTTCAGTAAGGCATTTGACAGAGTTGACCATTCTACCTTGATTCTTAAGCTACAGAAATTCGGTATTACTGGATCTCTACTCAGCTGGCTGACTTCCTATTTTTATCGAAAAACGTTAGTTCTACCTCTGGTGTACCCCATGGTAGCCATCTTGGTCCACTTCTCTTTAATATATTTATTTCCGACTTAGCAGACATACCTCATTTACTCTATGCAGACGACCTCAAACTTTATCTGACCATTGAATCGAAATCAAATGCCCTCTTTCTCCAATCCAAACTTGATTCCCTTGATCATTGGTGCAATTTAAACAAGCTCTCTCTCAACATTAATAAATGCCAGGTTATTAGTTTTTCCAGAAAATGCACGGTCACACACAATACGTACTTCCTCGGTAATAATGTGCTCACTCGAGTTGATAACGTTGTTGACCTCGGTGTTATCTTAGATGAAAAACTCCGCTTCACTTTACACTACGATAAAATACCTTCTCGTGCAAACAAACAACTTGGCTTCATCAAAAGACGTCCTATTCACGAATACGCTTGCATTAGCTGGAATCCTGCTTTTGAAACCCACAGTGACAGACTCGAGTCAATACAAAAGCAATTATTACTTTTCGCCTTGCGAGAGCTATACAACCCTTATGACTTTAATAGCCTACCCCCTTATGAGTTTCGGCTGGGTCATTTAAACCTATCGACACTAGCCTCCAGAAGAATATCGGTGATATCGGCCTGCTTCACATTCGACGTCATTAGAGGCGCCATTAATGTAGAATTCCTGAATAATAAAATTTTGATAAATGTCCCTGTGAGGAACACCAGGTTCCATCGTTTCCTAAAAGAATATTCTCATTCGACCACATATGGAGCTAATGAGCCAGTAAATAGATGCTGCAGAGTATTCAACAGAATAAGCAATTTATATTCCCCTACGATTTCCAAATCATCCTTCAAGTCCTCTCTTTTCCATGCCATCCGTACCCTTAACCTTAAGCTATAGCTTTAATGTCAATGTTTTATTTATTGATTGCTATTTATTAATTTATTTATTACTCTTTTT
>OZ022263.1:115328669-115331169 GCA_963978885.1 Nemotelus pantherinus | reverse complement strand
ATGGTAAACCCAGGGAGCACAAAGACAAATCAGTTGATGATTGGCAAGATCGCTGAAAATTTGTAGGTATTTCCACGGTCAGTTTTTTCCTGCAGCTTCCACACACGTACATATCAGAAGAATATCTCCACTTCTCTGCTATTTTTTTTTTTGAAATTTCTCAGGTCTTTAACCTTCCCATGAAATCTCAAGTCGAAAGGATTGAAACATCGGTAGCCGCAAGGAGACATAATACACACAATTCAACTTAATTACGTAGTCACTTAGAGCGCTGAAAAACAACTAAAACATAAACGGAAAATTCGAAATGGCTCTTTCATCACACTTCCATCCCTTTCTATTACATAGCTTTGACCTCCTTCTATTAAATGGCTTTTTATGAAAAAATAATACCTTTTTCAACTAAAAAATGGCGCCACTAATCGCATTTCTGTAGGGTAGTCGATTAAGTATGAACACAATTTAAGTATGTTATAAAAGCTATTTATATACAGGATATAGTATCACGGCAAACTACATATACTAACCACTCTAAAATTTTTAACATCAAATAAGTATAGTTTTAGTTTTGTCTTGTTACAAAAATAAAAAAAAAACTTTAACTGGTCCAAGTCATATAAGTTCAAGTAAATTTTTTTTTTCCATAAATCATTTTTACTAATGTTCGAAGAAGAACATTAGTATTAAAATCACTTTGGCCAAAAATTCATATTTCTATATATATATATATATATATATATATATATATATATATATATATATATATATATATATATATATATATATATATATATATATATATATATATATATATATATATATATATATATATATATATATATATATATATATATATATATATATATATATATATATATATATATATATATATATATATATATATATATATATATATATATATATATATATATATATATATATATATATATATATATATATATATATATATATATATATATATATATATATATATATATATATATATATATATATATATCATCAAAAAATTTCAGTGAAAAAATCTCAGGAACGCGCCATCCGATTGAGCTGAAATTTTCAGGACACATTGGTGTATATGCAGAATAGTGCCAGGTCTCACAAAAAGTTAATAATCTTTAACCCTTTGGCGCCGGCGGCCATTTTAGTGATATTTTTAATATACCTATTATTCTGTATACAAATAAGTTTTGCAAAAATAAAGTTGACGAAATAAATTTTGAACGTGTTTTACATGCGAATCGGATAATGTTTTGGAATTTTTTAACCCCATGTGTGCGCTGGGTGCCTAAAAACAGAACGGGAAAACTTGAAAATTTTTAAATTGCGATAACTTATGACAGAGCTTTTCAATCATTACGAAATTTTTAGAACATATTGGTATTGGTATTATTTAGTTGTAGATTTTCGTAGCTTTTGATGAGCGTGCTGGCAACCCTGAAGCAAGGGCAGGCACTGAAAGTGAAAACCTTCAAATCATCGTCTCTCTTGAAAAACTGCCGCTTCCTCAAAAAAAAGCCACTTATATGTAAATCTTGTGCTTTGTTTACATAACCAAGAAAAAAAATTTGATATGGTATAACGGGCACGCCTGGTAACCCTTGCCCAATTTACCTATATTTTTAGCATCAAAAACTTCTGTTCACGGAAACTCACGATCCAATGAGCAGAATTAATTGAAATTTGCAGAATTTATTGGTCCTATATAGGACCAGGTCTGATAGAAGTGATTTTGAAATGCGGGTGATTCTGTGCCAGTGGTGCCATCTTGAAAAATCACTAAAAGAGATAACTGCTTTTAGCCCTATAAATTCTGACTGAATCGTTCGATTTTAGCGAAATTCACACAGTAGCTGAACCTTATTTAATACCACGTTTGGTAGAAGTTTGGTCGAAAAATTCTCTTGGAGCTGCCAGCTATGATAATTTTGGTGTCTTAAATTTGAAAAAATAAAAATTTGGAAGTGAAAACATTAAACCATCGAATTTCCAAAAACTGTCCGTTTCTTACAATAAAACCAATCTGTATACAAATCTTATGCTTTATCTACACGTTCAAAGTAAAACTTTGGAAATTTCATGTCGGGCAAGAACGGTAACCCTTTCCCAGTCAACCTATATTTTTAGCATCAAAAACTTCTGTTCACGGGAACTCACGAATCAATAATCAGATACCATTTAAAATTTACAGAATGCATTGGACTTTAGTAGGACCAGGTCTGATAGAAGCGATTTTGAATTGTGGGCAACTCTGTGCCAGTGGTGCCATCTTGAAAAATTTCAAAGAAAAAAAACTGCTTTTTGCCCTATGAAATGTGAATTAGTAACCAGATTTTCATGAAATTGACACAGTAGCTGAACCTTACTCTAAACTCTGTTTGATAGAAATTTGGTTGAAAAATTCGATTGGTGCTGCCAGCTATGGTAATTTTTGTGTCTTTGAATTTGAAAATTCGCTCAGGGAAATAAAACTTTTTGCCCT
>OZ022263.1:115316169-115323669 GCA_963978885.1 Nemotelus pantherinus | reverse complement strand
GTAAGTCCATCTGCCAACTGGAACTTGTTCCCATCTTCTTTGCCATGCTTCCTCTGACCTTTGCCGCTCCATCTTTGTGTCGGCGTTTCTGTTTCCGTAGAGTCTCTGCATTTCGGCTGCGAGAATGTCAATTGGCATCATACCTGCTATCACATATGCCGCTTCTCCCGAAATGGTTCTATATCCCCGAATAACTCTGAGGGCACTTAGTCTATAGGCTGAACATATCTTCTTTTTATTTTGCCTCACTGATAGCTGATGCGCCCACACTGGCGCTGCATACAGTAGAATCGATATCAGGATTCTGCGATTTTGACTTGGCCCTTCGATGTTAGGAAGCATCCTTGCTAGGGCTGCACTGACGTTAGACGCCTTATTGCAGACATGTTCGACGTGGGCTTTAAATTTAAGTCTACTGTCAATCATAACTCCTAGGTACCTAATTGCAGACTTGGATGTAATTTTTTGATCTCCCACAGTGACCTCAAAAGATTCATTTTTACGGCGGCTGCTAATCAATACCGCTTCCGTCTTAGATGCTGCCAGTTTCAACCCTGTATTCTCTAGCCACTGTTTCGTGATGTATACCGCCTCGTCAGCGAGTGATTCGACCTCGTCTGACTTTTCAGCAGATACCAACACTACTATGTCATCAGCAAACCCAATTATCGTTGCCTCCGACGGGAGCCTCAGATTTAGCACGTCATTGTACATGATATTCCAACGCAGAGGCCCCAATACGGATCCTTGTGGGACACCGGCTGTTACGTCGTAAGTCTTTGGTCCTTCTTCGGAATCATACCACAGTGCTCTGTCCCTCAAGTATTCGCATACTATCCTAGCGAGGTAAGAAGGGACTCTTAGTTGAAGTAGTTTCTCCACTATTCGGTTCCAATTCGCTGTGTTGAACGCGTTTTTAACATCAAGTGTTATAAGTGCACAGTATTTGCGTGATGCCCCGCGTGCTTCGATTGCGGTCCTTGCGAATTCCATAACCGATCTGATGGCGTCCACTGCCGAGCGCGCTTTGCGGAAGCCGAATTGTCGTTCCGACAGTCCACCATTGTTTTCCACAGCTGATACAAGTCTGTTGTGTATTAGGCGTTCCAGCATTTTTCCCATCACATCCAACAGGCAGATAGGATGGTACGATGTCAGTTCGCCAACGGGTTTCTTGGGCTTTGGCAGCAAGACAAGTTTTTGTTTTTTCCAGCAGCTTGGGAAAGTTTGTTCAGTCAAGCATGCGTTAAAAACACTTATAAATAGATCAGGCTTCAGTTTCACTGCGACCTTTAGGCATTTGTTGGTGATACCGTCCAACCCCGGTGCTTTGTTGTCCTTTGGTCGACTGCAAACCTCCAATAGTTCCATTTCAGTCACTGGGGGTATCTCACTCACGGATCCTTGCGGGACTGTTCGAAAGTTTTCCTGATGACGGGGAAAGAGTGTGCATACAATCTTCTCGAGGAGAGCTGGGCAGCTTACTTGTGGTGATCTCAAACACTTAATACGTGACATGACGGCTCGATACGCTCCACCCCATGGGTCAACGTTTGCTTCTTCGCAAAGCTGTTTGAAGCATGCATTTTTGCTACTGCGTATGGCGAGTTGAAACCTTTTTCTCGCTTGTTGGTATTCTTGCTGAAGCACCTCATAGTTGGGTCGGTTTACGCCGCGTTGGCTTTTTCTCCTCGCCTTCAGGCACTCAGTGCGAAGTTGGCTTAGCTCCTCCGTCCACCAGTAGTTTGGCCTGTGATATGACACCGGTTTTCGCCTCGGCATTGAAGCATCACACGCACGCGTTATCAGCTCGATTACCCTTCGAGCCTTCTCCGCAGCTGTTCCTCGAGGCATATCGCTTTGCAAGATCATTTCCGAGAATGTTATTTCGTCGAATTTGCGGACTGACCAACCTTTACCAACAGTCTTGGCTTTTCGCTGAGATCGGCTTTCTAGCCTGTGTCCGGTTTCGAATATGATGGATTGGTGATCGCTGTGTGTATAATGTTCTGATACCCGCCATACTATATCTGCTGCAATTGATGGACTCGCGAACGTAAGGTCAATAATTGAACTCAACCCTCGGCTTCGAAAAGTAGGTGTGTTGCCGGTATTCGTTAAGACTACGTCCAGCTGAGAGAAAGCTTCCATAAGGACGCGGCCTCGAGCGTTGGTGCTTCGGCTGCCCCACTCGATTGCCCATGAATTGAAATCGCTAGCTATAATGTGCGGTGTGTGTTGTTTTGCATTTATTAGCAGCCTATCCAGTAGTTGTTGAAACTGGTTAATAGTCGAGTTGCAAGAGGCATAGCAGCTGTACACGTAACATCCTCTTATCTTTGCCCACACAAAACCGTCTTCACTCTCGGTCATGGTTTCTTGGAATGACGTTCCTCCGCAAACCCAGATGGCCGCCCGACTGGTTCTATCTCGAACCCAGATATGTTCACGCAGGTTTCTGTATTGTTCACTCACTATGGCTACCTCTATCTTCATCTCATTAATATTTTGGGAGAGCAGATCTTGGGCTGCCGCACAGTGTTTGAGATTTAGTTGGATGAATCTCATTTTCGATTTACGAGCGCTCTTCTAAAAACTGGGCATCGACTACCTCCAGCAACGTGCTTGGAATCACCCTCCTTTGTGTGATCGCAGAAGAAGCATTTCGGGTCCTTCGTGCACTCCTTTAAAAAGTGCCCTTTTTCACCGCATCGTCGGCACATTTTTGATCGGTCATGTTCGCTTTTGCACGCTTTAGCGAAGTGACCATACTCCAAGCACTTGAAGCAACGTTTTAGTTGAATTTGCGCCCGCAGTCGACAAACAACCCATCCAATTTTTACCTTTCCCGCTGCTAGTAACTCGTTCGCCTGCACTACCGGGAGACAAATTGTGGCCGCTTGAGCACCGCCGTAGGTCTTCCTCAGCGATATGACAGCATCTTCCCTCAAATCGTTGAAATTAAACTGTCGCACTAATGCCGCACGGATATCTTCCTTTGTGGTGATTTCGTCGAGATCTCTTACTTCCACTTTGGTCAGATCACACTTAGCTTTGACGTCAGCTTTCCCATCTAGCACTTTTTCCATCTGTTTTTGGAGCTTTAGAGCGACTTCTGTTGCCGATGACTTCATCTGAAGCAGTAGTTCTCCTTTCTGAGTTCGACGAATACGGGTCACATTTTCGCCTACTTCTTCCAAGTCCGTATCAGCCTTCATCTGGCGCAGAATCTCGGCATATGTCGCTTCGCCCTTGGTGGAGATTATCATCACATCCGGCCGCTTTCGCCTTGCAGGTGATTGTTTTTTTCCTCGTGACCTTAGTCCAGGTGTCAGCACTCGTATTTACCGCAGGTTTCACTGCCGCTGGAACCTTATTCGGCGTCCTATTCATCGGTCTCTTCGGAGTTTGAACATGTTCTTGTGTTTCGTCTCCAACTTCTCGATGCCGCTTTTGATTTACTGTGCTACCACTGCGTCCTGCCTTTTCCCTGCTGACAATGTTACTAGCCTTCTTGTCGTTTGCAGGTGTCGGTGTAACTTGCGTAGTTGCATCCGATCTTCCAGAGTTTCTCCTATCAATTTCCACGCGAGCCTTATGATAAGTAGCTCGAATGGCTCTGATCTGGTCCCTTATTGAATGGTGCACGTTTGTTCGTGTTTTGGTAAACTCAGCTAGCGTTGTAATCAATTCACCCAATTTAATGAACGCATCTGGTTCCACCTCCGATACCACCGAAATCATCCGTTGAGTTTGGTTTTTGGACGCTTGCACACTTCCTCCGGGTTCATTTGCTGGTCTAGGAGGTGTACGTAGCACCAGTGATTTCCTCCGAAATGGGTTTTCTCCCTCAGTAATTGCTTTCCTTGTAGATATATCTGTTATGGAAGCCAAGTTGACCACCTCCATAACATTGCAGTCGCTGGATATCGACGACCGGGAGCCTGCTTGCTCACTCCCCTTTGCCGCCGGTACTGGGCATCCGTTTCCCTGCACCGTAAGTTTACTCCTAGACTCATCTTCCATGTTTGGTTTTTTATTCAGGGTTCCTTCCCATAGCGTTTTACCTACCGCCAGGTTATATGGTTACGTGATGACGCCATATTTCGTCATGTCACAGCGAAGATCATTGACACTCAGGTATTTATGGAGACACATGTCGCCCCTGAGACTCTCCCTTCTCTGCCGTATATATATATATATATATATATATATATATATATATATATATATAAATATATATATATATATATATAAAAATATATATATATATTTATATATATAAATATATATATATATATATATATATATATATATATATATATATATATATATATATATATTTGTATATATATATATATGTATATATATATATATATATATATATATATATATATATATACATATATATACATATATATATATATATATATATATATATACATATATATATATATATATATATATATATATATATATATATATATATATATATATATATATATATATATATATATATACATATATATATATATATATATATATATATATATATATATATACATATATATATATATATATATATATATATATATAAATATATATATATATATATATATATATATATATATATATATATATATATATATATATATATATATATATATATATATATATATATATATATATATATATATATATATATATCTATATATATATATATCTATATATATATATATATATATATATATATATTCTCGGAAACGCGCGAGCTGATTGAGCTGTAATTTTCAGTATACATTTATAGGTTCAGGTTTCACCAAATGCTAATTATCTTCAACACTTTGGTGTCAGTGGCCATTTAAGTTATATTTTAAATATTCTTATAATTCTATCAACAAATTACTTTCGAAAAAATAATTTTGAAAAATGTATTTCAAACTTGTTTTAAATATAGACATGATAACGTTTCGGAAGTTTTTAGCCCTATGAGTGTCTAAAATAACATCGGGAAAATAACAACTTTGAATTACGATAACTTTTGACCAAATTATCAAATCATTATAAAACTTAGAGGATATATTTATACTTATAGAGGATATATTTAGACGCACGTAGATTTTCATGAACGCTACAGCTACGGCAAGCACTTAAGTGAAAACCTTCAAATTATCGACCCCAAAGATTTTCATATATGATTATTGTCAACAATCCAATTGATTTATAGTTCAAGGTTTATTTTCAAATTTATGTTATATGTTAAGTTATATTTTTAAAGCTATGTTATGTAACATTAGATTTTGGTTTATTATTGTGATTATTATTATTAAAACAACAAAAAACAGCAGTTGAGTTTAAACTTCTGTAAGCATGAAAAAAGTTGCTTGAAATGTTTCCTTTGAATGGCTCTTAAAGAGTACCTTGTTCAAATGAGTGAGTTTTATGGAGCTGACTCACTTCAAAGAGCCATTTTGCTCATCACTGATGCTCATACAAGCGTAAATAGAATCCTGCAGATGCACTGAAAGTCATGTTGTAGATATGAAAAAAAAGTCATAATATCTAACTAAACATCAAATTTCAAAAGGCGACTTCAAGATTGCATTCATTCTGGTTTAACTCCTCTAAAGTTATTTTTTTCTGTAAATGAATTCGGAATGTATCACTCCCTGTTCATTGACACTCCAGCTAATGCTTTCAAACATGTTAGGAGTTATAATCATTTTAACATCAAATGCTTCACTGAAATTGCATTTCAGTTTATGTGCAAAGCATGGACGAAATCTTTGCTAATTTTCTCATTTTTAAATGTAAACTGAATTTACTTTTTTAGTAAATTTTCCTAGTTTTAATGATTGTTGTTCTACTTCCAGTCTGAGCTACGTGCCGAAGAACGTCTGGCAGAAGAACAGAAACGGCATCGGGAACTGTTGGCCCGTGTTGAACGCGAAGCAACCTTACGAAATGAGAATTCCCAAATAAAAATTCGTACCATTGAAATGGAAGCGAACAGCTTACGCGAAGAAGTACAACGTCTACGCGTAGTGTGCGATAAGCAAGCGAACGACCTGCATGGAACGGAAGAAAAACTCGAAATAGCCCGTGACAAGTTGGAAACGTTACAGCAAGAAATCTTTGAAATTAAGGCGAACGAAAGAAAATTGCTAGATGAAAAGAAAGCTTCCGAAGAACTGATGATTGACCTGGGCAAAGAGTTGGAACGGTTACGATCGGAACAAGGTCCTGCATTGCCTACTACTTCGCCGGAGAGTTTAAGACTTGAGGAACTGCATGAGGAATTGAACGAACTGCGAGCGAAGAATAAAAGTATGTAGCTAAGCTAGAAAATATTTTCGGAATGAGTTTGAGTTTTAATGAATGGTTTTATTTTATAGTCTTAGAAGAACAAAATGAAGAATTGCATGCAACGGTCCTGTCGCGCGGCATTGAAGAAGGCAGGTACTTGCTGAATGGAACATTAAATAGTTTAGCACAAGAACTAGAAGAAATGTCACAGGCACAGGTTAGTCAGTGTGTGAATAAATCTTTTGCATATTTATTTCAAATCCCTAAAACGGAGCTGAAATCATCTTTCTTTCGTATATTCAATCGCATGTATAGAAATTTAATATGTCCCAGCACTTTAAATTACATTTTTAACTAGGTTTTTCAATATTCGTGATTCAAATATTTACATGCAACCTACAGTAGCAGATACAAACACTAAGAAAATATATGCATTTATAGCTTAAAAGGCACATTTAGAAAATAGAAAATCCAGAAAATAATTTGTTCTTCAAATTTTTTAATCATATGAGAATAATTCAATTTTATTAAGTGCACACATACAGAAAGAACCAACATACAATGCTATGATTTTTGTCGAAAAATAACGAATAACTGTTAGCTTTAACTTGTTGTAAACTTCTTCACCGTATGTACCATTATTTCCGATCGCATTATCTCTCTTCATTTTCATGATGAACGTTTGAAAATTTTTATTTTCCAGGATTCAGTCGATTCAGCCACATTAGCATCATTAAGTCAGGTAAATGAAACATTATAACCAATAGCCAACAAAATGGCTTGGAAACATATAGATTCTCTTTTGGTTTGTTGGAGAAGTGATTAATGCACACTTACGATGGTGTGGCTCTTCTAACTATTCTTGCAAATGTATTTGATTGCTAATATGTTGCATTGTGGTAGATTTTTCTCTTTTATCCTATATACTATTCTGTTTGTTTCAAAATTTTGTGTTTCGCTTATTAGACAGTTGCTCCGTGATAGTTTACCTAGATAAAAATATATAATGAATGGTAGATGCTAATGGTTTTGGTGCCTAATTACATGAATGTCTCTTAAGTTCTATGTTCTCTTATGTTCTATGAAAGAAACCATATTCTTTTTATACATTAATAAGGATGTACAATAAATGAATTCGTAGTTTTAATTGAAAATTGTATAACCTTGATTCCATCAGCGGAATCCGGAAGTAGG
>OZ022263.1:115296169-115311169 GCA_963978885.1 Nemotelus pantherinus | reverse complement strand
GAAAATTTTTTGTCAAAGAGCAAAAACATTTCAGGAGGCTTGATGGTTTGAAACATTTTTCTTCACGAACCTGCCGTAGCTAAAGAGCTGCCCGTAAAGTCTTTTGGGCATAGCTTTAGTCAAAGCAATATGCTCTGCAAATTTCACGATGATCCAATGCTTTTGTTAAAAGTTATGACAAATCAAAATTTGAAAAAAAATCCATGCCTACTTTCAGGCAGTCTGTTCCCACATACGGCTCATGATTCCCATTTTTCATCATGAGAAAGTATAAAACAAACAATATTTTGATTTTCATTATTTGTTTTTAACAAAAATGTACTCTGCATGGAAATATAGGGGTACCTGCAAATTCACTAAAATGCCCGCCGCCGCTAAACAGTTAAAGATATTGTACTATCGTATATCGCACTGCACTAGTCCTTATATATATCTATGTTCTCTGAAAATGTCAACTTAATCGGACCGGCCATTCCAGAGATTATCTCCCTTTAACTTTTTGCTGATATATATTTATATATAAGTAAAGAAATATGCATTTTCTGCGAAACGATTTTAATACTAATTTTCAACAAAAGATGATAGATATGTAAATAGAACAAATTGAGAGCATAATTACTCCAGATTTCTCCTTTTAGTTTCTCCGCTACCAAAGCCTTACGAGTTTTTGGGTCTTACTTGTCACAATCGTCTTCATACGCCCTAATATTTCAGTGCATATGGCGGACATTTTCTGGTCGCGGAGGAAACGACTGTCAAATTTTCCCATAGTGCCCATAGTTTTCACTCGCCTTTACTAATACAAAGAATCAGGCAAATTGCTTCAAGTCTCACTGCTGGTTTCATTTCTTTATATATCTCTCTTCTGAGAGCGCGACGAAAATAGTGATCATGGGCTTGCTTTTCTCGACTTAACATTTGCTATGCAACCGTTAAATCAGATCATTACTTGACTACGCTCAAGATTTTGTTGAATTGAATTCAACATGATGATTGAATCAGTGTAATTGAACTTAACTTGATTTGAACAGGATGATCTCACGTCGCACACATCGAGAGGTTTTATGAAGTTTCGATTCCAACTCTTTTAAGGGAAATCTACACTGACCTAAGTGTCCTCCTTATTCAAAGTTCAGCGATTGCTGCTTGTGAGATTGCGTGTACGGAAATCAAAAGTCTATACCGATCGTTCCCAGGCCGCGGTAGTCTTTACACGAAAATATAAATCGCCAGAATATAAAACGCCACAATATAAATCGCCACAATATAAATCGCCACAATATAAATCACCCCACTTGAAAGATTGCATGAAAACTTCAGATAACGGCGACAATAAAAATTCAACTTTTGAAAATTAATTAAAATTGCATATCCGTCGTTTTGATGTATATAAAAATTGAATTGTTGAAATGCTATTTAATATTTCATTCCCAAAAAGCAAAGAATAATTCTAACTTGGAGGTAAATATTGATTAGCGTAGGTTTCATCAGCAAGTCCTTCAATGAATAAATATGATCATACCTAGCGATTCATTTCTCAGAAGCAACTAAGCCACGACTATAATATCTTTCAGTTTGATAGAGAAGAAGGCAAAAATACGAATATATGGCAACGCTGCGTTGGAAATATATCTTATCAAATGGTTGATCTCTTCAAATGGTCAAACTACTCTGATAAATCAGTAAATAAATTTTTGATAACTACTATAACATGACAACCAATTGTTGTGAGATGACGTACCCCCTGTACTCAAAAAATATGAGATTGTTTTTCAAGCTTTAAAACTTTATAATATTTGATACTGGATGCGAAAATGAATATGCATCGGTGAATTTATAAGAATAGGTTAGGTAGTAAAGAGGATTGCCGAGTACCCGACTACCATTAGGCCGCCAGTTTGGGCCCATTTGCCACCCTTCACTGGCTTGTTAGACCTGCTAAGTAACCGCCTCACCAAACTGAATCAGCTGACTCAACGTGATGGTACTAGCCACCACTGCTAACTCTTTAAATTGGTAAGAACAAAAAATCTTGACGCGTTCATTGTTTAGGGTCGGACAATTGCAGAGAGTGTGTTTGATCATGTCCTCTTCCATTTCGCACCTCTTAAATAAACCGCTGGAATTTCATTCGCATGAGATGCGGTAAGGCAGTGCCCTGTGCGCAAGCCAACTATTGTTCTCAAGTGGTTTCTGCTGAGCTTGAACAGTTTCCTACTTTTGATTGGATCAGGTGATGGCCATAAAGTTCTGACCACCCTGCAGTCCGTCCTGTTTTCCCATTTGGGTTTTAGTTTGGCCCATATGGCAGCATCTAGTTTCCTTATGGTGTCCACAATTGACCGTGGTATAGTGATGCTGGAGCTATTACTAGCTCCTGAACCTTTTCTCGCCAATTCATCGGCTTTTTCGTTGCCCATGACCCATCTATGCCTTGGCACCCACATAATCCGCATAAGAAAATGCCTTGCTTTTTCAATGAGAGCCAATCTGGAAGCGTTAGCAGTTTTTGAAAAACATCTGTAAGACGCAAGAGCGAAAATGGCTACCCTGCTGTCGACGCATATTGTCTTTGGTTTGGTTTATGTTGCCATGCAACTGCCATGCATATAGCATACACTTCAGACTGAAAGACAGTAGCATGGTCTGACAGTCTACATTACAGGTTCTGGCTCAAATCCATAGAAAACACGCCCGAGCAAACTCAAATATCCGCATTTGACCCATCCGTGTAAATCCAGACACCAGCATCGACGGTAGCTGCCTTTTTCTTCTAGTTTTTTCTTGTGGGTATCTTGACCTGGAAATCTCTGCCAAGATGTGATACTCTGCTCATATGGTTCGTGTTTGCCGCAACGAGCTCCAATTTTCAACGCATTCTGTAAGAATGCTACTGTTTCCCCACTGATTTGAACAGATCTACAAGCCGGAACTTGTAGCAAATATTGCCGCTAAGCTTGCGCTTCTAAAGATGAATTGATTCAGGGGCATAGGTTCCAAAATCATTTCCAATCCCGCCATTGAGGCGGTTCTTTAAGCACCCGTAATACCTATGCAAACTAATCTTTGCAGTCTTGTTAGCTCCTTGATGTTCATTTGACTCTCCGCTGCCTTGCACCACACGATCGCTCCATACACCAAAATCGGCCTAACTACACATGTGAATATGTAGTAGGCTGCCTTATGTTCAAGAACCCAATTGTTGGAGCAGCTTCCCTCCCGGTGACCTGCAAGCCTTTCAGCTTGCCGCCTCCGTTCTTGGTTACAGCTCTGCAAGAAGAGGACTCAACCACCGCTTTCGTTGGCCTGGCCAGCGATTCGTTAGACTTGCCGCCAGACTGCTTGATAGCTGTTCTTCTGAAAGGTACTGCTACATCCATCGGACTCACAGTAGCTCCTTGAGCGGGTTCTTCATCCAGCTTCAAGGCCCGTGGTCTCTCGATCATCTGACCTTGTGCTGTTTCGCCTCCCGTCGTTGGTGATCGCATCACCTTTGAAGTCCTTTGAAAGGGGTCCTGTTCTATTGGCGTTCCTCCAGTAATACTGGCGGGAAGTTCGGTTTTCTGTACGTTTTCGGTGGTTTTATCCATTGATTAATGTTTCATAAATATTTCAGGTTTGTGTTTCGGGTTCTCGAACTGCAGCCGAGGCAATCGCCAGCATTCGCCTCCCGCTACATCCCGCCCCCATAGGAAATACGTAATGCTCTGATCTTCTTTGCCCCTCTTGGGATCGCCAAGTTTCAGAGCCGAGCAAAGTGAAGTGTTGGATCCAGAACCCCGGGATTCGCCAGGTTTAAGAGCCGGGCAAAGTGAAGTGTTGGATCCAGAGCTCCGGGACTCACCAGGTGCTAGAGCCGAGCAAAGCTAAGTGTTGGATCCAGAACCCCGCAGGTAAGTTTTCGCCTCAGTCACCATCCCAGGCTCGTTCCCAGACCTCCGTGTTACCCCTGCGGAGAGAAACAAGAGCGTTTTTCTGCTGGTTATGGACGAGGCCTTTGTTCATACAACCCATACACATGGTGGCTGTACGGCCATGCAGCAGAACCAAAAACTTTTTACGGGAGAGGGACCTCTCACCAACTCTGCTAAAAAGTGACTAGGCTGATCCAATTAGTGTGGAAGTATGCGCCTCTCCGTCAACCTTTATGTCCACTACGCTAAATACTAGCAGTTGGATAAGTGACAGCGGTGCATCAAATCACATGACGTACGATCGGTCGTTGTTTACATCATTCAAGGAAATCGAAGGTGGAAAGTGGCCAGTAACTTTAGGCAACGGACAAACGATATGGGTGCGCGGTCGTGGAAAAGTCGAAGTACGATCATTAACCGGCAAAATAATTACGCTCCATAATGTGTTGTTTGTACCAGAACTTGGACGCAACTTAATTTCTGTGGGTGCTGCGGAGTGGAAAGGCAACACAATTAATTTTGCGAATGGTGAAATGACTGTAATAAACAAAGCAAATCAAGTGATTCTTATCGGATATTGGCAAGCTGACAATCTATACCAGATGGAATTCATTCGTGACGACGACAGTGCAAAAATCGTGTTGTCGGGAGCATCAATTCGTGTGTGCCATGAGCGTTTCGGCCATGTGAATTATGGTTCGATTCGACAACTAGCTACAGGACAAGCTGTCAGTGGTATGGTTGTGTCAAAATCGACATTGGACGACGATTGCTTCTGCGAAGTATGTGTTTATGCCAAACAAGCACGTCAACCATTCAAAGAAAATGCGAAACGAGCGCAAAGACCAGGTGAATTAGTACAACTATTATGTCGTGTTTGTAGACGACTGTTCTGGTTTTCTGCACGTGAGACCCTTAAAACAGAAATGTGACGTGATTGAAGTTATTCAAGATGTGATTGCTGAATATAAATCGGCTGGAATTGAAATCAGAAAAATGCGTTCTGATAACGCGAAAGAGTTCGTTAGCTATGAAATGAAAAAGATAATGCGGACGCATTCAATTGTTCACGAATTCTCTGTGAAAAGATGCCCTGAACAGAATGGCCGAGTAGAACGACAAAATCGCACTATCGAAGAAATGGCACGTGCAATGTTGACTGCAGCAGAGCTATCTTTGAGTCTTTGGGGAGAAGCTGTAAATACTACATTTTATATTCGAAACCGGGTGCCGCTAAAGCGTTTGCAATATCAAACACCATTTGAGGTATTCAACGGTTGCAAGCCTGACGTCAGTCATCTACGAATCTTTGGTAGCAAATCTTACGCACTATTGCATAAGTCACAACATTCAAAGTTCTCTAAAAAGTCCCAACAGCTCATTTTAGTGGGCTATGCTCCAAATGGCTACCGCTTGTGGCGGCGTGGCACTAAGAATGTAGGGGTTTATCGTGATGTTGTGATTTGCGAGCCTGAGCCAAAGCAAAATATGCATATAACAATTCCTTTGAAAGATGAACAGTCAGCAGTTCGTGTTCACCAAATAAAAGACGAACCTGAATCGAAAACAGATAATAAGAAATCGGAATTGAGTGAGCAAATTTATAACCCAATAGCAAAGCGAACTCGCAGCAAAACCCAAAAGGATGATAGTGATGATAAGGTAACATCGAATGTCAAAGCAGTTAACTATGCTAAGGCATTTATTGCCAATGTATTGTTGCCGTCGTCTGTAGAAGAAGCAAGATCCTCACAAGATGCAAAACAGTGGGAGCTTGCCATGAAAGATAAAATAAAATCTTTAAATGCTAACGAAACCTGGATGTTAGTTGAACGACCCAAGAATCAACAGACAATCCGTAATAAATGGGTATTTCGTTTAAAAACTAAAGCAGATGGGTCGATTGATCGTTATAAGGCGCGACTTGTTGCAAAAGGATGCTCGCAAAAAAGCTGGTATTGACTATGAAGATACTTTTTCGCCAGTTGCTCGATTTGACTCTGTCCGAACATTATTATCTGTAGCAGCGGCCAAGGACTACGAAGTATATCAGATTGATGTCGAAACTGCTTTCTTATATGGCGACATAGACAAAAACATTTACATGGAACAGCCAACTGGTTTCAATGATGGATCATACCGCGTTTGCCGACTGAACCGCAGTCTGTATGGTCTCAAACAGGCACCACGTCAATGGAACACTAAATTTGATAACTTCATGCAAAGTTTTGGTCTAAAGCCAACGAATTCAGATCCATGTGTCTATGTAACGGAAAATGGCAGTCTAATGATAGCATAGTACGTTGATGATGGTCTTGTTATCGGAAAGTCTAATCAAGAAATCTTGGAATTAATAAAAGCAATGCAAAAAGAATTCGAAATCACTTACACCGAAGCATCAAGCTATCTTGGCATCGAAATTGCCAGAGACCGCACCAAACAAACTATTTCTTTGAGTCAAGCGAAATATGCAAAAGCTGTGCTTAAGAAGTTCTCTATGGACAAATGCAATTCTATTGCAACACTAATAGATGCAAATATGACGCTGAAGCCTGCTAATGAAGACGAAGTTATAGATGTTCCATACCGCCAACTCGTTGGAAGTCTTATGTATCTGTCGGTCGAAACACGACCTGATTTGGCGTTTACGGTAGGACAGCTGTCGAAATACTTGGACAAACCATCTGAACAGCATTGGAGTGCTGGAAAGAGAGCACTTAGATATCTTTCTGGAACAATAGATACAAAAATTATCGATGGTATTGATAAATCAAACAAACTAGTTGGATATTTGGATGCAGACTATGCTGGTTGCTGTGAAACACGGAAAAATATTAGTGGCCTCATCTTGATTCTAAACGGTGGTTCAATTGTGTGGTCGTCTCGCAAGCAAGAAGTAGCTGCCACGTTTACAACCGAAGCTGAGTATGTAGCTGCACATGATGCATCAAAGGAAATCGTTTGGATACGGGAATTGTTAAATCAAATCCACTGCAGTCAAATGGAATCAACTATTTTATATTGCGACAATGCAGCTGCTGAGAAACTAATCAACAACCCTGTGTACCATCGTAAAACTAAGCATATCGACATAAAATTTCAATATACGCGAGAACTTGTGGAGAATGGTACGATTCGTATAGTTCATGTGGCTAGTTAGGATCAGTTAGCGGATATATTGACAAAAGGGCTTTCGAAGACAGCATTTGATCGTAATCGAACAAGATTAGGACTAAATTGGTTTGAGCGGCTCAGCGAGTGGGAGTGTGGAAGTATGCGCCACTCCGTCAACGCCCACTGAAGTATGCTGTAGTGTCGCAGTCTGTTGCTCAACCTCTACAGATACGGACGTGTTTATTACTAATGTTCGAAGAACATTAGTATTAAAATCGATTCGGCCAAAAATTCATATTTCTTTATATATATATATATATATATATATATGTACAAAAAATTTCAGTGAGATAATCTCGGGAACGCGCCATTCGATTGAGCTGAAACTTTCAGGATACATTGGTGTATATGCAGAATAGGTCCAGGTCTCTTTAAATGTCAGTTATTGTAAACCTTTTCGCGCCGGCGGGCATTTAAGTGATATTTTTAATATACCTATTATTTCGTGCACAAATGATTTTCGCAAAAATAAAGTTAATAAAATAAATTTCTAACGTGTTTTACATATGAATCGGATAATGCTTTGGAATATTTTAACACTATGTGTGCGCTGGGTGCCTAAAAAGAGGACGGGAAAATTTGAAAATTTTTAAATTTCGATAACTTTTGACAGAGCTATTCAATCATTACCAAATTTTCAGGACATATTGATATTATTTAGTTGTAGATTTATGTGGCTTTTAATGAGCGTGCTGGCAACCCTGTAGCTAGGGCAGGCACTGAAAGTGAAAACCTCCAAATCATCGTCTCTCTTGAAAAAATGCAGTTTCTTCAAAAATAAGCCTTTCATATGTAAATCTTGTGCTTTGTTTACATAACCAAAAAAAAAAAAAGATATGGTATAACGGGCACGCCTGGCAACCCTTGCCCAATTTACCTATATTTTTAGCATCAAAAACTTCTGTTCACGGAAACTCACGATCCGATGGGCAGAATTATTTGAAATTCACAGCATGTATTGACCTTAAATAGGACCAGGTCTGATAGAAGTGATTTTGAAATGCGGGCAATTCTGTGCCAGTGGTGCCATCTTGAAAAACCACTAAAAAAGATAACTGTTTTTAGCCCTATAAATTCTGATTGAATCGTTCGATTTTGACGAAACTCACACAATTGCTGGACCTTACCTTAAGCCACGTTTGGTAGAAATTTGGTCGAAAAATTCGATTGGAGCTGCCAGCTATGATAATTTTGGTGTCTTCATTTTGAAAAAAAAAATTTGGAAGTAAAAACATTCAAACCATCGAATATTCAAAAAAATGTCCGTTTCTTACAATAAAACCAATCTGTATATAAATCTTATGTTTTATCTACACGTTCAAAATAAAACTTTGGAAATTTCATGTCGGACAAGAACGGTAACCCTCTCCCAGTTAACCTATATTTTTAGCATCAAAAACTTCTGTTCACGGAAACTCACGAACCAATAATCAGATACAGCTAAAATTTACAGAATGCATTGGACTTAAGTAAGACCAGATTTGATAGAAGCGATTTTGAATTGTGGGCAACTCTGTGCCAGTGGTGCCATCTTGAAAAATTACAAAGAAAAAAAACTGCTTTTTGCCCTATGAAATGTGAATAAGTTACCAGATTTTCATGAAATTGACACAGAAGCTAAACCTAACTCTAATCTCTGTTTGGTGGAAATTTGGTTGAAAAATTTGATTGGTGCTACCTGCTATGGTAATTTTTGTGTCTTTGGTTTTGAAAATTCGCTCAGGAAAATAAAACTTTTTGTACTATAACTTCCAGTGCAGTCATGAAATCAATACGAATTTCATACAATTAATGAAACCTGTCATAAACATTATTCAGGCCAAATTTGGTTGAAAAGACACGATAGGGTTGCCAGCTATTGTTGGTTTTGTGTTTAATTGCAATATCTTTATTAAGCGGTTTTATCGTAGAATTTTCAAATGGTAATGATATTGTAGTGACAATAAACAGCAAATATTAAGCTTTCGATCATTTGAAAAAACTCGCTGCAGGTAACCCTAAATTTCTTTATACTCCTATAACTTCGAATGTAATTAAACAACGTGAAGCAGATTTGATATATTCTTGGATTTGATACTGGCGAAAGGTTGCCAGCACGAGTCGGTTGTGCTACTTTTGTATCAATAAATGCTTACAGTTAGTATACATACCGGAAACATTTACAATGAAAATAAATAACCGATGTTACAATTCGCAAAGTTCTGCAAATTTTTCGGATCGCAGCCCCAAACACCAACTTCAGTTACAGTGCTGCAGGCACTGAGCATTTTCTTCATTGATGTTATATGAGATGCTGCTTTCAAAATTATGTGAAATAAGCAACTGATAACGAATATAATTAACCCGTGTTTTGCTCTCATAAACGTTGAAATTCATGCCAGTGGTAATATCTGAAACCTTGCACCATATGAGTTATAATGCATTCTTAAGACGAAAGTAAAACGTGGCATTTGAAACAGTTTGGCCGTAATAAGCAGCACATGTGGTGGAATATGCACTCAAAACCTGCACGATTCTTCTACTGTTCTTCGAACATTAGTGTTTCTAGCGGTTCAGGTGCGCTAGAGTTTTTTTTTTCAATTCACTTATGTTAATCTTATAATCTTCTAAATAAAACTTTGTTATATTTAATCTGCGCAACAATTAGCCAATCCTCCCTTCCGGGGGATTGTTACCAGCGGTTACCGCGAGGAGGTTAAAGATCACACTTTCACCAGTCCAAATGGTTACGGCACGTGTTTATTTGCGTATACTATATGTTCTCCCCCTATTCGGCTGACGAGTGACCGCTAATTTATAAGAATAATCATAACAAAATAGTTTCTAATTTACTTATAGCTTAACATAAGCTGTCAAATGACAAACTACGAAAAAATCAACCACAATTGGTCATAGGAGATATTGCGAATCTGCCAAAAAAATTTAAAAATATCGGGAACAATTCAGACATCGTTTGTCCCCTAAAATGAGCAACAAATAATTAGCGTGCGTTTTTTCAGTAGAAATCTTTGGAATTGTGTAAAATTAAAAGAATATAAGCGTCAAAAGGAGTATTGCAATTATCAATATTGTTTTGTACTCGAATGAGCTGGAAACTTAGTTCATTCATAACAAACGATTGAGCTTTGGCAAGCATATTGATTCCAGGGCGAAATCCTGTAAATAATTGATGCAAAACACATTTTACTACTAACTGATCAATTACAAACCTAAACAATTACACTTTTCATTGATAAAAACACGAATCGGAAACAAGTGTCAAGCTTTTAGTGGATCGCTTTTGGTCATAGGCGCAGAAGCCTGATAGCGTGTAGGGTAATAAAGTTTGGCCAACAATATGGTTTGATGCGTCAAATCCATATTGGCAGCACAAGCCTGCGTATCCACAAGTTGACCGCGACTCGCAACTTCGCCAGCTGTTAATAGTCAGCTGATAATCAGCTGTTTTGGGCGGTTACGAAATTCAAAATTGTAAGTCCGGTCGCAAACCTCAGCCGTAGCAGAAACTTACTGCTTCATTCGTTATGCGGCACGAATAAAGGCAAAAAATGGCTTCTGGTGCAATAGAAGAAACAGACACCATAAATGGCAGATTTTTGCTTTCCAAAAGTAGCTAATTAGTAGCGAATAGCTCCAACCTTTCGTAAAAACTGAAATTAAGCACAATATTGTGCTAAATACCTTTAATTTAGCCACAGTTGGTATGAAGTTAGCATTCACTTCCGTCTCCGTCCATCACCAGCACGAAAATTTCATTAAAACTCCGTCTCACTTCCACACATCGAAATCAAAAAGCAGTTGCAATGTAAGAGCCGGTTTAGACGAGCGGTTTTTTGCTGGATCCAGCACGAGCTTTCAGGCAAGAGAAGTGAAGGACGGAACGGAACAGCGAGCACGACTGATATAGTTGGCCATCGAGCACGGCAGCGATTTTTCTGTCATTTTCTTAGAAAAAATTTGAGGCACAGACATTTTTTTGGTAGAAAGCAGTCTGTATATCTATAGCCCAGTGAAATCCTACATAAAAAAGGCGAAATTTCGGAAAAATTAGGGGAAAGCTGAATTTTGGTATGAACCTTGGTACTGGTGTGTTGAACAAAATGTCAAAAGTTCCAAAGATCACCAAAAGTGACCTTTCTAAAATATCTCAGTAACGGTCAATTCTTTCGAAAAACAATGTATGACGAATTTGTAGCTTAAAAAATTCCCAACAAAAAAAATTCTATAACTTTTTCCTGTAATCATAACCGTTTTTGAGATATTTTGATCTAAACATTTGATACTAGCAGCATCTTCTTTCTCAGGGCATGTAAATATTATCCGATTTTGATAACGACTTGGAAAGTTTGTGAGTTTGTTTTTACTAATGTTCGAAGAAGAACATTAGAATTAAAATCACTTTTGCCAAAAATTCATATTTCTATATATATATATATATATATATATATATATATATATATATATATATATATATATATATATATATATATATATATATATATATATATATATATATATATATATATATAAATATATATATATATATATATATATATATATATATATATATATATATACATATATATATATATATATATATATATATATATATATATATATATATATATATATATATATATCATCAAAAAATTTCAGTGAAAAAAGCTCAGGAACGCGCCATCCGATTGAGCTGAAATTTTCAGGACACATTGGTGTATATGCAGAATAGTGCCAGGTCTCACAAAAAGCTAATAATCTTTAACCCTTTGGCGCCGGCGGCCATTTTAGTGATTTTTTTAATATACCTATTATTTCGTACACAAATAAATTTTGCAAAAATTAAGTTGACGAAATAAATTTTGAACGTGTTTTACATGTGAATCGAATAATGTTTTGGAATTTTTTAACCCCATGTGTGCGCTGGGTGCCTAAAAACAGAACGGGAAAACTTGAAAATTTTTAAATTGCGATAACTTTTGACCGAGTTATTCAATCATTACGAAATTTTTAGGACATATTGGTATTATTTAGTTGTAGATTTTCGTAACTTTTTATGAGCGTGCTGGCAACTCTGTAGCTAGGGCAGGCACTGAAAGTGAAAACCTTCAAATCATCGTTTCTCTTGAAAAACTGCCGCATCTTCAAAAAACAGCCACTCATATGTAAATCCTGTGCTTTGTTTACATAAACAAAAAATAAAATTTGATATGGTATAACGGGCACGCCTGGTAACCCTTGCCCAATTTACCTATATTTTTAGCATCAAAAACTTCTGTTCACGGAAACTCACGATCCAATGAGCAGAATTAATTGAAATTTGCAGAATGTATTGGTCCTATATAGGACCAGGTCTGATAGAAGTGATTTTGAAATGCGGGTGATTCTGTGCCAGTGGTGCCATCTTGAAAAATCACTAAAACAGATAACTGCTTTTAGCCCTATAAATTCTGATTGAATCGTTCGATTTTGACGAAATTCACACAGTGGCTGAACCTAATTTAATACCAGTAGAAATTTGGTCGAAAAATTCGGTTGGAGTTGCCAGCTATGATAATTTTGGTGTCTTAAATTTGAAAAAATAAAAATTTGGAAGTGAAAACATTAAACCATCGAATTTCCAAAAACTGTCCGTTTCTTACAATAAAACCAATCTGTATACAAATCTTATGCTTTATCTACACGTTCAAAGTAAAACTTTGGAAATTTCATGTCGGACAAGAACGGTAACCCTTTCCCAGTCAACCTATATTTTTAGCATCAAAAATTTCTGTTCACGGGAACTCACGAATCAATAATCAGATACCATTGAAATTTACAGAATGCATTGGAATTAAGTAGGACCAGGTCTGATAGAAGCGATTTTGAATTGTAGGCAACTCTGTGCCAGTGGTGCCATCTTGAAAAATTACAAAGAAAAAAACTGCTTTTTGCCCTATGAAATGTGAATAAGTAACCAGATTTTCATGAAATTGACACAGTAGCTGAACCTTACTCTAAGCTCTGTTGATAGAAATTTGGTTGAAAAATTCGATTGGTGCTGCCAGCTACGGTAATTTTTGTGTCTTTGGTTTTGAAAATTTTCTCACGAAAATAAAACTGTTTGCCCTATAACTTCCAGTGCAGTCATGAAATCAATACGAATTTCATACAATTTATGGAACCTATTATAAACATTATTCAGGCCAAATTTGGTTGAAAAGCCGCAATAGGGTTGCCAGCTGTTGTTGGTTTTGTGTTTGTTTGCAATATCTTTATTAAGCGGTTTAATCGTAGAAATTTTCAATTGGTAATGATATTGTATTGCCAATAAACAGCAAATATTAAGCTTTCGATTTGAAAAAACTCGCTGAAGGTAACCCTAAATTTCTTCATAGTCCTATAACTTCGAATGTAATATAACAACGTGAAGCAGATGTGATATATTCTTGGCTTTGATACTGGTGAAAGGTTGCCAGCACGAGTCGGTTGTGCTACTTTTGTATCAATAAAATTATACCGGAAACATTTACAATGAAAATAAATAACCGATGTTTCAATTGCCAAAGTTCTGCAAATTTTTCGGATCGCAGCCCCAAACACCAACTTCAGTTACAGTGCTACAGGCACTGAGCATTTTCTTCATTGATGTTATATGAGATGCTGCTTTCGAAATTTTGTGAAATAAGCAACTGATAACGAATATAATTAAACCGTTTTTTGCTCTCATAAACGTTGACATTCATGCCAGTGGTAATATCTGAAACCTTCCACCATATGAGTCATAATGCATTCTTGAGACCAAAGTAGAAAGTTGCGTTTGAAACAGTTTGGCCGTTATAAGCAGCTCATGTGGTGGAATATGCACTCAAAACCTGCACGATTCTTCTACTGTTCTTCGAACATTAGTATTTCTAGCGGTTCAGGTGCGCTAGAGTTTTTTTATATTCAAGAGGCGCATGAAAAAAACAAGGTAAACAAACTTCTACCATACTCCAGGATAGGTAGAAAAGGGTGCTCCGAAAAGTTACCACCACCCCCCGCCCCCCTTTGCCATATAACTTGTAGGGACGTCTGCTCGCTACTCTCTTTTCGGAAATAAACTGTATTGCTGCATCATTGGTATGGGATTTTCCACGAAAAAGCAGAACAAGACAACAACATTGCAAGTGAAAATAGGTTTTGTAACATATCATGGCGCTAGGAGTATGAAAAAGCAAGATAAAAACATGGCATAATTCTGTAAACGCTCATTCTTAACATTATAAGGGCTCAACCCGCTGCAGACTATCCCCAAATAATCAGTTTTTTACCAATTCTGTGATGACTAAGTAGCGCCAAAGGGACATGACACGTCTCGAAACCAATTTGCACCTGAAATTGCTTGACCTTGCCCTGATCGTTCATGGGATAAGACGGTATGGAAAAAAACTAAAAAACCGGCTATTTCGGAATGGTTCGTTTGCGGGGGTGGGTAGGGTGGGGGTAGGGCTAGTCTCACGATGTCAATGGGTTGGAAGGGTTTGGGTGTAGGGCTAGTCTCACGATGTCAATAATAGACAATTTACAGGATAAAAAGTGATCCTATCTTGTTGAACAGTGTGCAAAGAGTAGGCAACGAGCCCATTTCTGAAGATTTGGGATGGATGCTCAAGGATACCATTTCATGGCAAAGGGGGATGGGGAAACTTTTCGGAGCACGCTTTACCATCTACCCTGGAGCATGGTTGTTAAGTTTATTTACACGTTTTTTTCATGCGCCTCATAAACATAGAAAAACAAACTCACAAACATGCCAAGTCGTAATCAAAATCGGATAATATTTACATGCCCTAAGAAAGAGGATGCTGTTAGTTACAAATGTTTAGACCAATATATCTCAAAAACGGTTATGGTTACAGGAAAAAGTTATATAATCTTTTTTGTTGGGAATTTT
>OZ022263.1:115269974-115295969 GCA_963978885.1 Nemotelus pantherinus | reverse complement strand
GAGTTTTTTTTCTTCTCTTCATTGACTAATCGAAATTAGAAAAAAATCCTTGCCTACTTTTAGACACTCAGCGCCTACACAAGGCTCAAAATTTCCAATTCTGTATCATAAACAAACTATAAACATTATAAGTTTTCATTCTTTATGCTTTTTTTAACAAAAATTTACACTGCTTGGATATATAGGAATACCCGAAAATTCACTAAAATGCCCGCCGACGCAAAAAGTTTTAAGATATCTGAATTCTAGCAAATCATGGACTTACCTGTTATATACATCTATGCCCTCCAAAAATTTCAGCTCAATCGGATCGGCCACTCCAGAAATTATCTCCCATAATCAATTTGCTGATATATACATATATATATATATATATATATATATATATATATATATATATATATATATATATATATATATATATATATAAATATATATATATACATATATATATATATATATATATATATATATATATATATATATATATATATATATATATATATATATATATATATCTATGTGATGAATTTTCGCGAAGCGAGTTAAATATTAATTTTCTTCCAAAATTAGTAAAAACTCTAGCGCACCTGAGCCGCTAGAAACACCAATGTTCGAAGAACAGTAGAAGAAGTGCATATTCTACCACACGAGCTACTTATAACAGCCAAACTGTTTCAAATGCCACGTTTTACTTTGGTTTAAAGAATGCATTATAACTCATATGGTGGAAGGTTTCAGATATTACCACTGGCATGAGTTTCAAAGTTTCTGAGAAAAAAACACTTGTTAATTATATTCGTTATCAGTTGCTTATTTCACAAAACTTTGAAAGCAGCATCTCATATAACATCAATGAAGAAAATACTCTGTGCCTACAGGACTGTAACTGAAGTTGGTGTTTGGGGCTGCGATCCGAAACATTTTCAAGACCTTTAGGAAATGAAACATTGGTTATTTATTTTTATTGTAAATACAAAAATAGTACTACCGACTCATGCTGGCAACCTTTTTCCAGTATCAAAGCCAAAAATATATCACATTTGCCCCACGTTGAAACTTACGTACCCTGCGAAGAAGTATAAAGAAATTTAGGGAGTATACAGATATATAGGGTTACCAGCCGCAACATTTTTCAAATAATCGAAAACTTAATATTTGCTATTTATTGTCACTTTTATATCATTACAATTTGAAAATTTTACGATTAAATTGCAAATAGACACAAAACCAACAAAAGCTGGTGTCCTTTCGTGGCTTTTCAACCACAATCGGCCTGAATAATGCCTGTCATTGGTTCCATTAATTGTATAAAATTCGTATTGATTCCATGACTGCACCGGAAGTTAAAGAGCAAAAAACTTTATTTTTCTGAGCGAACTTTCAAAACCAAACACACAAAAATTACCGTAACTGGCAGCATCAATCGAATTTTGAAACCAAATTTCTACCAGACACGGCTTAGAATAAGATTGAGCTACTGTGCCAATTTTATAAAAATCTGGTAACTGAATCAGAATTCATAGCGCTTATAGCAGTTTTTTTTCTTTGGAACATTTCAAGATGGCACCACTGGCACAGAGTTGCCCACAACTCAAAATCGCTTCAATCAACCCTGATCCCACTTAAGTCCAATGTATTCTGTAAATTTCAATTGAATCCGATTATTGGTTCGTGAGTTTTCGTGAACAGAAATTTTTGATGCTAAAAATATAGGTAAATTGGGAAAGGGTTACCGTTCTTGTCCGACATGAAATTTACAAAGTTTAACTTTGACTTTGTAGATAAAATACAAGATATGTACACAACATTGTTTTTATTGCAAAAAACGGACATTTTTTAAGAGATTCGATGGTTTAAATGTTTTCACTTTCGGTGCCTGCCAAAGCTTCATGGTTGCCAGCACGTTCATCAAAAACTATGCAAATGTGCAACTAAACAACACTAAAGGCACATCTGGTGTAACATAAAAAGGCACATCTGGTGTAACTAATGGTGATTGTTGCAGTGCTTGTCAGTTCGTTTGCATTTTCTTCGTTGCTGTCCTTATCGTCATCGTCTTCAGGTTTGCTTTCAACATTTCCAATCTTATTCTACCTGTTGATAGCGTTGTGTGAAAAAGTAGAGATGAAAAAGGCGTCAACATTCATGAAACTCACTGCAGTTATTTGTAGTAATAGGTCTGTTCGCGTACCTGAATATTTTATAAGATATTAAAATATATTCGCAGAAAGTCGTTTTTGTACTCTTGCTGCAAGCCAAATTATGCAGCAAAAAGAAACCAGCTGTAAAAATCTGTTGCTGCTGCAGTAGGCGAACAGATCTCATGTGTGTTGGTTTGGTTGCTTGATGACTACGAAACCAACCAGTCACGGTTTCGTGTGGTTCGTGATAACATGTATTCGTAGAGTCAATAACATGTATTCGTTTGTCGTACGGGAACAATTTACATAGGCATAGATTTCAAATAAATACTTGATCTAAGAAAACTTCCTACAAATTTGTTTGTTGTTCCGTGATAGTTGTTTGCTGTCCCGCAATAGTAAATCTGAATATTTTTTCGTTTTCGTGTGTGCTCCAGTGTTTTATAGTCGTATTGTGTGTTGTGGTGCAATTTCATCTTAACAAGCCATAAAGCCTAGCATGCGATAAAAATTTGAAAACTTGACAACCTCTCAGTGCTTCGAAAGTCGTTGTTGTCTGTCTCATTCATTTCGTGTTGTGAAGAGAAGGTTCATGTTTCTAGTTCAGATTAATTTCGCTGAAAATTCGAAAATTTCGCTGGAAATATATCATGCACTTCTAATTTGCCAACCACAAATCATCATTTTAGTAAAAGTATAAGGTACATAATACATGTATCTAACTGGTATGGTCAATGAGGTCAAGGTACGGAAATTTGCTAAATACTGTAAAAATCAGTACAGCATGACAATGAATTAGACGTGGCCTGAACACATTTAATTTATTGATTCATGATTAGCTTAATTTTGAACAAGAAATAAATAAATTTTAAGGTTTTAGTCTTAAGCAGGTTTTAGGTTTTAGTCTTAACTTGCTCTACCGTGTAGTAGTACGTTCGTACTGCGGCTGAATCATTCGATTTTGTTCAGATGATTGATTTGAGACTATATCGATCATAAATCTGCCTGATTTACCATACATTTGTTACCGCCTCTGTTACCGCCTCTGTTACCGCCTCTCTATTCAAAATCGGATGCTATTGTGAATTCTCTCCCGGCTGAATTTGTTTCAGCGCGTACCGAATTCCGTCCATGACGGGGAAAGTTCGTTTGAATGTACTGCCATTCGAAATTTGTACCAGAATAGTAAAAAATTTCACAAAAGAAGAATGAGGAGTGCACAATGAAACAAGAAAATATTCATACATGTTCGTTTAACTTTCACGTTAAATAAATCCTTCATCTAAATTTGAATAACATCTTTCGTTGCATTGTACCTTGGATGGAAAGGTGCGGCTGGTGGCTCAAAATGCCACACAAAACTTTCAATGTTCAGAAACATTTTTTTCAGCTCAAAATGAATACTATTTTTCTTATTATTTATTTTTCTTATTATTTATATTATATATATTTTTACTAATATTGAAAGAACATAAGTATTAAAATAACTTAAATCAAAAACTCATATTTTAATATAAATATGTACATATATATATATATATATATATATATATATATATATATATATATATATATATATATATATATATATATATATATATATATATATATATATATATAGATATATATAGATATATATATATATATATATATAGATATATATAGATATATATATATATATATATATATATATATATATATATATATATATCTATATATACATATATATATACATATATATATATATATATATATATATATATATATATATATATATATATATATATATATATATATATATATATATATATGTATATATATTTATATATATATATATATATATATATATATATATATATATATATATATATATATATATATATACATATATATATATATATATGTATATATATATATATATATATATATATATATATATATATATATATATATATATATATATACAGGGTGTTTGGTACTAAATGAACACTATTTTAAGGAGGCGTTCTATGATATATTTTGAGTAAAAAACCTTTCTACAGGATGATCCGGATTTCAAAACCTACGGAGTTACAGGGTGTTCAAAAAAACTTGTTCGGACCGGTACCCTGACTCACTTGAATCGTTATATCTTGAAAACTAATTATCACAACTCAACGTTTTATACCGCGTTTATTAGACAATTAAATTACCTTTTATTTGTTGTATTGCATTTGATTGCAGTTTTACCGAGTTTTGAGATATTTTCTTCGAAACACAAAATTTTTTAATTTCAACCCCGAAAATTCTGTGTTCCAGGTCGTTTTCCTTAGAAAACCTCATTATAATGTGCCACTTTCATTTAAATATTTTGATAAGCCATATTACTGGCTACAAAAGTTGCATACATTCCAATGACTTGGATTCTACCATTTCACAAGTATTAAGCGAAAATGAATATCGCTTAAAAACTAAATATGCCATAAAGTGGCCCTCGTTGTCGATCTACACTTTTTTCTTGAACTGAAAGTATTTAATAATGGTTTTTATGCTTTATTTCAAAATTTTTAATCTACAATAAGGGTTCAAAATTGCCACCTTCATTTTGAATATTTTTTTGTTGCCAAAGCTCGTTTGGCAAGCGTTCGTTTCATATTCATGTCTCTCAGATGTTGCCTCACTTCTGTTGCAGCATAATCGATCCTGGTATTTAGTTCTTCTAAAGTGGATACTTCCATTGCGTACACAAGGTCCTTCATCCGTCCCCATACAAAAAAAAAAGAAAAACGTTGAGTTGTGATAATTAGTTTTCAAGATATAACGATTCAAGTGAGTCAGGGTACCGGTCCGAACAAGTATTTTTGAACACCCTGTAACTCCGTAGGTTAAAATAGTGTTCATTTAGTACCAAACACCCTGTATATATATATATATATATATATATATATATATATATATATATATATATATATATATATATATATATATATATATACACACAGTGGTACCTCGACATACGAGTTTAATTCGTTCCGTAACCTTGCTCGTATTTCAAAGCAATTTCCCCCATTGAAATTAATTGAAATGCCATTAATCCGTTCCAGCTCTCAAAAAACCACCTCCGTTTTTTTGTAGAGGTTTTTGAATAAGAAAAATGTATTTACAAAAAAAAACATTTATTTAAAACATAGTTAATAATTCACTAAAAAAATTCATTAAAAATCAAAGTGGAGTGCTTGTGGAAGCGCTTAATTTTCCCTGGTCTTCGCTTTTTTCGTCACGCTTTGCGTATTGTCACCAGCAGATTGTTTAAAAAAACTGTCCAAAGAGGTTTGTTTCTTCCTCTCTTTCAGGATATTGCGGAAATGCATTAGGCAAGTTTCGTTGAACAGCTGCGATGCACGACCAGTTACAACTTTTTCGGGGTGATTTTTGTTCACGTACTCTACAACTTTCTCCCACATTTCCAAGATCTCCTTTATGTCTCTTGTAGCGATAACCTCTTCCTTTTCTGGCTCCTCTTCAAAACTTTGAACCACCGTATGCTGCTGCGAATGAAGATCGTGTAAATCTTCAGTTGTAAGCTCCTGAGACTGTTCCTCGACGAGTTCGTTCACATCACTCTCATCTACCTCCAGACCCATGGATTTTCCCAGAGAAATAATCTCCTCTACTACTGACACTTCAGCTTTCAACCCTTCGAAGGCCCTTTCAGCTACAGCCTCAGGCCACAGCTTCTTCCATACAGAGGTTAAGGTCTTCGTTGTAACACCCTGCCATGCCTGATCAATAATTTTTAGGCATATCACGATGTCAAAGTGGTTTTTCCAGAACTCTCGAAGGGAAAGGTTTGTGTTCTCCGTCACTTCAAAGCAGTGCCGAAAAGTGCGCTTGGAGTACAACTTCTTAAAATTAGAAATCACCTGCTGATCGAAGGGCTGCAGGATAGGAGTGGTGTTGGGTGGCAGGTAGAGAATCTTTATAAATTTGAACTCTTCGAGTAAATCATCTTCGAGATTTGGTGGGCGAGCAGGGGCATTGTCGAGGACGAAAAGGGCTTGCATGGGTAGGTTGTTTTCGAGCAGGTATTTTTTAACAGAAGGGCCAAACACCAAAGTTGTCCACTCCACAAATAATTTCCTGGTGGCCCACGCCTTAGGATTTGCCTTCCACATAACTTGCAGAATTTCTTTACAATCTTATGTGCCTTAAAGGCTTTGAGATTTTCCGAATGGTATGTGAGTGAATGCCGGTCCTTTTCCTAAAGCCGTCAAACCAGTCCCGACTGGCTTTAAACGGGTCGTCCGATTCCTTGTTTGTGGAAGTGTGTGGGATCTGCTTTAACAAATCATCGTAAATTGCTCGTGCCTTCTCGCATATGATGCTTTGTGTTAAAATTCCTTCTTGAAGCTGCTTTTCTGTCACCCACACCATCAATAGTTTCCCCATCTTTTCATGGAGTGAGGTCCGGAGCTTTGAAATGATTTTGACACCCTTCGCTGGCGTTATAACCTTTATCGTCTCCTTCTGTTTAAGCACAGTAGATATTGTTGATCTGCTACGGCCGTACATCCTCGCCAAGTCAATCACTCGCACACCTTGCTCACTTTTTTCGATGATTTCACGCTTTCGTTCCATTGACATCATTTTCTTCTTCGGAATCATTGTTATAAAAATAAATGTTATAACGTTTTCGTTTGTTTTTAAAGCGCGCACCACATATAAACTCGACGGCCGTTGTCTCGCGCAATTTTCACTTTGTATTAAAACTCTCTTTTCGTGTTAAACGTTTATTTCACAGCTGTAGCTTTTAACTGACCTAAATATCGTAATAGCGACCTTTATTTATAAACAAAATATTCTTATCTACTACTTTCATACTACTCGAGAAACTTACAACGATCTTTTGTTCTAAAATGTGCGAAAACAGTTGGCATCCAAATGGTCCGGCGGATTTCGCACCTTCCTTTGAAACTCACCGAAAAGATCCACTAATCGACTCACAACTCATCGTGTGCAGTGGTGTTGTGAGCGCTTCCTCGTATCTTAAATCTCGCTCGCATCTCAAAGCAAAATTTCACTCGCTCGGCGGCTCATATCTCAAAACACTCGTATGTCAAGGCACTCGTATCTCGAGGTACCACTATATATATATATATATATATATATATATATATATATATATATATATATATATATATATATATATATATATATATATATATATATATATATATATATATATATATATATATATATATATATATATATATATATATATATATATATATATATATATATATATATATGTATATATATATATATATATATATATATATATATATATATATATATATATATATATATATATATATATATATATATATATATATATATATATATATATATATATATATATATATATATATATATATATATATATATATATATATATATATATATATATTGTTGCGACCGACTAAACTCTGTCGAGCCGTCGTCAGTGCAGCATATATTTACTTAGAGATCTTCCTTCTCTTGCCCGACGTGCCTTTTCCCAGCCGACTAGCTCAGCCTGGCGTGAGTTGGCGGGCGGAAGATCTCTACGTGCTATGGCACGCAGACAATACAACACTCACCACATCTCACAGTTTTAGATCAGGAAGAAAGGAAAACAAAGAGTATCCGTAAGAATCATTAACGAAATGTTTATTCCATTTGTATTATTGTTATCAGCAAATCGTCCAAATAAACGAATACCTGGTCATGCAACTCCTGAGGGATGACCTTATGCATCAATCGACACATAGTCTGTGAAGCATTGGACAATCCAAAAGGCATGACAGTGAAGTGATACAAAGGACGTCCAGGTACTGTAAACGCTGTCTTTTCCCGTGATTTTGCATCCAAAGGAATCTGCCAAAAGGCATCTTTCAGGTCCAGACTGGTTATAAAGCGTGTGGACTGCAGACGTGCCAACAAGCCCTCGATCAACGGCAAAGGGTACGCATCCTTGACAGTTACCTCGTTCGATCGTCTGGCGTCCAGGCATAACCGCACTTTACCGGGTTTCCTTACTATTGTGACCGGAGAGCTCCAGGAACTCCTACTCTCCTCAATTTCTCCTAAAGACAACATACGGTCCAATTCGTCTTACATCAATTTCTGCACCACTGGTGACACTGCGTAGTGACGCTGTTTAATTGGTTGAGCATCACCTGTGTCTATCACGTGTGACAAAAAATTGGTTTTGCCCAATCCTAGCTGGTTAAACGATGGAAATTGACGCACGACTTCGTCGAGCCGTTGCTTGTCCCCCGGAGACAACTGATGATAACCAGGGTCCTGTGGAACTAACTCAACAGCAGAGCAATGCGGTGCAATTTTGAATGCATCCCAGAAGTCTATGCCCAGATAAACTGAATTGATTAAACTGGGGCATATTAGGAAGCGTATTAGCCTCGTCTTCTCCTTGAATTGCACCAATGTGCTTACATACCCGAGTACAGGCGCCTTTTGGCCAGAAGCGGTATGAATTTCAGTAGGCATTGAATGTATATTCAAGCCCAACTCCTCAACCAGCTTCAATGCCCCTGCTCCCAGGATGCTTACACTTGCTCCACTGTCAAGCAAGCCAGTCAACTGCCGACCTTTGATGGAAATGGTGGCAAATGGTCGGTTATCTCCATGGATGGATACAATAGAATCTAAACAGGCTTTCCGCAAAAATCGCCGAAGGGTGAAATATCTCCAGGCGCGATTAAAACGCCTTGATGACTGTTTATGAGCATCATGTTTTGAGTTAGTAGACGGATGGAAAAGAACAGAAGGACATGGATTTTTGGGGTGTATTTATTGACGGCGTTGCAATTCGGGGTCGACATTGGTAGCTACGTCGGTCTTTTGGGGTCTGGTTGAGTGAATAGCCAGCGGAATACGCATCCTCCTCGTTGAAAGCGCATTCCTGTTGGAGTTTTCTGCTTGGCATCTAGGGCATTTAGGTTTTAGTACTCCTTCCTTGCCACATCCGAAGCAGAATATCCGTTGTATGGGAGCGGGACAGTCCATAAAACCATGACCCAGGTCACGACAATTCCAACACACTCGGTATTCTCCTCTACCCTCTACTTCACGATCTTTATTCCTAAAGGTGCTGGAGTTCGTTTGTACGGCGTGTACTTCCTGTTTTGTCAACACATTTGAGGGAGTGGAACCTACAAATTCAGAAAAGTACCGAGGGGCTGGTGGATTTGAATCTACTTGCGAATAATTTCCACAATCAGGTCTAGATTGACTTTCTTGTGTAAACCTTGCATTATAACTAGCCGGTCTTAAATTAGGATTATCAAAAGAAACACCTTTAAGACCCGATTGAATCACCCGCACATTGTTTTGGATACCATCATCAGATGGAGCATATCCCTGATCCCATAACGGATGACGAGCGAACAAAGTGGGTTCACTCAGATGACTATTGTTAAGGTAATCCGAGTCGAAATGCACCTCTTGCACTTGACGTGGCCGACGATTGATGTCTCGATCTGAATTCATTTTCAAGAGTCTCCATTCTGATTCCACCAGACAGCAGCGTCTGACTAACTCTCGGGTTGAGGTAAATTCCACACCAGCTAAGTGTATTCTAAGTGCTGGAGACATATTCCTAAGCACTACACACTGAAGATCAAGATCCATTAAAGGGGTATTCAATTGTAGGGAAATACTCTCAAGGGCATCAAAGAAATCCTGAAATCGTTCTCCTGGTTTTTGCAATCTACCATCTAACATTCTCCGCACGTCCACATCGGATCTAAAAGAGCTGAACCGTTCCAGAAATTCTACCCGTAACCTACTCCATAAAAGCGGATAATTCAATTCCCGGAAACGCCAGTACCAATCTGCGGCCTGTCCTCGCAAAAGCAGGTGAAAGTCTATAGCCAGGGTGGCTAGAGGAACGTGGTAATCTTCCGCCAAGGACAACACACGAAACATAAACTGTCTCGCGGTCAAACCTGAAGTCGAGCCATCGAAAATCAGGTTCCATTTAGTTATAGGGACTTTTATTGACGATCGCTCACTCATCTCTGCTTGCGCCTGAAAAGTGACTCTCGGTGGGTCGTTACTGATCGAAGTACTCGGACGAGACGCTTGCTCCTGGTGCATGAAAGAACTTTCTTCGAGAGGAATTTGTCTTCTTGATGACGCAGTGGCTGAACTGTGTGTTACCGTCTGACCAGTAGGAGACGAATTCGTTCTCATTGCCTCTGTGATTCTCGTGCCTTGAACAGCCGAAGGGGATAAGCTCAAGCGTTCTAATTGGTGCTGGAAAGGCGTGTAACTAGGGTCCCAACTATTTGTTCTCCAACGCATGTTCAAATAAGGTATATAGTTTAAATCAAAAAAAATCAATCCACAATTAAGTATATTTTTTTTCCAGATTAGTATGAGCAGCAGCCGAAAGAATTCACAATCAAAAGAAAAACCTTCAAATTCTTCTCAATATCGTTCAATGATAACGCAGTTATGTGCAGCCAAAATAATAACATACACTAGTAATGTATCAGCAAAACCAAAGTTCTTCGAATTTGATGAGTATAATTCCCAATTCATAAAAAAAAATAATGATTCTTACGGATCCTCTTCGTGACAGGAAATAAAGACAGGAAGGGAAAAGGTATAAAATTTTACACTGAATGAAGAAATAGGACTGGGGAAATCAGGAGGTTACAGATATCTTGTAGTTGTCTTGAAAGGACCCCATGAACATCTGTCCTGAGTCCTGCTCAAAATAATTCAAATGATTGAACAACATCTTATAGATGGACAAGGATCATGACCAGCTCATGGGTACCCTCAATGGACACTTTCCTCCAGTTGCTCAAATTCAAGTTAATCTTTTTACAAGATTAATTCTTTTGACCAGAAGATAATGCGCAGTTTTATTTAATTCATCCGGAGGTAATCGTACAACCACAAGAGTCTGGTCAGCAATTATAGAGACAAGCTCTGTTAGACACATAAAACGAAGACAATAGCACGAGAGGGGCGCCAATGCTGCATTGACGACCGCTCGACAAGATGATGATAGAAAATTGAAAATATCAGGTATATAACTGCAACCATAGCAAAAGAAAACAAAAAAAAATGGCTGAGGCAACAAGATGCTCCTATTAAACATTTGCCACCCCCAGCCGAAAACACATCTGCCAAACGAAAAGTATATGGAAAGGAAGCCAAAATGTTTGGGCGCCATTTGTTGCGACCGACTAAACTCTGTCGAGCCGTTGTCGGTTCAGCATATATTTACTTAGAGATCTTCCTTCTCTTGCCCGGCGTGCCCTTTCCCAGCCGACTAGCTCAGCCTGGCGTGGGTTGGCGGGCGGAAGATCTCTACGTGCTATGGCACGCAGACAATACAACACTCACCACATTTCACAGTTTTAGATCAGGAAGAAAGGAAAACAAAGAGTATCCGTAAGAATCATTAACGAAATGTTTATTCCATTTGTATTATTTACAAAAAAAACTCAAGCAAAAAAAAAAAGCAAATAATATAACAAGAGAAAATTCAAAAAAACCAAAAGTCCACAATCCAATTGACTAAATTCAAGCAAATAGGTCAAATAAAATCAAAGAAATCGAATTAAATCAACTAAAGTCTAATTTGGGTGGGGGTTTTTTCATGCCCAACCCCAGCCGGAGTGGAGTTCACATTGATCATACATTTTTTTTTGTTTGAAATAAAAATGTGATCCAATTGTAGGGATAAAATAATAATACCAACAAAACAAAACAAAAATATACAAAAAACTATAATACGAAAATAATTGATCTGAAAAAAGATGTTAATTCGAATAAATAAACCAATTAAATATATAATCATGCAAAAGTAAAGAAAAATAAAAGCGAAATTTAATGAAATTTTACTTTCCCCCACACCTTTAGTTTGTTTTTCCTCAGTTTAAACTTCAGATTCATTTACTTAACGAAAAAAAGAAATTATTTATAATTAGTTGTTTGATTTGCGGCAAAAACGGCATTCAATTCTTCTCCGACACTCCTAGTCATAAAGCGTTAATCTCCACTTCTGAGCTTGAAAATTTCTCCTTTCATCAATTTTACGGCTTAATACAGCTTAAGGTATAAAGTTAATAGGTTACTTGGCAATTACTTATCTGGTTCCATGCGCGTACGTTAACTGATATGATGAGAATCGTCACCAAGGAAGCTGGTGTCTCGCCCCAAGAACACGTTAGCCTTGAAATTTGCTTCTGCTTAGGTGCGTTAACGGTTTCCGTACCATGAGCCCGCTCGAGGAATTACAAAAATTTTTCGTCCAGGCCAAATTAATTCACAACGTCTGCCAACGACACCGCCTTCTGGTAAGCACACTGATAAGATTGCTTTCTTCTTTCTCCCAGCAGTCACTTTAATTTTCTAATATTTCACCCACTTTACTAAATTTTTTCAAACTTTCAAACAATTTATTAATTTTTCACTATTGCACAATAGTTTAACTATTTTTTTATTACTTCAGACAGTTTTGTACTGGATTCTTTTCCAAAATTTCCCTCAAAATCTCCCCTTTTTCTGTTCAAATCAAATTTTATTTTAATTTTTTTATTTTAATTTTATAGCCACCAAAAAAGAATCCGCTCAACTGCTTTCCTTCACTTCTCACCATCGAATCCCCTTTTTCTTTGTCCAGAAAAATTTTCACTATACCGCTAGAGCGGTTTATTTCCAATTTCCATATCTTCAATTCCCCACACCATTGTGGCATCACTCAAAACCGACGATGCAGACATCAGCCACCAGGTTCGCTGAATTTTCGTGCAGTATCCAGCTGTCACCACAAGGTCCAGACAAATTTAACCAACAGTGCCGTGGTGCTTTTGTTTACATTTAACGTGCGATTAATAATAACCGCAGAAGCGCGGTACTGTCGAGTCTCCTAGAGCGCGGCCTGTGATGTTTTAGTTGGACTCCGTTGCTGTGCAGTTTTTCTACCTCCTATTTCAGGATCTTAATGGGAAAAGTGAGTTTTTCTGCTAGCTGGAATTGCTGTTAATGAAGTGCCGGAGATACGTAAGTTTAGGCGAATAGGGTCTCAACAATCGTGGGGACGACCCAGACCCTGAGAGGTCTCAAAAATGCCGGGCACAACTCGCTGGCTTCTGACTGTGAGCACCATCCGTCATCACGCTTTGATGTCTTTAGCGTGGTAATTTCCAAGCACTTTCCCTTTCTCGTCTACTAACTCGTAGATGACCTGTCCCACTTTACGCTTAATCGTTGCCTTAATGAACTTTGGGGCGAGTTTAGCCGCAAATCGGTCAACCGCACAGTTTAGTGAATGATTGCGTACCCAGACGTCTTGACCGATGGCAAAATCTTTTACACGGCTTCTTAAATTGTATCTTTGCGCGCCCTTGTTGTATGCCTCAGTCATTTTGGTTTTGACCTGACAATGAATCTGACGTAACCGGTCACAATTTGGTACTGTCACAACCTCTCCACCCTCAAAAGCCTGTAAAGACTTCAAAAGCGCGTATTCAGAACCATGGTGGATAGGTTGATACCCGAACATCAGGAAATGGGGCGAACAACCTGTGGACTCATGTACTACATTACGAAATGCGGCACATGACTCCGGCAGGTTAGCGTCCCAATTCCGATGGTCGTCCCCTATGTAGGCTCGAATAGCGGTTAGAATAGACTGGTTGGCTCTTTCGGAGGCATTAGCTTGGGGTGAATAGAAAGGGGTGTAGCAATGGTTCACCCCATATTGGGCCAGGAATTCCGAGAAGAGTTTAGACACAAATTGGACCCCATTGTCAGTATGGATGGTTTCAGGCACGCCAAAGGTCAAAAATACGTATTCTTTTAAAAATTTCACCATCGACTCAGCTGTTGCCTTGGGTTGGGCCTTGAGCCAAATGAATTTGGTATAGTGATCGAGCACCACCAGCAACTGGGTGTTACCGAGCTTTGAACGATGATATGGGCCCATGAAGCCAATAAACAAGCGTTGCATTGGTCGATCAGTAATCCTGGCAGCACCCATAGGTGGTCTCATTGTAGCATTCGTGGCCTTAACTTGCTTGCAAATAGAACAATTGTTGACATAGCTGGTGACATCTTGACGCAGCTTCGGCCAGTAATAATAGCGTCGCAAGACTTCTAGTGTTTTACGAATCCCACAATGTGACCCCAAAGGGCTGTCATGACTACGTGCCAGCAACACTTGTTTTCCTCCTTCAGGCACCCACACCTTTGCACTGGGAATATCTAAGTCAAGACCTCCGTGTGATCCTAGATGAATATACACAACTCCGTTCTTCGTGTACAGGTTTTCGAACTGATCCGGATGTTGCTCAATCTGATGGACGAGATTCATGTAATCAGGATCCTGAAAGGCCTGTGATGAAATGTTCCCTAGCAATTGGTGATGCTCAGGAAGACAAACAACAGCACAATGAGGCCCCCCTTCAGAGTCGCGTGCTCGTGATAACGCGTCTGGTACGACATTTTGAGTGCCTCCTCGATGTTCGATGTTGAAATTGAACCCTTGTAATTTTAGGCTCCACCGTGCTAACCTCCCCGACAGATCTCTCTGGCCCATTAACCATTTCAGACTGGCATGGTCTGTGATAATGGTGAAAGGCAGCCCCTCGACATATGCCCGAAACCTTTTGACACTCTGCACCGCAGCCAAGCATTCTAGTTCGGTAACGCTATAGTTGCGCTGCGCAGCATTCAACTTCGATGACATAAAGGCGATGGGATGCTCTCCACCATCATCATCTTTCTGAAATAAAACACTGCCGATGCCGGTGGCACTTGCATCGCACTGAATATAAAAGTGCCGTGAGAAATCTGGGTTGATCAACACAGGTGCAGACACTAAAAGTTCCTTTATCCGAACGAAAGCCTTATTAGCAGCCTCAGTCCATACGAACCTTCTTTTACCCTTCAGCAGATCCGTCATAGGTGATGTAATAGACGCAAAATTTGGGATGAAACGCCTATACCACCCAGCCATCCCCATGAATCTCCTCACGTCCTTTACCGTTTTGGGTCGTGGATATGCTATGATGCCGGAAACCTTTTCAGGATCCGTCTTTAGGACACCATCACTTATCACATAACCTAGGTATCGAATTTCTTTTTGGACGAATTTGCTCTTCTCAACATTGATGGTCAAATTCGCCTGCTGTAATAAATTGGCCACAATAGACAGTAATTTGAGATGGTCATCAAATGTTGGACTTGTTATCAGCAAATCGTCCAAATAAACGAATACCTGGTCATGCAACTCGTGAGGGATGACCTTATGCATCAATCGACACATAGTCTGTGAAACATTGGACAATCCAAAAGGCATGACAGTGAAGTGATACAAAGGACGTCCAGGTACTGTAAACGCTGTCTTTTCCCGTGATTTTGCATCCAAAGGAATCTGCCAAAAGGCATCTTTCAGGTCCAGACTGGTTATAAAGCGTGTGGACTGCAGACGTGCCAACAAGCCCTCGATCAACGGCAAAGGGTACGCATCCTTGACAGTTACCTCGTTCGATCGTCTGGCGTCCAGGCATAACCGCACTTTACCGGGTTTCCTTACTATTGTGACCGGAGAGCTCCAGGAACTCCTACTCTCCTCAATTACTCCTAAAGACAACATACGGTCCAATTCGTCGTACATCAATTTCTGCACCACTGGTGACACTGCGTAGTGACGCTGTTTAATTGGTTGAGCATCACCTGTGTCTATCACGTGTGACAACAAATTGGTTTTGCCCAATCCTAGCTGGTTAAACGATGGAAATTGACGCACGACTTCATCGAGCCGTTGCTTGTCCCCCGGAGACAACTGATGATAACCAGGGTCCTGTGGAACTAACTCAACAGCAGAGCAATGCGGTGCAATTTTGAATGCATCCCAGAAGTCTATGCCCAGATAAACTGAATTGATTAAACTGGGGCATATTAGGAAGCGTATTAGCCTCGTCTTCTCCTTGAATTGCACCAATGTGCTTACATACCCGAGTACAGGCGCCTTTTAGCCAGAAGCGGTATGAATTTCAGTAGGCAGTGAATGTATATTCAAGCCCAACTCCTCAACCAGCTTCAATGCCCCTGCTCCCAGGATGCTTACACTTGCTCCACTGTCAAGCAAGCCAGTCAACTGCCGACCTTTGATGGAAATGGTGGCAAATGGTCGGTTATCTCCATGGATGGATACAATAGAATCTAAACAGGCTTTCCGCAAAAATCGCCGAAGGGTGAAATATCTCCAGGCGCGATTAAAACGCCTTGATGACTGTTTATGAGCATCATGTTTTGAGTTAGTAGACGGATGGAAAAGAACAGAAGGACATGGATTTTTGGGGTGTATTTATTGACGGCGTTGCAATTCGGGGTCGACATTGGTAGCTACGTCGGTCTTTTGGGGTCTGGTTGAGTGAATAGCCAGCGGAATACGCATCCTCCCCGTTGAAAGCGCATTCCTGCTGGAGTTTTCCGCTTGGCATCTAGGGCATTTAGGTTTTAGTACTCCTTCCTTGCCACATCCGAAGCAGAATATCCTTTGTATGGGAGCGGGACAGTCCATAAAACCATGACCCAGGTCACGACAATTCCAACACACTCGGTATTCTCCTCTACCCTCTACTTCACGATCTTTATTCCTAAAGGTGCTGGAGTTCGTTTGTACGGCGTGTACTTCCTGTTTTGTCAACACATTTGAGGGAGTGGAACCTACAAATTCAGAAAAGTACCGAGGGGCTGGTGGATTTGAATCTACTTGCGAATAATTTCCACAATCAGGTCTAGATTGACTTTCTTGTGTAAACCTTGCATTATAACTAGCCGGTCTTAAATTAGGATTATCAAAAGAAACACCTTTAAGACCCGATTGAATCACCCGCACATTGTTTTGGATACCATCATCAGATGGAGCATATCCCTGATCCCATAACGGATGACGAGCGAACAAAGTGGGTTCACTCAGATGACTATTGTTAAGGTAATCCGAGTCGAAATGCACCTCTTGCACTTGACGTGGCCGACGATTGATGTCTCGATCTGAATTCATTTTCAAGAGTCTCCATTCTGATTCCACCAGACAGCAGCGTCTGACTAACTCTCGGGTTGAGGTAAATTCCACGCCAGCTAAGTGTATTCTAAGTGCTGGAGACATATTCCTAAGCACTACACACTGAAGATCAAGATCCATTAAAGGGGTATTCAATTGTAGGGAAATACTCTCAAGGGCATCAAAGAAATCCTGAAATCGTTCTCCTGGTTTTTGCAATCTACCATCTAACATTCTCCGCACGTCCACATCGGATCTAAAAGAGCTGAACCGTTCCAGAAATTCTACCCGTAACCTACTCCATAAAAGCGGATAATTCAATTCCCGGAAACGCCAGTACTAATCTGCGGCCTGTCCTCGCAGAAGCAGGTGAAAGTCTAAAGCCAGGGTGGCTAGAGAAACGTGGTAATCTTCCGCCAAGGACAACACACGAAACATAAACTGTCTCGCGATCAAACCTGAAGTCGAGCCATCGAAAATCAGGTTCCATTTAGTTATAGGGACTTTTATTGACGATCGCTCACTCATCTCTGCTTGCGCCTGAAAAGTGACTCTCGGTGGGTGGTTACTGATCGAAGTACTCGGACGAGACGCTTGCTCCTGGTGCATGAAAGAACTTTCTTCGAGAGGAATTTGTCTTCTTGATGACGCAGTGGCTGAACTGTGTGTTACCGTCTAACCAGTAGGAGACGAATTCGTTCTCATTGCCTCTGTGATTCTCGTGCCTTGAGCAGCCGAAGGGGATAGGCTCAAGCGTTCCAATTGGTGCTGGAAAGGCGTGTAACTAGGGTCCCAACTATTTGTTCTCCGACGCATGTTCAAATAAAGTATATAGTTTAAATAAAAAAAAACTCTAGCGCACCTGAACCGCTAGAAACGCTAATGTTCGAAGATCAGTAGAAGAATCGTGCAGGTTTTGAGTGCATATTCCACCACATGTGCTGCTTATTACGGCCAAACTATTTCAAATGCCACGTTTTACTTTGGTCTCAAGAATGCATTATAACTCATATGGTGGAAGGTTTCAGATATTACCACTGGCATGAATTTCAACGTTTATGGGAGCAAAACACGAGTTGATTATATTCGTTATCAGTTGCTTATTTCACATAATTTTCAAAGCACCATCTCATATAACATCAATGAAAAAAATGCTCAGTGCCTGCAGCACTGTAACTAAAGTTGGTGTTTGGGGCTGTGATATGAAAAATTTGCAGAACTTTCGGAATTTACATTGTTTAATTACATTGGAAGTTATAGGAGTATAAAGAAATTTAGGGTTACCTGCAGCGAGTTTTTTCAAATAATCGAAAACTTAATATTTGCTGTTTATTGTCACTACAATATCATTACCATTTGAAAATTCTACGATAAAACCGCTTAATAAAGATATTGCAATTAAACACAAAACCAACAATAGCTGGCAACCCTACCGTGGCTTTTCAACCAAATTTGGCCTGAATAATGTTTATGATAGGTTTCATTAATTGTATGAAATTCGTATTGATTTCATGACTGCACTGGAAGTTATAGGGCAAAAAGTTTTATTTTCCTGAACGAATTTTCAAAACCAAAGACACAAAAATTACCATAGCTGGCAGCACCAATCAAATTTTCCAACCATATTTCCACCAAACAAAGATTAGAGTAAGGTTCAGCTACTGCGTTAATTTCATGAAAATCTGGTAACTTATTCACATTTCATAGGGCAAAAAGCAGTTTTTTTTCTTTGTAATTTTTCATGATGGCACCACTGGCACAGAGTTGCCCACAATTCAAAATCGCTTCTTTCAAATCTGGTCCTACTTAAGTCCAATGCATTCTGTAAATTTCAGCTGTATCTGATTATTGGTTCATGAGTTCCCGTGAACAGAAGTTTTTGATGCTTAAAATATAGGTAAACTGGGAGAGGGTTACCGTTCTTGTCCGACATTAAATTTTCAAAGTTTTACTTTGAACGTGTAGATAGAACATAAGATTTGTATACAGATTGGTTTTATTGTAAGAAAGGACATTTTTTTGAATATTCAATGGTTTGAATGTTTTCACTTCCAAATTTTTTTTTTCAAATTTAAGACACCAAAATTATCATAGCTGGCAGCTCCAACCGAATTTTTCAACCAAATTTCTACCAAACGTGACTTAAAGTAAGGTTCAGCTTCTGTGTGAATTTCGTCAAAATCGAACGATTCAATCAGAATTTATAGGGCTAAAAGCAGTTATCGTTTTTAGTGATTTTTCATGATGACACCACTGGCACAGAATCGCCCGCATTTCAAGTTCACTTCTATCAGACTTGGTCCTATATAAGACCAATACATTCTGCAAATTTCAATTAATTCTGCTTATCGGATCGTGAGTTTCCGTGAACAGAAATTTTTGGTGCTAAAAATATAGGTGAATTGGGCAAGGGTTACCAGGCGTGCCCGTTATACCATATCAAATTTTATTTTTTGCCTATGTAAACAAAGCACAAAATTTACATATGAGTGGCTTTTTTTTGAAGAAGCGGAATTTTTTCAAGAGAGACGATGATTTGGAGGTTTTCACTTTCAGTGCCTGATCAAGCGACAGGGTTGCCAGCACGCTCATTTAAAGCTACACAAATCTACAACTAAACAATACCAATATGTCCTTAAAATTTCGTAATGATTGAATACCTCTGTCAAAAGTTATCACAGTTTAAAATTTTGCAAATTTTCCCGTTCTCTTTTTAGGCACCCAGCGCACACATGGGGTTAAAAAATTCCAAAGCATTATCCGATTCACATGTAAAACACGTTCGAAATTTATTTCGTCAACTTTATTTTTGCGAAAATTATTTGTGAACGAAATAATAGGTATATTAAAAATATCACTTAAATGGCCGCCAGCGCCAAAAGGTTAACAATAATTGACATTTAGTGAGACCTGGACCTATTCTGCATATACACCAATGTATCCTGAAAGTTTCAGCTCAATCGGATGGCGCGTTCCCGAGATTATCTCACTGAAATTTTTTGATGATATATATACAGTGGCTCACAGCTTATTTGATACAGTGACTATTTAAAAATGCAAATCAGTGTAACTTTGAAATTGAGAACCCTATCCAAAAAATTTAAACGTATTTGACTAGATGCATGTTCAACGAATACAATGCAAACAAAAAATGTTCCAGCAATATTCCTCGGCGTCCGGTAAAAGAGAAATACCACTGGCGCAGAAAAATTGCAGCTCACAGCTTATTTGATACAGACACTTCAATGCGAATAAACTTCTATTTGTCGCGCCGTTAATCTGTCTTGTTTTTGTTTCTTGAATTTTTGATTGTGTTAGACATTGGCTTAGGTAATTTTTAGCAAGATCTTGTAAGCTGAAGTGCCAAAATGAGCCAAAATTGTAAAATGGGTCATCGCACCACAATTGAATAGCGCGAATTGCTATTAAACCACTTTACAAAAGGACAAAGTGTTCGAAAAATTGCTGAAAGTGTGAATTTGAGTGTCTCTACAGTGCAACACATAATTGAGCCCTTCGTACACGAAAATCGGGTAGAAAATAAGAGGAGAAATGCGCCAAGCAATATTTTCACCGTATCCGACGAACGAAACACAAAGATTTCCGCTCCAAAATTGGTTACTGAGGTTCATCGTGAGTTAAGGAAGTCATGTAGTGCTGAATCCGTCCGACAAGTGCTTCGCGACCATGATTTCAGGGTCCGAGTAGCTCGTAGGAAGCCTTTCATTTCAAAAAAAAATACAATAAGCCGATTTGCCTTTGCCAAAGAGCATGTGGGAAAGCCACCCGCGTCCTGGAATACGGTTATTTTTGCAGACGAGTCCAAGTTTAAAATTTTTGGCTCCGACGGAATGTCATATGTCTGGCGCAAGGCAAACACTGAGCTAAACAAGGAGAACCTCAAAGCTACTGTGAAGCATGGTGGTGGTAATGTGATAGTTAGGGCCTGCATGTCCGCAGCCGGAGTCAGAAATTTAAAGAGTATTGAGGAAACAATGAACCAAACAGAGTACCTTGATGTACTCAAAAGCAATTTGCTGCAAAGTGCTAAAAAACTGGGTGTTCGCGATCAATTTCGGTTGTACCAAGACAACGATCCAAACCACAAGTCGGGAATTGTGCAGTCCTGGCCAATTTGGGATTGCCCTCATTTGATGTCTCCGCCGGCACAGTCACCAGATATGAACGTCATTGAGAATCTGTGGACTTTGTTGGATAACAACATTAGAAAACACAAGATTTTTAATAAACAAGACCTGAAGAAAGCACTGCTAGAGGTATGGCAAAAAATTACTCCTGACATCACAAAAAAACTCGTTGATTCAATGCCGAATAGGCTCCAGGCTCTGCTTAAGTCTAAGGACTATCATACAAAGTATTGAAATCAACTGGAAACCTCATAATTCACAACAATTTTAATGTTTAATCAAACTGTATCAAATAAGCTGTGACATGAAATTTGTTATTATTTTTAGTTTTTTTGTTTTTTAAGATGTAAAACAGGAACTTTGTAACAAATATAAACTTGTTTAATAAACAACAAACAATTGCCTTCAAAATGGTGTTCAAATTTTTTTGATATTGTTATTATGTTTTGAGTTATTGCAACTTAATTTTTTAAAGAAGCACTGTATCAAATAAGCTGTGAGCCACTGTATATATATATATGGAAATATGAATTTTTGGCCGAATCGATTTTAATACTAATGTTCTTCGAACATTAGTAAAAAATCAATCCACAATTAAGTATATTTTTTTTCCAGATAAGTATGAGCAGCAACCGAAAGAATTCACAATCAAGAGAAAAACCTTCAAATTCTTCTCAATATCGTTCAATGATAACGCAGTTATGTGCAGACAAAATAATAACATACACTAGTAATGTATCAGCAAAACCAAAGTTCTTCGAATTTGATGAGTATAATTCCCAATTCATAAAAAAAATAATGATTCTTACGGATCCTCTTCGTGACAGGAAATAAAGACAGGAAGGAAAAAGGTATAAAATTTTACACTGAATGAAGAAATAGGACTGGGGAAATCAGGAGGTTACAGATGTCTTGTAGTTGTCTTGAAAGGACCCCATGAACATCTGTCCTGAGTCCTGCTCAAAATAATTCAAATGATTGAACAACATCTTATAGATGGACAAAGATCATGACCAGCTCATGGGTACCCTCAATGGACACTTTCCTCCAGTTGCTCAAATTCAAGTTAATCTTTTTACAAGATTAATTCTATTGACCAGAAGATAATGCGCAGTTTTATTTAATTCATCTGGAGGTAATCGTACAACCACAAGAGTCTGGTCAGCAATTAAAGAGACAAGCTCTGTTAGACACATAAAACGAAGACAATAGCACGAGAGGGGCGCCAATGCTGCATTGACGACCGCTCGACAAGATGATGATAGAAAATTGAAAATGTCAGGTATATAACTGCAACCATAGCCAAAGAAAACAAAAAAAAAATGGCTGAGGCAACATTTGCCACCCCAGCCGAAAGCACATCTGCCAAAAGAAAAGTATATGAAAAGGAAGCCAAAATGTTTGGGCGCCATTTGTTGCGACCGACTAAACTCTGTCGAGCCGTTGTCGGTGCAGCATATATTTACTTAGAGATCTTCCTTCTCTTGCCCGGCGTGCCCTTTCCCAGCCGACTAGCTCAGTTCGGCGTGGGTTGGCGGGCGGAAGATCTCTACGTGCTATGGCACGCAGACAATACAACACTCACCACATTTCACAGTTTTAGATCAGGAAGAAAGGAAAACAAAGAGTGTCCGTAAGAATCATTAACGAAATGTTTATTCCATTTGTATTATTTACAAAAAAAAACTCAAGCAAAAAAAAAAAACAAATAATATAACAAGAAAAAATTCAAAAAAACCAGAAGTCAAAAACTAAATTCAAGCAAATAGGTCAAATAAAATCAAAGAAATCGAATTAAATCAACTAAAGTCTAATTTGGGTGGGGTTTTTTCATGCCCAACCCCGGCCGGAGTTTAGTTCACATTGATCATACATTTTTTTTTGTTTGAAATAAAAATGTGATCCAATTGTAGGGATAAAATAATAATACCAACAAAACAAAAAAAAAACAAAAAACTATAATACGAAAATAATTGATCTGAAAAAAGATGTTAATTCGAATAAATAAACCAATTAAATATATAATCATGCAAAAGTAAAGAAAAATAAAAGCGAAATTTAAGGAAATTTTACATTCCCCCACTCCTTTAGTTTCTTTTTCCTCAGTTTAAACTTCAGATTCATTTACTTAACGAAAAAAAGAAATTATTTATAATTAGTTGTTTGATTTGCGGCAAAAACGGCATTCAATTCTTCTCCGACACTCCTAGTCATAAAGCGTTAATCTCCACTTCTGAACTTGAAAATTTCTCCTTTCATCAATTTTACGGCTTAATACAGCTTAAGGTATAAAGTTAATAGGTTACTTGGCAATTACTTATCTGGGGTGTGTTCAATGTGCATGCTATAGCTGCTCCAAAAGCATAGCATAGCATCACTTTAGCAAGTGTCAAAATTCGCAGTAGCTAGGTGAAGCAGCTATGGTTATTGGACAGCCAAGAGCTGCTACGAAGGTCAGCCTTTACACAGGAAATTCAAAAATAATTTTGTTTCAATTTTTTTATTGTAAGTTTTGCATTTTCGGGGATCAGTTCAATACTTCCATTGCATAATGGAAACTGTATGAAATTTAGGAGTTTTCAACATAGTTTTCAACATAGCAATAGAGTGTTAACGTACAAGTATGGCCGTGTACAAGCAAATTTAAAATTCGAGTTGAGCTTAATTGTTTAAAAGCCCGTATTTAATTTATGCTGTCACTATTTTCAAATTTATTCCTCATCTCCTGTGTCACAAAAGCGCAAGAACTTCTTTTTATTTCAATTTCCAATTGAAAATGACGTTTAAACTGCATGTCAGCTGTGTACGCACGGCCATTTTGCCTTAGCTACTTTTTAGCTATCCTCCAGACTACGAGCAGCGAATAGCTGCTACCTTAGCAGCTATTCCGGAATCTTGGACAACCCGACTGTCAAATAGCAAACATCAGAAAGTAGCTATTTCGTGACATTGGACAGCCAGAGCTGCTAAATTAGCAGCTAATAGCAGCTATAGCATGCACATTGAACACACCCCTGGTTCCATGCGCGTAGGTTAACTGATATGATGAGAATCGTCACCAAGGAAGCTGGTGTCTCGCCCCAAGAACACGTTAGCCTTGAAATTTGCTTCTGCTTAGGTGCGTTAACGGTTTCCGTACCATGAGCCCGCTCGAGGAATCACAAAAATTTTTCGTCCAGGCCAAATTAATTCACAACGTCTGCCAACGACACCGCTTTCTGGTAAGCACACTGATAAGATTGCTTTCTTCTTTCTCCCAGCAGTCACTTTAATTTTCTAATATTTCACCCACTTTACTAAACTTTTTCAAACTTTCAAACAATTTATTAATTTTTCACTATTGCACAATAGTTTAACTATTTTTTTATTACTTCAGACAGTTTTGTACTGGATTCTTTTCCAAAATTTCCCACAAAATCTCCCCTTTTTCTGTTCAAATCAAATTTTATTTTAATTTTATAGCCACCACAAAAGAATCCGCTCAACTGCTTTCCTTCACTTCTCACCATCGAATCCCCTTTTTCTTTGTTCAGAAAAATTTTCACTATACCGCTAGAGCAGTTTATTTCCAATTTCCATATCTTCAATTCCCCACACCATTGTGGCGTCACTCAAAACCGACGATGCAGACATCAGCCACCAGGTTCGCTGAATTTTCGTCCAGTATCCAGCTGTCACCACAAGGTCCAGACAAATTTAACCAACAGTGCCGTGGTGCTTTTGTTTACATTTAACGTGCGATTAATAATAACCGCAGAAGCGCGGTACTGTCGAGTCTCCTAGAGCGCGGCCTGTGATGTTTTAGTTGGACTCCGTTGCTGTGCAGTTTTTCTACCTCCTATTTCAGGATCTTAATGGGAAAAGTGAGTTTTTCTGCCAGCTGGAATTGCTGTTAATGAAGTGCCGGAGATACGTAAGTTTAGGCGAATAGGGTCTCAACAATATGTATATATATATATATATATATATATATATATATATATATATATATATATATATATATATATATATATATATATATATATATATATATATATGTATATATATATATATATATATTTATTTATATATATATATATATATATATATATATATATATATATATATATATATATATATATATATATATATATATATATATGTATATATTTATATATATATATATATACATATATATATATATATATATATATATATATATATATATATATATATATATATATACATATATATATATATATATATATATATATATATATATATATATATATATATATATATATATATATATGTATATATATATATATATATATATATATATATATATATATATATATATATATATATATATATATATATATACTCCGTTTCATATTTATAACCCACCTAAAAATTTTCAATTATTTTGGACTGAAATAATTGTTCACCCCAAACTTTAAGGTAAACTGATTGAGAATCTGTGTAGAATTACATTTCTGAGAGTCATTTCCCGTTAGGGTTATTTTTTTCTGCAGTCCTGGAAAATTCTGTATTTTTTGGCGTTTCATATTTATAACCCAGATAAAGTTTCCAACAAAATAAAATGTTTATTAAAATTAATTTCAAAATTATCAAAAGCTTAGTAATTAAT
>OZ022263.1:115244974-115264974 GCA_963978885.1 Nemotelus pantherinus | reverse complement strand
GTATACAGATTGGTTTTATTGTAAGAAACGGACATTTTTAGGATATTCGATGATTTGAATGTTTTCACTTCCAAATTTTGAATTTTTTTCAAATTTAAGACACCAAAATTATCATAGCTGGCAGCTCCAACCAAGTTTTTACCAAACGTGGCTTAAAGTAAGGTCCTGCTACTGTTTGAATGTCGTCAAAATCGAACGATTCAATCAGAATTTATAGGGCTAAAAGCAGTTATCTATTTTAGTGATTTTTCAAGATGGCACCACTGGCACAGAATCGCCGGCATTTCGAAATTACTTCTATCAGACCTGGTCCTATTTAAGACCAATACAGTCTGCAAATTTCAATTTATTCTGCTAATCGGATCGTGAGTTTCCGTGAACAGAAGTTGTTGATGCTAAAATTTTAGGTAAATTGAGCAAGGGTTACCAGGCGTGCCCGTTATACCATATCAAATTTTAATAATTTGGAGGTTTTCACTTTCAGTGCTTGCCCTAGCTTCAGGGTTGCCAGGACGCTCATCAAAAGCTTCACGAATATACAACTAAATAATACCAATATGTCCTGAAAATTTGGTAATGGTTGAATAGCTTTGTCAAAAGTTATCGCAATTTAAAAATTTTCAATTTTGCCGTTCTCTTTTTAGGCACCCAGCGCACACATGGGGTTAAAAAATTCCAAAACATTATCCGATTCACATGTTAAACACGTTCGAAATTTATTTTGTTAGCTATATTTTTACAAAACTTATTTGTGTACGGAAAAATAGGTATATTAAAAATATCGCTAAAATGGCTGCCGGCGCCAAAGGGTTAAAGATTTTTAACTTTTTCTGAGACCTGGCACTATTCTTCATATGCACCAATGTGTCCTAAAAATTTCAGTTCAATCGGAGGGCGCGTTCCTGAGATTTTTTCACTGAAATTTTTTGATGATATATATATATATATATATATATATATATATATATATATATATATATATATATATATATATATACAGTGGCTCACAGCTTATTTCACACAGTGACTATTTAAAAATGCAAATCACTGTAACTTTGAAATTAAGAACCCTATCCAAAAAATTTAAACGTATTTGACTAGATGCATGTTCAGCGAATACAATGCAAACAAAAAAGGTTCCAGCAATATTCCTCGGCGTCCGGTAAAAGAGAAATACCACTGGTGCAGAAAATTGCAGCTCACAGCTTATTTGATACAGACACTTCAATGCGAATAAACTTTTATTTATCGCGCCGTTAATCTGTCTTGTTTTTGTTTCTTGAATTTTTGATTGTGTTAGGCTTAGGTAATTTTTAGCAAGATCTTGTAAGCTGAAGTGCCAAAATGAGCCAAAATTGTAAAATGGGTCATCGCACCACAATTGAACAGCGCGAATTGCTATTAAACCACTTTACAAAAGGACAAAGTGTTCGAAAAATTGCTGAAAGTGTGAGTTTGAGTGTCTCTACAGTGCAGCACATAATTGAGCGCTTCCTACACGAAAATCGGGTAGAAAATAAGAGGAGAAATGCTCCAAACAATATTTTCACCGTATCTGACGAACGATACATTGTAAGGAAAGTGAAAGCAAACACAAAGATTTCCGCTCCAAAATTGATTACTGAGGTTCATCGTGAATTAAGGAAGTCATGTAGTGCTGAATCAGTCCGACGAGTGCTTCGCGACCATGATTTCAGGGTCCGAGTAGCTCGTAGGAAGCCTTTTATTTCCAAAAAAAATACAATAAGCCGATTTGCCTTTGACAAAGAGCATGTGGGAAAGCCATCCGCGTTCTGGAATTCGGTTATTATTGCGGACGAGTCCAAGTTTAACATTTTTGGCTCCAACGGAATGTCATATGTCTGGCGCAAGGCAAACACTGAGCTAAACAAGGAGAACCTCAAAGCTACTGTGAAACATGGTGGTGGTAATGTGATAGTTTGGGCCTGCATGTCCGCAGCCGGAGTCAGAAATTTAAAGTTTATTGAGGAAACAATGAACCAAACAAAGTACCTTGATATACCCAAAAAAATGTGCTGCAAAGTGCTAAAAAACTGGGTGTTCGCGACCAATTTCGGTTGTACCAAGACAACGATCCAAACCACAAGTCGGGAATTGTGCAGTCCTGGCCAATTTGGGATTGCCCTCATTTGCTGTCTGCGCCGGCACAGTCACCAGATATGAACGACATTGAGAATCTGTGGACTTTGTTGGATAACAACATTAGAAAACACAAGATTTCTAATAAACAAGACCTGATGAAAGCACTGCTAGCAGTATGGATAAAAATTACTCCTGACATCACAAAAAAACTCGTTGATTCAATGCCGAATAGGCTCCAGGCTATGCTTAAGTCTAAGGGCTATCATACAAAGTATTGGAAACAACTGGAAACCTCATAATTCACAACCATTTTAATGTTTAATCAAACTGTATCAAATAAGCTGTGACATGAAATTTGTTATTACTTTTAGTTTTTTTGGTTTTTAAGATGTAAAACAGCAACTTTGTAACAAATATAAACTTGTATAATAAACAACAAACAATTACCTTCAAAATGGTGTTCAAATTTTTTTGATATTGTTATTATGTATTGAGTTATTGCAACTTAATTTTTTAAAGAAGCACTGTATCAAATAAGCTGTGAGCCACTGTATATAGAAATAAGAATTTTTGGCCAAAGTGATTTTAATGCTAATGTTCTTCTTTGAAAATTAGTAAAAATCTGCTTAATTTGCTTTGGTGATTCTGTCGCCGCTACGCAAATTTAAGAGTTTTCCAAACTGAACTTTTAAAGAAAACAGTTCTTTAAAAAACCTTAGCGCATCAGGACCGCTAGAAACACTAATGTTCGAAGAATAGTAGAGAATTTGTGCAGATTTTGAGAGTGTATTCTACCACTACTTACTTTTCCCACTTAAAACTAATACACCCTTAGTAATTAAGCTTATTTTAGCTTCGGTAACTTAACCAAAAGTTACAGCGATAGAAAGGTGTTTAGGGCTGTCATCCGAAAAATGTGAAGACCTTAGAAAATTTAAACATTGTTTACTTATTTTCATTGCAAATGTTTGCGATGAAAATACTTAATGCAAGCATTTATTGGAACGAAAATAAAAAAAGACCTAGTGCTGGGAGTCCTTTCCTAGCACCGAAGCAAAAAATATGTCGCATCTGCCTCACAATAAAGTCAACCTGGTCTGCGAATTTCGTATTGATCCGATGACAACATTGAAAGTTACAGAGATGCAAAGAAATTTCGGGTCACCATTTGCAAAAGCTTTCAAATTTTTTAGATCTTAATATTTGGTGTTTATTTTCACCATAAGATCACTACGATTTGAAAATTCTATGCTTAAATCGCTTACTTAAGGTATGCCAAAAAAACACAAAAACAACCATAGTTGGCAACTCTATCATTGTTTTGAAATTGATATAATATTGTCTACAAAAAATTCAATTTGGCATTTGAATTTCGTTATGATTCAATGACTGTACTGGAGGCTATAGGGCAAAAAGCTTTATTTTCCTCAGGAATTTTCAAAATTTAAGATACCAAAATTACCTTAGCTGGCAGCTCCAACCGAATTTTTCAACGAAATTTCTACCAAACTTGGCTTAAAATAAGGTTCAGTTACTGTGTGAATTTCGTCAAAATCAAATGAATGAATCAGAATTTACAGGGCCAAAAGCAGTTATTTTTCTTAGTGATTTTTCAAAATGGCACCACTGGCACAAAATTTCCTTTCATTTCGAAATCCCTTCTATCAGACCTGGTCCTACTTAAGATCAATACATTCTGTAAATTTCAACATGCCATTAAAAGCTTCAAAAATTTACAACTAAGTAACACGTTCTGAAAGTTTCATAATGATCTAGTGGCTCTGCCAAACGTAATCGCAATTAAACATTTTCAAATTTTCCCGTTCTCTTTTTAGGCACTTATTCCACACATGGGGCTTAAAAATTCTAAAACATTATCCGATTCCCATTTAAAACACGTTCGAAATTCATTGCGTTACCTTATTTTTTGCAAAAATTATTTGTGGACGGAATAATTGGTATATTAAAAATATCACTAAAAACCAAAGCGTTAAAGCTAATCAACATTTTTTGAGACTTGGATTTATTCTGCATATACACCAATGTATCCTGAAAGTTTCAGCTGAATCGAATAGCGCGTTCCCGAGAAATAGTCACTGAATTTTTTTGATGATAAATATATATATATATATATATATATATATATATATATATATATATATATATATATATATATTTATATACATGTATATATATATATATATATATATATATATATATATATAATATATATATATATATATATATATATATATATATATATATATATATATATATATACATGTACATACATATATATATATATAAATATATATATATATATATATATATATATATATATATATATATATATATATATATATATATATATATATATATATATATATATATATTTATATATTTATATATTTATATATATATATGCATATATATATATATATATATATATATATATATCTATATATATATATATATATATATCTATATATATATATCTATATATATATATATATATATCTATATGGAAATCTGAATTTTTGGCCAAAACATTAGTAAAAAGTCTGGTCGCCGCTTTTTTATTTGGCTCACCAGTAAATACTGTTCTTTATTTGTAGTTGATCGGGCCTCCTATAACAATAGTTTAACAGTTAATGTTTTTGAAAAAATATGCGCGAATCCAAATAATTTAATGTACGTCAGGGGATTATCCCTTCGTTCTACCAGTGCGCTCTAGTCGTTACGTGGGTGTGTGTAACATTTCGACAAATGTCGAAACGTCAATGTTGTGTACCCAACACCCACTCCCTTTGGGGAAAAAAAATTTTTTATCTGTGAAAAGAACATTTTTGAATTCAAATTATTGGATTCGCACATTACAATTTCATAAACATTTTTCATGTTGATGCTATACCTAGTTTTGTTCTGACTTAATTCTGTTTTATGTATTTTAATTCATTTTCTGTCAATCGCAATTTCATATTATATTTTTTTCTGATGCCTTGTTAGTTTTATTTTGACTTAATTTTATCTTTTAAAGTATATATTGTCTGATTCATGTTTTGTTTTTTGGTTTATTGTGAAAATACTTATTTGTATACTTATAATTTAGTTCAATACTATTTTTATCTGTGGCTTGTATAACTTTAACAAATTATTGTGATATCTTTTACATATGTTGTTTATTAAGATATATGAATTTACACCATTTCTGCATTTTATTTCGTATGGTCCGTGGTATGTGCTTTGTAATTTCTTTTTATTCATGTTTCTTACTATTACTTAATCTCTTCCTTTAAAGTTTGATGGTTTCGCAAAATTGCCTAGCCTAGTTTTTCTTTCTTGCTTTACTCGATTGATTATTTTTGTGCTAGGTTAATACTATTCTTTAACTTGAGTTTTAGTTCATTTGCATAATTATCTATATTGTTTATCGGTTCGTCTTTTTCTACTGTGTCTTTAGGTAGATAGGGTAATCTGCCTTATACTAGTTCGTATGGGGAATATCCCTGTAGCTTCAGTAAGTCATTCAGAATACAATTCGTAACTACTTCTAGGTAATAGGTCACTAGTGCCCTAGGTAAGCACTTCCAATATAATTTCTGCATTACATTTACCTCATTATGTCAGAGATGGTAAGGTGTTCTGATTGTGTTTTGTACTAGTTACGGAAACAGTTACGTTGGAGTGTTTTCAAAAGTGATGATAAAAAATCAGTTCAGTAAGAGACATGCTGTAATACATTACAGAATTGGTGATATGCTCCGTTGATATATGGTGAAAATTACGAAAATTGTAAATAATCATCTCGAAAACGTACGAGTATTCGTGATGGAAATCAAAGTCTTACTCGGAGTGTAACACACCAATGGCGTGGATTTGTTTAGTTGAAAAATAAATAAGTACAACTTTTTGACAAAATATATAGACACAGATTTCATGGATGAAAAAAGACAAATAAAACAGCAAATATCACTATAAAGTTAAATAATTTTATTTATTAAAACAAGGATATAAAATCACAATATTCCAGCATTATTCAAAATATACTATTTTAAACCTATATTTCAATGGAAAAATCGAACACGCGTTTACATAACTTACACAGTATGACTTACACTGTTGAAAAATACAATTTTTTCACTTGCTCCTAGAACCAAGCAACAAGTTATCTACTGCATTACTTTTTAAGAATGGTCATGCAGTGGGTAAGTTGTTACTTGATCGCTTACTCGACAAACTCGATTACATAGTAAGAAATGGAGTTTCTTGAACAATTTAGTACTTTCAGAATCAATTTTAAAGTAACGTCTTGCCATTTTTCCTACAGTGATTGTGTGTCTATGTGGGGGCTAGTGCTGTATGCAAAAGTATAGTAAGGTATCTATTTATCCCATTCGTAATCGTTGGTGAAGTTCAATAGATAAACGTTTAATACTCTGTGGCTACGTTCCACTGTTCCGAGTATTTCATGGTGATAGGGTGTCGAAAAAACTTCTTCTTTTTTTAACATACTACAAATGTTTGCCATTAGCTCATTGGTGAATTCAGTGCCATTATATGACTTCAGTTTTTTGAAAAGGCCGTGTTTTAGTATTAATTGTTCAATCAGTGTTTTCACGATGGTTCTATCGTCTTTTAATTCTATTGGATAGTATAACACAGTTCAGTTATAAATGATTTTATTTATTAATATAAGAAAAAAAGCAATGTATTTGTGGGAGACCCTAAAGTGCTCGCCTCAATGTCAGCTCTGAATCTAATCTGCTTATGATCACGTTATCCCTTTTATACCATCTGCCACATGAAGAGTGGTGAAGATGGGTGTTTTGGTGAGTTCGTGGTGGTGAGTATGTGGTTTGAATCCACGGTGTTGATCATGGGGGTTCGAATATGCTGTGGTAGAAAGTCGTAGTGCTATAGTCTCCCCTTCTGGCTCTTTAAGGCGTCTCGGTAAAGAGCCAATTCACGTAAATCAAGATGATTGTATCGGAGTGGCTTGTTTCCGGGGACGACCACGTCTACGTTGACGAAGTCTCGGCTGGCTTTCCACCGTAAGTTGCTTATCGTTAGAGTTGTATGGGGTAAGTATCGATGTATGGTAGACTCCTAGCGGACAAGAAGGGTTTTCTTGTGTGGCTATCTCGTAGCTAGTAGGTCCCTTCCTGGATAATACAGCATAAGGTCCATCTCATTTTGGGTGAAACTTAGCCGTGCTTTTACGGGTCATCTGGCTTCTATCGTGGGTGGTGACCCATACTAAATCGCCAGGTTGATATGTAGGATCTGGACGACGTTTGATGTCTGCATGCTTCTTTCTTCGTGTTTGTTGAATCTCTGTTGTGTCATGTGCGTCCTTCAATGCAGAGCTTATTTGCGATAAATATGGTGAAATTTCGGCAACAAAGTTAGCTAATTGAGTAATGGCTGTTATGTCGTCGCTTACTTCTTTGGCAGTCCTTAGTTCTCGTCCGAAAGTAAGATGTGCAGCAGAAAATCCGGTGCCTTGGTATCGGGCTGAATTTAGAGCGAAACGGATGGCTGGAAGTGCTTTTTCCCACGTGTCATGTGCGTTTCCTACGGCCATGCTTATTTGGAGCTTGAGATCGCGGTTCTTCCGTTCTGCAGGATTCACTTCTGGATGGTAAACAGGTATGAGTGACTGCGTGATGTTGAAGCAATGCATGATATGCTGCATCACTTTGCTAATGAACTGGGTTCCATTATCGCTTACTATTCGCCTGGGCATCCCGAGCCAAGACTTGACGCGTGAAACAGCTGTGGCATCGCTTAGTGCAAAAAGCTCCACACATCTGCTAGCAAGATCTTCTACCAGCAGGATCTATTTGTTTCGTTGGGCCGTCTCGAGTAGCGGTCCAAAAAGGTCAATAGCGAGCTTCTCAAATCTTTGTGAGTTGGGATGGGTCTGAAGAAGTCCAGCAGGTTTCAGGTTTGCAGGTTTGTATCTCTGGCATTTTTGGCAAGTCTTGATGTACTCCCTTACGTATCTACGGAGTCCAGGCCAATAATACCGTGTTGTGATTCGATGGATCGTACGCTCCACTCCATTATGTCCAGCGGTTGGTGCGTCGTGGAAAGCTTTCATGATATCTTCGCGTTCGTGGGCTGGTACGACTAACTGGGCTTGTTCTGCATCGTTGTCGGGGGAATATCTATAGAGGATGCCTGAAGACATTAGGTACGCTTTTGACGTCCACCTAGCATAATCTTCATTAGGACTATCACTTTCGAAGCAGTCGATGATCTTCCTTATGTCGGCGTCTTTCAGTTGTTCATCTCGAATTTGCTTAGAGGTTCGGCGAGGAATGTCCGTTGTAATAATAGCTAGGACCACTTCAGTTTGGAAATCTTTTGGAGGTCGTGATAAGGTATCTGCGAGGACATTCGATTTTCCTGGAGCGTACTTTATTTCAATATCGTATGCCTGGAGGGTTGCCAAACGACCGGTTGGTGATCTAAGAGACATCAGCCATTTGAGCGGTTGATGATCTGTAGTAATCGTCAACTTGCAGCCTTCGATATATCCTCAGAAACTGCCTACGGCCCACACAATGGCAAGAGCCTTCCGTTCGGCTGGGGTGTAATTCACTTCGGCTGGTGTGAGTAATTGACTTGCATATTCGATTGGTCTTTCGTCTGCTCCCTCCCCTTGTAGTAAAGCTGCTCCCAACGCATAACTGCTGGCATCCGTGCGCAGGATATATGGCAACGTACCATCTGCTTGACGTAAGGTCGGTGCGGATGTGAGAAGCTGTTTCAATTCGTAGAAACTAGATTCCTGTTCGTCAGTCAATTTTCGATTGGCAGTTTTCTTCGTGAGTTGTGAAAGTGATCGTGCTACTGCGGCAAAATTCGCTATAAATCGCCGATACCACGAACAAGTCTGCAAGAAAGTGATTAATTCTTTAAGATATCGTTAAGGTGGCTGGTCACTGATTGCGGTTGTCTTTGCTGGGTCGGTACTGATGCCATCCTTCGTCAAAAGATGACCTGGAAAACGTACAGTGCTGCAAAAGAATTGGCATTTCTTGCAATTTGCTCGTAGTTGATAACCACGTAAGGTGTGGAATACTGTCTGGAAATCGGCCAAATGTCCCTCGAAGCTTGAAGAGAATATCAAAAGGTCTTCTAGGTAGCGAACGTCTCGACACTGCTACACTTTGTTTGTACCCTTGTGATCATGCGTTGAAAGGTAGCCGCTGCGTTTCAAAGTCCAAACGGCATCCTATTGAATCGGTATATTCCAAAAGGCGTGATGAATGCTGTTTTGTCCTTATCCTCGTTGCGTACTTTTATTCGCCAGTATCCTGGGTGAAAGTCGATGGTCGTCATAAATTTTGTACTTGGTGCTGCATGAAGTTGATCATCGGTCCTAGGCATAGGGTAGCAATCTTGAACGGTAACGTTATTAAGGCGTCGATAGTCTGTACATACCCGTACGGTGCCGTCCTTTTTTGATATCATAACGACGGGAGATGCCCAGGCAGACTCACATTCTTCGATTATGCCTTCGTCTAGCATTTTGTCGACTTCGGCCTGGAGACGGTCTCATTTTTGCTGAGAGAGCCTGTATGGTGGTGAAGCGATGGGTCTAGCTTCTTTGACATCAATGCGATGCTCCTCAAATTTTGCTGGGGGACCATTTTGTTCAAATACATCTCGGTTAGTGAATAAAAGTTTAGTAAGCTCTTCGTGCTGGTGTTTATTCAGGTGAGTTGATTCTGTTGATGTGAGGGTGAGTTCTGTGATTTCGACATCCTCAAAAACTCGGGCCATCGTAATGAAGTTGGATGGTCATTTCGGTGTATCTGGAATTGTACTGATAGGGCGAGATATGGTGCGCTCTGGGGAGTTCAGTAGTTGCAGATAGTCTGGTATTGGACTATCTTGTTTCTTTGCTCGCTTGGGGCTGTTAAGTTGTGAGCTGCTAGTCGATGCAACTGCTGGTTCCACGATGCTTGCTTCTGGGTCTTCCTTCTGCAGTATGTCGAACTTTACTTTCGGAGTATCCCCGAAGTATCATATTCGCTGTGGAATGTTGAGAACCATGTTTGCAGTTTCGATGAAGTCCACTCCCAATAACGTTCTGTTGTCTCGAGAGTTTGGCATTATTAAGAAGGTGATGGGAAATGAGCGCTCTTGCAGATTTACAGTTGCTTCCGTCAATAGTACATGCTGGTCGTCTAATACCATATGCTAGGATGATATTTGTGGATTGCTTGTAGAACTCGCACCCTTTCTTGCTTAGTTGCTAATACAACTGGTAGCTAGCTACACTAACCATAGTAGCTATATCGATGAATCCATATCCGTTGACGGAATCCTGACATCCATATCCGTTGACGGAATACCGTTGATAGAAATCTGGATCACAGTCCTATGGAGCAAAAGTTCGCTGCTGGGAGTTTCTTAGGTTCGCTACATGTTGGACAACAACTGCGCACAGTTCCTGGCCTTCCACAACCGTAGCAGGATACTTGTGTTGCAGTTGCGGCACCATTTGCCACTCCTCTGAAAATACTTCTGTGGGCTTCCTCATTTGTTTGTTGTGACCGTTGACGCTTACGACAAACGGCTGCTGTGTGACCAAAGCTGTGGCAAAAGTCACATTTTGATTGATTCTTCCGGACATCTATTGTTTGGTGTTCCTGGTGAGGCTCCGGTTGACATAACTTCTCTCGGCTGTTTTCTTCTATGACCCTGGCCTCCCTTAGTAGTTGAGCAAAAGATTCTACTCTACTTCTTTGGAGTTAGCTTCGAATCCTGATGTTAAGCAGACCAAAGATAAGGTCAAGCTTCAGTTCCTCCGATTTTCCGTTCTGCGAGAGATGGGCCAGTAATGAACGCTTCTGACATATGAGGACATAAGTTGGGGTGTTACCATCCTGGCGGGTGCTGAAGATCTCCATATAGACCTGATACGCATGGCTGGCAGGTGCAAAAGCGCTGCGCAACAAGTCTATGGTGTCGCTCCACGTGTGGACTTGGTCAGTTATAACTCTCCACCACGTTGAAGCGATGCCTGTGAGTAGCATCGGGAGTCGTCTGACGGCTGCGATGAATTCTTTGACCTTTTCTGGATCGCGCTCCCCGTTTAAATGTGCTTGGCAACTCCCAAAATTGCCAGCGGGTGTTGGTTGCGTCAGTGCTGCTATCAGCTGCTGAAGCTGCCCATACGTCATCTGCACAGTCATGTTTGACTTAGCCTGGCTTCTAGTGACAGGCGGTATAGTGGTGGTGATAACGGTCTCTAGTTGGGCGCCAATTTATTACACAGGTCAGTTACAAATGATTTTATTTATTAATATAAGACAAAAAAGCAATGTATTTGAGGAAGACCCTAAAGTGCTCGCCTCAATGTCAGCTCTGAATCTAATCTGCTTATGATCGCATTATACCTTTTATACCATCTGCCACATGCAGTGTCATGAAGATGGGTGTTTTGGTGAGCTCGTGGTTGTGAGTATGTGGATTGAATCCACGGTGTTGATCATGGGGGCTCGTATATGCGGTGGTAGAAAGTCGTGGTGCTATAATAGGCAATAATATATTTTGATAATTTGCACTGAATTGTGAGTATATATATATATATATATATATATATATATATATATTTATATATATATATATATATATATATATATATATATATATACATATATATATATATATATATATATATATATATATATATATATATATATATATATATATATATCTATATATATATATATATATATATATATATATATATATATATATATATATATATATATATATATATATATATATATATATATATATATATATATATATATATATATATGCAGCCTTGGCCAAAAGTTTGAGCCCACCCCAGAGAAGTAACAAAAATCAAAGTGCTTTGATATTGGTTGAAAGAAAATGTCAAATATAATTAGTATTCATAGTGTTTTATTAAAATAAGTCAATATTTCGTTGGACCTCCTTTGGCTTTAATACTCTGCAGCGATTCTTTGTGGCATAGTGAAAATTAGATGTTTGCATTCTTCCGAAGTAATTGATTCCCACTCTTCTTTCAAAGCACAAATTAAACTTGCTTTGGAAGTTATGGGTCGATCATGGATCCTTCTTTTCAGAATGCTCCATAAATGCTCGATTGGGTTAAGATCTGGAGACTGAGAAGGCCATTCTAACAAATCTACACGATGCTCACGGAACCAGCTCATCGCAACACGAGACTTGTGGCAGGGTGCGTTGTCTTGCTGGAATCGAATATGATCAAGATTGGTTTCCCCAAAAATCTTGACGGCCGATTCGAAAAGTAAATTTTCAAGTATTGAAATGTATTTTGAAGAATCCATTCGACCTTCACACAAACACAAACTTCCAACTCCGTTTGAAGCCATGCAACCCCAAACCATTATGCTGCCTCCTCCGTGTTTCACAATTGTTACCACATACTGTGGTTGGTACGCTTCACCAATTCGTCGTCGCACAAAGACCGCACTCGGTGTTCCAAAAATCTGCAATAAGTGAAAAAAAAATCTCCTTGAAAATAGCCCAATAAATAAAATGCATCTAACCTTGAGCTTATTAGATGCTTTCAGATAAAAACACACAGCATTTTGAGAACTTACTTCAACATTAGATTCGTCTGACCAGATAATATTGGACCAATCTTCTTCGGTGAGAAGTTGATGCCTCCGAGCCCAGTCTAGTCGAATTTTCTGATTTTTATGTGACAGCCACGGCTTTTTTCTCGCCTTACAGCCTCTCAGTCCTTCTTCGCACAGGCGTCTCCGTACTGTTCTGGATGACAAATTTTTCCCAAACTCGTCGGACAGCTCAGCAACTAACTTGGCAGATGTTTTTTTCCGATATCTCAAAGATGCAAGTACCATCAAACGGTCCCCCTGTACGGTTGTTATTCTCTTTCGACCGCTCCTTGTTAAATCCTTATGCGAACCGGTTTGCTCAAACTTTTCTCAAACTTTTGGCCAATGCTGTATATATATATATATATATATATATATATATATATATATATATATATATATATATATATATATATAAATATATATATATATATATATATATATATATATATATATATATATATATATATATATATATATATACACAGCAAAAAATATGATCAGGCATATCAGGCTAAGGCTTAAATAATGAATAGTTTTGCAGAATAATTCCGTCTGCATTGGCATTTCTATGAACAGACTTGCAAATTTCAGAAGTGATAGGATCGCTTTAAAAGTTATAGTTAAAAGTTATAAAAGTTAAAAGTGATAAGTGTGAAAAGTGAAAGGATTGATCGGAGTGTTTAATCGGTATAAGAGTGTAATTAATTATATAGATTAAATATGTAGGGGAGAGGCACGTAGGTAGTTTCATTTTGGGGTTGCCATTTTCCACCCTGGTAAGTTAGAGCGTAAAGTTATATACCGTTGGAAAGCTAATATCATGGTCTATACATTAGTTTTTACAGAAATGGATTTAAAATAAAAATTGTATAGGCAATTTTCGAAAAGTACAATATTTGGCACCAAAAAAAAATGGCACGTAGGTTGAGCCAGTCCAAACTCTTGTTTTAAAACCCAACCAAAGTTAATTAATCCACACAATTTTTATTGTTTCTTGCCTAAACATTTGTTGTAAAGGTATTTCTGAAAATAAATGATGAACATAAGTGAAAAAATTGGAAAAAAAAATAAATAAATAACGAAATTGAGGTAAAGTTCGAAATATTTTAATTTATTCATTTTCGTCATCCGAGTTACAGTTCTTGCATGTATAATAACTGCGGGTCATATTAGCACACTAAGTGAAATGGTCGTTCGCACTTGTTGCATTGGATGGAGTTGTTCTTTGTCAACTTGGCTGGCAAATCCTTCATACAAATCATGCAGAAGTCCATATCTTCCTTGATTTTTCTTCTTTATTTTTCTTTACTGCATCACTTTTCTGCTTCTTCTTCTTGAGATTAGCAACGAAATCTGGTGACGTTAGCACAGCACTTTTCAGCGGCTTACGGCCGCGGTTTGATTTCTTCTTCGGCGTAGCCTGTTGAAGTGGCCCAATATCACTGAGCAAAGTAGACAAACTTTCAGCTCGGGAAATGATTGATGCTGCAGCCGATGTCGATGGCTCTGAAGAAGGTGCTTTTTCATGTACTGCCATATTCATTTCGCCAGTCGAATCACAAATGCGGTGTTGTTCTTCTTCGTCCAAGGGTAATTCCACCGAAGTAGTCGCTTGTCGTTGATCAGATTGAGCAGCCGGAACAAAATCGGATGAATCGAAAATATTCCGATTGAGCGGATAGATACCTGTTGCAGCGAAGCCGGCTTTGATATTTGCCGGAGTCAAGGCTTGATCTAATGCTTTACAAGCAAGTACAGGAATGTGCCTTATTTCAATAGCCTTTCCAGCATTTGCAATTTGCTAATCTTTGACCGCTACGCCATAATATCTTTTGACTGGACCATATACAGACACATCCAGGGGCTGCATTTTATGGGAGCAGTGTGGTGGTAAGGATATCATAGTAATCCCGTGATCCATGGCCAAATCGATTGCTTCAATTGACAAATGTGATACGTGATTGTCGAGGATCAGCAATGTCTTGTTTTCTGCACTGGCCTTCGTGTATTTAATAAAATGGTGCATGTACTTGACGAATTCAGGTTGATGAAACCATCCGGACTCAGTGCATGCAGCACCAGCTGTTTGAGGTGCACTGTCCATGAAGTAGCTTTGCATTTTCTTTCGTGGGAAAACAAAAAATGGCGGCACGTAGCTGCCGTTTGCGTTAATCGACAATGCCATGGACACCAATGTACCGCGCTCAGCGGCTTCAGCCTGGCCTATACGTTTCGTGCCTCGTGCCCCTATGATTTTACCGATTTTCGTTGGAACTGTCGGAAAACCAGTTTCGTCCATGTTATAAATTTGGTGCGGTTCAAATTTTTGATCTTTCATTAGGCCACAAAAATTATCGAAGAACATATCAACGTTTTCTTTGAAAAAGGATTTTATTCGATTCAGGCTTATTTGCTCGGGCGTGCGTAATGATAAATTTGGGTGTCGCTCCATAAAACCGTAGTACCACGTTTTACCTGCCATTTTTTCAGTATCCCAATGTTCTGGATAGGCGACGTTCAGTTTTTGGGCAAATTCGTATGCCAGGCGCTTAAACTCGGTGATGCTCAGACCGTGATAAAGTTTGCAGGATTTCACAAGGTATTCCACAAGAGATTCTTCTTGTTCTTCATCAAAAACCTAAACAAAAGAAATATGGAGTTGAAGAACACTGTCGAAATGAAAATCAAGAAAATGTTGGTCTTACCAATTTTGGTGTCGAATACGATGCAATACGGCGAATGATTGGTTTCATTTTGTAATCCGACATTTGCGAGATATCTGGAACTTCTGCATCGAATTTCTGCACATAACGTCGAAGACTACTTCTGTCGATGGAGTAGGTCTTAGCGGCTAATCGAATGCTCGTACCTTGAGTTTTTATCGCTTTGATTGCATTGAGCACAGCATTGAAATTACTGATACCACGGTTAGTTTTTCGAGGCTTCCGATTTGACGCCATTTTCACTGTAAAAATATTGAAGAATTGAAGGAAAAAATATAAAAATGTGGAGAGTGCCATACATTTGTGTAGAGGTGGGTGTAACAACGTGCAACAAATTTTTAATTCGGGATTACAAAAATATATTGAACAGTTTAATATCTAAATCGTGTTCGCGCGAGCTTACATGCCGGGATCAACACACAGCCAAAACCTAACCTGACCTAACACACTCAAACAAAAAAACACTTCTAATGCTAGTCTGATGCAATTCCGAACATGAGAAGTCATTAAATGTGACGTATTCAATTTTACACATCCAAAATATGCAGCGTCTAATAATTTCACAGTGGCTCAACCTACGTGCCTAAAAGTGGCGCAACCTACGTGCATCGATGCGATTTCGGCATGACGCTAATTTTTTTCACAATGAATCCGCATGTTCATAATTCAACCAGAATATTAAAGTAGAAGTAAAATTACAGTAAAAAAGTTATATTTACCTTCTTTCAACGCATAACACTTCTCGATATTCACGTCTGAACTTGACTGTGGCTTTACTTTTCTCGAGACATTCTTGGCTACGCGCTGAACAAAGCACAGGAAGGGAGAATAATCGCCCATCTCTTTTATGAAAAGTTTTGACTAATGACATGACTATCTGGAAGCATGAGCATTTGAGTCCTGAATGTAATGGACTGAAAATATTCAGCTGGCTCAACCTACGTGCCGACTCAACTTACGTGCCTCTCCCCTACGAATTTTTTTAATCATTGAAATAAAATAAACCAGTTTAGGAAGACAAAGCGTAAACATAAGGATTACCAATTAACGATATTAAGCCTTAGAGTAAGGCTTAACCTAATCATTGTTTAAGCCTGATCATAAGGCACATATAATGCTAAAAACAGTATGCCTTACAACCAATGACATGGCCCATGTTAAAATAAGGGATAAAATAAGGTAAAATGTATGCAGACTTTTTTCCCTTACAAGAGACAGGCCTTTTGCACTAAGGAATAGATTACACCTAATTAAGCCTTATATAATGATTAAATTTTTTGCTGGGTATATAATTATTGCTCAATCTAAGTGGCCCTACTGTGTCTATAACGATTTTGTCGAATGTGCTAGCTGGTGTGTTTGTTACATTTATTAATCAATTTAAATTGTATTATTTTGTCTGTTATTCTTTTGGGGGGTTTGTATATTATTATTCTTAGAGTTTTTTTACCTTTTATTTATTTATTTATTTATTTATTCAAATCCGTTTTTACAGGCTGCTGCCCAATTATAAAAATAGAAATATTAGACAAAGCAAAAAAGATATTAAAAAAGAAAAAAGAAAAATTAACAAATAATTGAAAATATTAAATAAACACATATTTGAAATTACAAAAAATTAATGCCAATATGCAAGTTAATATGAAAAGAAAGTGCGAAAAAGTAAAAAAATTTAAAAGAATTTAAAAGAAAATCAAACATTATAAGGAACTTTAAGAATTAAGTCTTTAATTTGTGATTTAAATTGTGCGAACGTTAGCGGAAAAGGACCAAGCTGAAGATCGTTGTGCTTCCTGGGGATACGCACTAGCGGCGAGCTAAAATTTGATTGAACACAATTTTGTAATTGATTGAATATGTCTTTGAATTCGTTTTTCCCTAACTAATTCCGATGAATTATCACTGCATTCAACTGTAACTTGTTTATTTTCGATGTTTGGCTTTATGGTTTTCCTCGTTTCGAACTATAAATTTATTAAATTTTTTATGTCAGCCATCAATTTTCTGTCCCATACATAAGTTTCATTAGACTTTGTGTTATGGTTTGGTTTATGTGCTTCTATCGTTTGTGTGCTGTATTTCTCTTTGGTCATATTTCTTGTGATTGCTGATACATTTTTGTTCCTAGTACTATGTTCTTGTTTCGGGATCATTTCTTTTAATGTATCTGAATTTAACTTGATGCGTGATAGTGCATCCGCATTGACATTCATTTTTCCTTTTCGGTATATTATATCGAAGTCATAATCACATAAATCGACTCTTATGCGTATCATTTTTGATAACGGGTTTTTATTTGTGAATAACGATACGGATTTATTTCCAAAAAGATTGGGTGTAAAGAAGTTTATTGCCCAGTGAATCGCCAGTAATTCTTTTTCTATTGAAGATTTGTTTATTTCATGCTTATGCCTAGTACTATACTCTTCGCGAAACGAATTCAACGGTCAAATCCCATACAAAAGAGCTTTACTGACGAATTAAAAAGCTCTTTTTGTATGGGATTTCACCGTTGAATTCGTTTCGCGAAGAGTATAGTGCTAGGCATTAGCGAGAGTTCTGCTCGCGTAAGTTATAGCTAAGTCCTGTCCTATGTCAATTTGTGACCATACTGTGCCTAATGTATAGTCTGATGCATCCGTTGTGACTATGAGTGGTGTGCTAAAGTCAGAATTGGCTCATTCATTAGTTTGCTTTTAAGTAGTTCGAAAGTTGTTTGACATTACTGTGTCCACTTGAATTCAACTTTCTTTTCTATCAGATCGTTTAGACATTTTGTTATTTCAGCAAAGTGGGGAATGAATCGCCGGTAATAATTGGCGAATGCGACGAATCTTCTGACTTCGTCTGGACTTGTTGGTACTGGGTACTTTTTGATCGTATCAACTTTCCCGGGGTCAGTGCGAAATCCGTATTTGGTTATTAGGTGTCCCAAGTAAACCACTTCGCTTCTCAAGAAATTGCATTTTTTAAGATTAAGCTTCAAATTTTTTTTCACTCTGTCAAGTATTCGCACCAAATTTGCCTTTTGGTGTGCTAAGCTGCAGCCGAAAACAAACATATCATCTACATATAGGAAAACTGTTGGGTCTAATAAACTCTGAGCTATGGTGAGCATGCGTTAAAAGCTGTTCCAGAAAATTGTTATAACCGAAAGATAGCCGTTGAAACTGATAGTGCCCTTTGTTCGTGGAGAAGGCTGTTAATGGTCGTGACTCTTTCATAAGCTCTATTTGACTAAATGAACTTGTCATGTCTGAAGAAGAGAAATAGTTTGCTCTCCCCAGACTATCAAGAACATCTTCTATTATTGTTAGAGGGAATTTATCATTGACTATATTCTTATTGAGGGCTCTAAAATCAATCACTAGTCTCCATTTAGTTACGCCTACTTAATTCTTCTTCGGTGTTAGAAGTAGTGGTGAGTTATAGGGTCTGGTTGAATCATCGATGACATTGCTGTTAATATATGTAACAGGTGATATGTGTATGAGGTATTCTATAGTTCTTTATGTACGTCGGTGTGGTATCTGTAAACTGTATTTTTTGAGTGTAGAAGTTATTTGTGGATAAAAATTCACCTTCTAAGTGGAATATATGTTGGTATGCTCTAAGAATTTCTAAAAGAGACTTCTGGTCTTTCGTATTTAGGTGGTCTTTGTTAACATACTTGAATATATCTTTGAATCTTTATTCGTCCCTAATTTTTCGGGCTTCGGAGTTACTCATTAAACATGGTTTGAATTTCCTTAACAGTTCCGTTTCAATTAAAGATTTTCAAGTATTACCTCTTCTTCATTTGTGTTTAGTATCTTAATGTGTTTGACACCTTTTACTAGGATTATTGAACTGGCTATGTAGACTCCTGGTGTAATTTCTCTGTTAGTGGTTACACTGTCTTCCTCTATGTTAAAGTCGATGGGACAGACGTATTCACACCTTGGTGGTATTGTAAATCTATGTTTTCTTATAGCGATGGGTAAAATATGGTCTTCATAATTTATATTTATTGTTATTATATATGTTTCGTAGTTTATACTCGCTAATTTTTTGGTAAGAAAATCCCTTCCTAATATTCCGTTCGTAATGATAAGAAAATCGGACTCCACTTTTTGAAATGGAAAATTGATGTTATTTCCATCAATACCCAAATTTAAATTAGTCGTTCCTATCGACTGTTTTGGCTCAGCCGGAAAATTTACCTTCATTTATGATGTGATCATCCGAAATCACACTTGCTTTACACAGTGACACATCTGTTCCTGTGTCGGCCAATAATTTTAAATATTTTCTATAGTTTCGCGTTGTTGTAATTGAGTCAATCGCGCGTGAATTTGCTGTAAATTGTTCCTACTTTTGTACTTATTCTTTAAATGATTTTCTAGTGTTGAATAGCTGTTTATTTCCACTGTACTTAGCTGTATTTTTACGCTTGCTCCTAATTTTACGATCTTAACAAAATTTAATAAGCTCAATTTCCCTTCTTCATTAATCTCGTTTAGTAACCCAACTATAA
>OZ022263.1:115157131-115239774 GCA_963978885.1 Nemotelus pantherinus | reverse complement strand
AGTTCCTTCAACGTGTTAGGCGGGGGAAATTTACTACGGCTGCGACTTTTGTGGTTAGCTTAATACCTTGCTTCAAAACAACGAATCCAGGAATTCCAACTCCTTCTTTAGGAACTCGCATTTGTCCATAGCACTTTAAAGTTAGCGTTTTGCAGCGTACTGAAGACAACCTCCATATTTTGTAAAAGATCTTTCTCATCTTCTCCGTAAATAATGATATCGTCTTGCATGGCTGCCATCTGTGTCCGATATGTTCCCTAAGTACATTGTCGACTGCTCTTTGGAAAGTGGATGGTTCGTTTTTTAGACCAAATGCAAGGCGAGTAAACTCGTACTTGCCATTATTGACGGAAAAAGCAGTTTTTCCATATCGCTGGGTTTCATCGGTATTTGATGGAATTCACTCTTTAGATCAATTACCGTAAAGTATTTCCTTCTGCAAGATTAGCAAGAATTTCATTTATTTCGGGGATAGGGTAAGTATCGGCAATGGTGTCCTCGTTTAATTTGCGGTAATCGATAACGAGTCGGTATTTCCTTTCGCCCGACGCGTCCATCTTCTTCGGTACTACCCATACTGGTGCATGTATGGGGACCTGGGTGGTCGGATTATACCATTGCCAATTTCTTGATCTACTGTTGGTTTAGTGCCATAGGGTACGGTATGATTTGTGTACACAGGCCTATCTGATTTCGTACGGATTTCCCCTTCTTCCGCAGTGGTATACGTGAGTTTTTCATCTGGCTCACTAAAAAGGTTGGGGTATTTATTTAAAACCTTGAAGAGTTTGCTCATCTGATCTTCAGAGATGTGATCAGTGCGAACTTCTATAGTATTTACAGCCTCAGATACTTGCTGTTTGATAGGAACTTTCAAAGAATCGAGAATGGTTAACTACTCTTCAGAAGTATGTATTACGGCGCGTAGTTCTTTTAAACTATCATTTCCTAGTAAACCATGGAATGATTTTAATGTGGGAAGAATGAAGAATTTCAGAGTTGGAGTGTCAGCGCCGAAGAGGTTGATCATAGCATGGTGGGTAATTGTAATACTGCCGCCAACAGAATTGGCCAAGAAAAGTTTTTCATTAGGATAGCATGATTTTACACAATTTGGTTTAATGTAGTTCTTGTTAGAACCAGTGCCTATTAGGAATGTCATGATATCTCCACTCTTCGTCCTATGTTCGAAATACGGGAGCGAAGAGTTCGTCAGCCTAAAAAATGTATACCTTGAAAGTCTGAGTTTCCTGTATATTCAGAAGTTTCCACCCCTTCGGGCTCCCATTGGGTATGTTGTTCGTTTTCCAAGTTGGAAGGTTGAACGTATTCTACCAACGTTTGGCTATGGTGTTGGTCTTCAGCTTCTATCGCATCTTGCTGTTCTCGCATGTAGGCCTCTAATTCGGATCCTTCCATGAAGTACAGACGTTGTTGTTTAGCAGCGTGATCGATAGGTCGCGGATTATCCCTTTTATGAGTGTAGAGTGGTCTAGGTTGTGGTCGGTTTTGATAGTTTAAATTCACTGAGTGAATGGACCTGTCTACATCCATAGGCTCAAAGCGATTTGGTGGCTTGGATAATGATTAGAATTGTGGTAATAGGGGCGCTGGGTTTGAGTAAAAACGATTGGGTTGTGGACGATAACTGCCGTGGACGATAACGGTTGTGGACATTCGGACGATAATTAGACAAATTTCGGTTATTAAAGTAACTAGGTTTGGGAGGTAATCCTGAACATAATGGCGGTACTGGTGGGGAGAAGTGCCTTGGTGCTGGTATGGGTGAGAACTGAGGGAAATTTCTGGGAGCTGGAATGGGTAATTGCTGGTTAAATTTTTGCTTAGGCGGAGTAGGTGGTGCAACATTACCGTGAATTCTCCGTACCGTGTTACTGCTACTCTGGGCGTAATTGATTCGGTAATAGATATTGATTTGCTTCAAACACGGTCTTAGTGCTTGCAGCAGATCAGCAGGCTCTCTCATAGTAAGTAGTTGGGGTAGGTTCCCGTTAAGACCTCGGATAAATGTGTCCAACGCTTTATCTCTAAAAGTTTGTACCATAACATTTGTTGCTTCTAAACCCATGTCCATAGATGATATTTTGTCTAAAATCAGCGACAAATGGTGGTACAATTCTTGATAGAACACTTGAATGCTGTTATTACCTTGAAATAAAGAGCTCATCTGATTTTCCAATGTTGCAATATCTTGTTTGTCTGAATAATGGAGTGTTAAGCAATTGTTACCAATGGAGTGGAGTATGATTCTAAGGTAACGTCTGCTTGCCCTACAATCTTATTTCAAATCAAGTTCAGAATACCGTAGTATTTCGGTGATCCCTTCATGTGATCGTATAATCTGAGGACCCTCTCTACACTTTTCCGCCATGAGCTGAACACACCAGGTGCTCCAGAGAAATCCCTGAGACCCTTGATGACATCGGGGATGCGGTCCATGTCCGCTAAATTCCCTATCTGGTCATCGTTAATACCCTGGTCTCCTCCTTCGTGGAGGTCAGCCCATGGGTTCAGCAATTGCTATAGGATTCGCGGGCACTGACGGTGCAACAAATTTGTCACAAATAATTCTATCTGGGCCAACGTATTATTTGCTGCGGCTCCAGCAGGATTGGCACTAGCATTGGGAACATTTTCGTTTACTTGAAGTATGGGTGGACGGACAAGATTTTCGTTTCTGGCCATTTTATTACTAATGTTCGAAGAACATTAGTATTAAAATCGATTCGGCCAAAAATTCATATTAATATATATATATATATATATATATATATATATATATATATATATATATATATATATATATATATATATATATATATTAATATGAATTTTTGGCCGAATCGATTTTAATACTAATGTTCTTCGAACATTAGTAATAAAATGGCCAGAAACGAAAATCTTGTCCGTCCACCCATACTTCAAGTAAACGAAAATGTTCCCAATGCTAGTGCCAATCCTGCTGGAGCCGCAGTAAATAATACGTTGGCCCAGATAGAATTATTTGTGACAAATTTGTTGCACCGTCAGTGCCCGCGAATCCTATAGCAATTGCTGAACCCATGGGCTGACCTCCACGAAGGAGGAGACCAGGGTATTAACGATGACCAGATAGGGAATTTAGCGGACATGGACCGCATCCCCGATGTCATCAAGGGTCTCAGGGAATTCTCTGGAGCACCTGGTGTGTTCAGCTCATGGCGGAAAAGTGTAGAGAGGGTCCTCAGATTATACGATCACATGAAGGGATCACCGAAATACTACGGTATTCTGAACTTGATTTGAAATAAGATTGTAGGGCAAGCAGACGTTACCTTAGAATCATACTCCACTCCATTGGTAACAATTGCTTAACACTCCATTATTCAGACAAACAAGATATTGCAACATTGGAAAATCAGATGAGCTCTTTATTTCAAGGTAATAACAGCATTCAAGTGTTCTATCAAGAATTGTACCACCATTTGTCGCTGATTTTAGACAAAATATCATCTATGGACATGGGTTTAGAAGCAACAAATGTTATGGTACAAACTTTTAGAGATAAAGCGTTGGACACATTTATCCGAGGTCTTAACGGGAACCTACCCCAACTACTTACTATGAGAGAGCCTGCTGATCTGCTGCAAGCACTAAGACCGTGTTTGAAGCAAATCAATATCTATTACCGAATCAATTACGCCCAGAGTAGCAGTAACACGGTACGGAGAATTCACGGTAATGTTGCACCACCTACTCCGCCTAAGCAAAAATTTAACCAGCAATTACCCATTCCAGCTCCCAGAAATTTCCCTCAGTTCTCACCCATACCAGCACCAAGGCACTTCTCCCCACCAGTACCGCCATTATGTTCAGGATTACCTCCCAAACCTAGTTACTTTAATAACCGAAATTTGTCTAATTATCGTCCGAATGTCCACAACCATTATCGTCCACGGCAGTTATCGTCCACAACCCAATCGTTTTTACTCAAACCCAGCGCCCCTATTACCACAATTCTAATCATTATCCAAGCCACCAAATCGCTTTGAGCCTATGGATGTAGACAGGTCCATTCACTCAGTGAATTTAAACTATCAAAACCGACCACAACCTAGACCACTCTACACTCATAAAAGGGATAATCCGCGACCTATCGATCACGCTGCTAAACAACAACGTCTGTACTTCATGGAAGGATCCGAATTAGAGGCCTACATGCGAGAACAGCAAGATGCGATAGAAGCTGAAGACCAACACCATAGCCAAACGTTGGTAGAATACGTTCAACCTTCCAACTTGGAAAACGAACAACATACCCAATGGGAGCCCGAAGGGGTGGAAACTTCTGAATATACAGGAAACTCAGACTTTCAAGGTATACATTTTTTAGGCTGACGAACTCTTCGCTCCCGTATTTCGAACATAGGACGAAGAGTGGAGATATCATGACATTCCTAATAGGCACTGGTTCTAACAAGAACTACATTAAACCAAATTGTGTAAAATCATGCTATCCTAATGAAAAACTTTTCTTGGCCAATTCTGTTGGCGGCAGTATTACAATTACCCACCATGCTATGATCAACCTCTTCGGCGCTGACACTCCAACTCTGAAATTCTTCATTCTTCCCACATTAAAATCATTCCATGGTTTACTAGGAAATGATAGTTTAAAAGAACTACGCGCCGTAATACATACTTCTGAAGAGTAGTTAACCATTCTCGATTCTTTGAAAGTTCCTATCAAACAGCAAGTATCTGAGGCTGTAAATACTATAGAAGTTCGCACTGATCACATCTCTGAAGATCAGATGAGCAAACTCTTCAAGGTTTTAAATAAATACCCCAACCTTTTTAGTGAGCCAGATGAAAAACTCACGTATACCACTGCGGAAGAAGGGGAAATCCGTACGAAATCAGATAGGCCTGTGTACACAAAATCATACCCGTACCCTATGGCACTAAAACCAACAGTAGATCAAGAAATTGGCAATGGTATAATCCGACCACCCAGGTCCCCATACAATGCACCAGTATGGGTAGTACCGAAGAAGATGGACGCGTCGGGCGAAAGGAAATACCGACTCGTTATCGATTACCGCAAATTAAACGAGGACACCATTGCCGATACTTACCCTATCCCCGAAATAAATGAAATTCTTGCTAATCTTGGCAGAAGGAAATACTTTACGGTAATTGATCTAAAGAGTGAATTCCATCAAATACCGATGAAACCCAGCGATATGGAAAAACTGCTTTTTCCGTCAATAATGGCAAGTACGAGTTTACTCGCCTTGCATTTGGTCTAAAAAACGGACCATCCACTTTCCAAAGAGCAGTCGACAATGTACTTAGGGAACATATCGGACACAGATGGCAGCCATGCAAAGACGATATCATTATTTACGGAGAAGATGAGAAAGATCTTTTACAAAATATGGAGGTTGTCTTCAGTACGCTGCAAAACGCTAACTTTAAAGTGCTAATGGACAAATGCGAGTTCCTAAAGAAGGAGTTGGAATTCCTGGGATTCGTTGTTTTGAAGCAAGGTATTAAAGCTAACCCACAAAAAGTCGCAGCCGTAGTAAATTTCCCCCCGCCTACCACGTTGAAGGAACTTCGATCTTTCCTAGGTATGGCAGGTTACTATAGACGTTTCATTCTGGACTTCGCGAAAATTGCAAACCCTCTAACCCTACTTCTAACAGGGGAAGAAGGTAGGGTTTCTAAGCACCTGTCCAGTAAGGTAAAAAGTCAACTAAACCCCGAAGCTTTAGAGGCTTTTCAAAAGATAAAAAGATCCCTTACTTCACAAGACGTTATGCTAACATATCCTGATTTCACTAAAGATTTCGAGCTAACAACAGACGCTTCCCAAAATTTCCTTGGCGCAGTGTTGTCACAAGAAAGAAGACCAATTATTTTCCTTTCTCGAACGCTAAAGTCTCCTGAGCTCAACTATGCAACCAACGAAAAGGAGATGTTGGCCATACTTTGGGCACTGAAGTCTTTGCGAAATTTCCTTTACGGATCGCGGAGAGTAAAGATATTTACAGACCACCAACCCTTGTCGTATGCCCTGAGCAATCGCAATACCAACACTAAAATGAAAAGGTGGAAGGCAATATTGGAAAAATACAACTACGAGCTCCAATACAAGCCAGGCAAATCCAACGTAGCAGCCGACGCCCTCTCCAGAAAACCGTTAAATTCAAATATAAATTCCATGACTGCAAGCTCCCATAGTGACGAAAGCTCGTCACACAACCTCATTGTGTCCGCTGACACACCAATCAATGCATTTAGGACCCAACTTTTGCTCAAAATAGGCACACAAACAAGCTATCGGCTGGAAAAATCATTCCCAAATTACCTCAGACACACTTTTACGGAGCCTCAATACAACATAAAAAATCTGATGTGTATCTTCAAACGATATTTAAATCTAGAAGTGATAAACGGGATAAAAACAGATGAAAGAGTAATGGGAATAGTACAAGAAATCTATCCCCTTTGCTCTAAGCATTATCGTATCAGGTTTACCAAGAAAGAAGTGCGGGATATCGAGAGTGAACAAGAGCAGGAAGAGATAATTCTCAACTGTCACCAAAGAGCACATAGGAATGCTAAGGAGAACATGCTTGAAATCTTGGAACATTCCTATTTCCCTAAGATGGCCTCTAAAATAAAGAAAATGATAAAGCAATGCTCTGTTTGCCGTGCGAGCAAGTACGACCGCTATCCTAACAAACCAGCCTTGCAGCCTACTCCTATTCCTGAGTCCCCAGGACACACGTTACATATTGATATCTATTCCACTGAGGGTAAACTTGTCTTGACAGCAATCGATAAGTTCTCAAAGTTCGCCCAAACTCGAGTTCTCAAATCCAGGGCAATTGAAGACGTACGTGGTCCACTAAGAGATATCCTATTTTTCTACGGAGTGCCAAAGTGGTAGTTATAAATGGAGAGAAGTCTCTCAACTCCGCATCTATCACCTTCATGAAGCAGGACCAACTGAGCATAAACCTCTACAAAACACCCGCATATAAAAGCGAGGTAAATGGTCAAGTGGAAAGATTTCACTCCACCTTAACCGAATTGATGAGATGCTTGAAAACCGATGCAACTCACAGATCGTTTGAGGAATTACTTGAAAGAGCAGTGTATGAGTATAACTGTAGCATACACTCAGTGATAGGTGGGAAACCGATCGAGGTATTTTATGGTACTATCGTGTCAACTGATCCTGAACAGTTGGAAAAATCACGAAGAGATAATATAGAAAAGCTTAAGCAAAAGCAAGAAGAGGATATTAATTTTCACAATAAAACCAGGGATAGCATTAGAAACTATGAAGTAGGCCAAGAAATTTACGTGAAGAATAATAAGCGGGTAGGATCAAAACTAACAGCAAGGTATAAAACAGAGATAGTTAAAGAGAATAGACCTACGACGATACTAACTGAAACAGATAGAGTAATTCATAAAAGCGATATTAAAAGTTGATATTTCTTACTAATTGTTTATCAATAGTGGCTACGCAGCCATTGAAATAATTGACTATACCAACGCGCAAGTTGCTGTTATTAGCACAGGATCGGCAAGAATACAAAGTGGCAATCTAAGGCTTATTCATCAAGGAAGCCATTTTTGTGCTTCGTAACAAAGAGTGGAACAGCAAACTAAAATCACTAGAGAAAGGTAGTAAAAGCTTTTGGAACATAACTAAAGCTCTCAAAAAGAAGTGCTCTCAATTTTTCCCAATTAAAGTAGACGGCGTGCCCGTTCCGAATAACGTGTCTAAGGCTCTAGTCTTTGCTCAACATATGCACCAGGTTCACTTGTCAGCCATTATTAATAGCGATAGCGACACTGAAGCTCAAGTGGCTTCTTCTTTCGATGCTATCGAAAGTAGTAGCAGCTCCTCTTTCCCCTTCATGTCTGTCTCCTCTCTAAAGAGCATCATAGCTGATTTAAAATCAAGTAAGGCTCCGGGCAATGACAACATCTACACTTTATTTCTAAAAAATATGCACAGGAAAGCGTTTATATACCTATCAAAGTTATTAAATGCTTGTCTAAAAACATCTTACTTCCCGACTGCCTGGAAAATTGCAAAAGTTATTTGGATCCCGAAACCTAACAAACCCAAGTCCGAAATCGGCAGCTACAGGCCAATAAGCCTAATAAGTGTGATTGGCAAAGTATTTGAACGCTTCATCAAGATTCAGCTCCAAACCTTTATTGAGTCGCAAAATATCTACCCCAAAGAGCAGTTTGGTTTCAGAAGCGGGCACAGCACAATTCATCAAGTTCGAAGGATAACAAATATAATCACTACGAACTTTGGACTAAAAAAGTCAACTGGTTTGCTTACTCTCGACTTGGAAAAGGCATTTGACTGCGTCTGGCATCAAGGGTTAATCCATAAAATGCGATTACTTAATTTTCCTCTGTACCTTACTAAAATAATCATGGACTTCCTGCGCGATCGATACTTTTACGTTGATATCAATGGCTCGGAATCAATTAAGTTCCCGATACCAGCTGGTGTTCCACAAGGCTCGGCTCTAAGCCCCATATTATTTAACATCTTCTTATATGACATACCACTACCAGCCAATTGCACTATTAGTCTATTCGCTGACGACACAGCCCTTTTGTCATCAAATCACTGTCCGGTATCTGTAAAAACCTCACTAGAAAATGGGTTCGCAACTCTGTCAAATTATTTCAGCAGATGGAAATTGAGAATAAACCCTACCAAAACCGAGGCAATATTCTTTACTTGGAAACGCAAGCAATGCCTACTTCCCAGTTCTCTTAATGTAGATGGTAACATTGTCGGCTGGAACCCGGAATATATAAAATATCTAGGAATTTACCTCGACAAAAAGCTTACCTTCAAAGCCCATATCGGGCTTACCATAAAAAAATGCGACGTTTTGGTCAAATCCTTGTATCCGTTAGTAAATAGGCGCTCGCAGCTGTCTATAGCAAACAAATTGATTTTATTCAAAACAGTTTTTCAGCCTGTCATGCTCTATGGTGCTCCGGTTTGGGGGCGCTGTGCTGCTACTCACATCAAAAACTTACAAATTAAACAGAACAAAATTCTGAAAATGCTCCTGAATCTCCCGTTTTTCTATTCGACCAACTCTTTACATTCGGTTTCAAAGCAGTCCCTTATTTCAAGCAGCATTAACCGCATTAATACCAAATTTTTAAACTCTTGTGTTGCATCAAACAATCCTATGGTTCGAGCTCTAGTGTAATGAACTTCAACTTTAAGAGCATCCACATTATAAATGACTCTCATTTAAATCCGACAAACTTAAATCAGCAACAATGCTGCTCTTTTGTTTCTTTGCTTAAGTTAGTATGTAGTTAGCATTAAGATATTAAAGTAAGTTTTATATTACAATTCATTCAAATAAAAGGTTTTCCCCGTTTCCTTTTACATATCCAATGTAATTACACAAAAATTCATTCTGCTAAGATGCATGTTAATACAGTTGTTTAGGATTGCAAGAGCCAAAGCTCGATTCACCTACTGGAATATTTTGTACAAATTGTAGTATATGTAATGTATGGTTGAATAAATAAATCTAATCTAATCTAATCTAAGGCTTATTCACGTCTTCCAAATTGAGCAATACCGGAAATATTTAAATGAAACCTCTATCCAAATTCAGTATCACATCTCGAAGAATCACCCGTTCCATCCATTTTTAGTGCATCAGTAGTCACAGATTCAAAATTCAATTCAAAATATTGAAATTAAGAAAACGAAACGATCTCTAAATTTTATCGGGTCTGCTGTGAAATGGATTGCTGGAAATCCTGATCACGATGACCTCGTTTTGTTCACCGGAAAAATAAATGATGTATTGGAGAATAGCAACAAACAGATAGTAATAAACAGAGAATATCTTGATAGAATAAACAAAATAACGAACGTTACGAATGAAATGATGAATGTAATAAACAAAGATTCTGTATTTGTGAACACATTAGCGTGGACCATGCAATATAAAAATAAAATTGTTAAAGAAAAACTTGTTAATGTAATAGAATCAATACGTTTAGCAAAGGTCAATATATTTAACTCAAATATATTATCACAACAAGAAATAAAAACTATAATAAATAGCTTCAAGACAAGTCATATTCCTTATGGAAACTTGGAAGAAGTAATTGAATTTGCTGATGTAAAAGTAGCTCAGAACCACACGCATATTTTTTATATTATAGATGTACCAACAACTTAGAAAACAAATTATGAAAAATTACGGCTGTAGCCATTAAAGAAAAATTATACTATTAATAAAATTGAATATGAATATGTCTTAAGACAAAAAGAAAATTATTTTGGAATATCTGGAAAATGTAAATCAATGAACGAATTACATATCTGTAACAGGAACAGCCTTAAAAATATTTCGCAATCAACTTGTATTCCACTCTTATTAACAAATAAGATAGCCCTATGCACTAACACAAATGCCCATCATATTCCATCAGTAGAAGAAATAGCACCGGGACTCATCTTACTGAACGATTTCAAGGGAGAGGTCCTATTCGACAGCAAAGCACAACACCTTCAGGGGACACATTTAATCAAAATCAAGAACTCAACAGTTACCATTAACGGCCAAATGTACACGTCAACAGAAACGACTAGCATTCAATTGCTACCACCATTACTTCAACTGGAGTTGGGAAGTAATAAGCTGGAAGAAATATTATCCTTGGAAATGATGAAGAAATCTATGTGAATAACACAAAGCAAATAAAACTTATAACATCAAAAAGATTGGTTAATCAATGGCTAAACGGTGGGCTTTTTGGATACGCAATCCTAGTAACATTTATCATACTGGTGAGAATTTATCTGCTACGAAGGAAATTTAAGGCAGTGCTGAAAATAAACGCAATACCTACCGGGATACCAGGAACAACGGTCCATACCACTCACCAGTCACAACCAAACATCGTCACGCTTGGCGCGAGTTAATGACTAACATTCCTAGCTATAAGAAAACTAATAGCATCTACAGACGACGAACATGTTCGTCAACTTGGTGCGAAAACATGTTTTAAAACTTCGATACAGACGTTCGCACCAAATGCCGAACATCAGTACATTGCGCATCAGTTTGCACTGAATCTCAATGTTCGCGCACATGTTTACGAACCTGTGACAAGGGTAAGTGTTTACCTGCGTATAACAACAATTGCACGTGTGCGCTTGCCAAGTTGACGAACATGTTCGTCGTCTGTAGATGCTATAAGATACGAACATGGCAGGGAATGCCATGATACATTTAAGTAAACATAATTGTAAACATGAGGCCGTATGCCATAAAATGAACCCAGGATAAAATTAGAACCACAATGCAACGTTAAGCATTTGAGTAAACACGATTGTAAACATGATATGAACTCATGGTAAGATTAGAACCACACTCAGTGGATAGAGATAAGGAAAGCATATAAATACTGCGTGCAAATAGTATCGATCGTTCCTTTTAGTATCAGTCGTTCGACTAGATACTTGTAACGAAAGTTACGAAAATATAATTAAATAAAGGAATCATTTGCTATTTAACCAAGTATTTTTATTTTTAAATACCGGTGAAGATAACAAATTAACTGGGGGCTCAACCGGGATACGAGGCAAGTATCCTGCATTAAGAAGCTATAATCAAGTTCCTGAATAAGTCTTCAACAAATACGACCGAAGTCAAGGCACGTACCAGAAGCTAAGACAAGTAGTGATCGATCTTGAACTCGTATTCCAGCCAAATCTACAGACGCCTGGCAAATATCACAAGGACGCAAAAAATCCATAGCAGATCCAGTCAACAAGGTCACACCAACAGAAGCTGTAGGACGTCGTACAACATTTCCAGACGTTATAAAGGAAATCTCGACTGTGCAGAGAAATACCATCCAAATTTAAGGACGTTATCCTGCTGCAGCGAAATACACCAGCCAACGAAGTTAAATACAGGTTCGTACAGAATTAGATATATGTATATCAGTAAAGAAACCAAGTGAATAAAAGTGAAAAATTATAATAGCTAAAATTAATATAAAACCGATAGTGCGTGATAGAACTTACGAAGTGTGAATATTGAAAAAAAACTCTAGCGCACCTGAACCGCTAGAAACACTAATGTTCGAAGTACAGTAGAAGAATCGTGCAGGTTTTGAGTGCATATTCCACCACATGAGCTGCTTATTACGGCCAAACTGTTTCAAACGCCACGTTCTACTTTGGTCTCAATAATGCATTATAACTCATATGGTGGAAGGTTTCAGATATTACCACTGGCATGAATTTCAACGTTTATGAGAGCAAAACACGGGTTAATTATATTCGTTATCAGTTGCTTATTTCACAAAATTTCGAAAGCATCATCTCATATAACACCAATGAAGAAAATGCTCAATGCCTGCAGCACTGTAACTGAAGTTGGTGTTTGGGGGTGCGATCCGAAAAATTTGCAGAACTTTGGGAATTAAAACATCGGTTATTTATTTTCATTGTAAATGTTTCCGGTATGAATACTAACTGTAAGCATTTATTGATACATAAGTAGTACAACCGACTCGTGCTGGCAACCTTTCGCCAGTATCAAAGCCAAAAATATATCACATCTGCTTCACGTTGTTATATTACATTCGAAGTTATAGTAGTATAAAGAAATTTAGGATTACCTGCAGCGAGTTTTTTCAAATAATGGAAAGCTTAATATTTGCTGTTTATTGTCACTACCATATCATTACCAATTGAAAATTCTACGATCAAACCGCTTAATAAAGATATTGCAAACAAACACAAAACCAACAATAACTGGCACCCCTATCGTGGCTTTTCAACCAAATTTGGCCTGAACAATGTCTATAATAGGTTCCATTAATTGTATGAAATTCAAATTGATTTCATGATTGCACTGGAAGTTATAGGGCAAACAACTTTATTTTCTGAGCGAATTTTCAAATCCAAAGACACAAAAATTACCATAGCTGGCAGCACCAATCGAATTTTTCAACCAAATTTCTATCAAACAGAGTTTAGAGTAAGGTTCAGCTACTGTGTCAATTTCATGAAAATCTGGTTACTTATTCAAATTTTGTAGGGCAAAAAACAGTTTTTTTTCTTTGTAATTTTTCAAGATGGCACCACTGGCACAGAGTTGCCCACAATTCAAAATCGCTTCTATCAGATCTGGTTCTACTTAAGTCCAATGCATTCTGTAAATTTCAATGGTATCTGATTATTGATTCGTGAGTTCCCGTGAACAGAAGTTTTTGATGCTAAAAATATAGGTTGACTGGGAGAGGGTTACCGTTCTTGTCCGACATGAAATTTCCAAAGTTTTTCTTTGAACGTGTAGATAAAGCATAAGATTTGTATACAGATTGGTTTTATTGTAAGAAACGGACATTTTTAGGATATTCGATGATTTGAATGTTTTCACTTCCAAATTTTTATTTTTTCAAATTTAAGACACGAAAATTATCATAGCGGGCAGCTCCAACCGAATTTTTCGACCAAATTTCTACCAAACGTGGTTTTAAATAAGGTTCAGCTACTGTGTGAATTTCGCCAAAATCGAACGATTCAATCAGAATTTATAGGGCTAAAAGCAGTTATCTTTTTTAGTGATTTTTCAAGATGGCACCACTGGCACAGAATCACCCGCATTGCAAAATCATTTCTATCAGACCTGGTCCTATATAGGATCAATACATTCTGCAAATTTCAATTAATTCTGCTCTTTGGATCGTGAGTTTCCGTGAACAGAAGTTTTTGATGCTAAAAATATAGGTAAATTGGGCAAGGGTTGCCAGGCGTGCCCGTTATACCATATACATTTTTTTTTCTTGTTTATGTAAACAAAGCATAAGATTTACATATGAGTGGCTTTTTTTGGAAGAAGCGGCAGTTTTTCAAGAGAGACGATGATTTGGAGGTTTTCACTTTCAGTGCCTGCCCTTGCTTCAGGGTTGCCAGCACGCTCATCAAAAGCTTCACATATACAACTAAATTTAACAACTAACAACTACAACTAAATAATACTAATATGTCCTAAAAATTTTGTAATGATTGAATAACTCTGTCAAAAGTTATCGCAATTTAAAAATTTTCAAGTTTTCCCGTTCTGTTTTTTGGCACCCAGCGCACACATGGGGTTAAAAAATTCCAAAATATTATCCGATTCGCATGTAAAACACGTTCGAAATTTATTTCGGTAACTTTATTTTTGCAAAACTTGTTTGTGTACGGAATAATAGGTATATTAAAAATATCACTAAAATGGCCGCCGGCGCCAAAGGGTTAAAGATTTTTAACTTTTTGTGAGACCTGGCACTATTCTGCATATACACCAATGTGTCCTGAAAATTTCAGCTCAATCGGATGGCGCGTTCCTGATATTTTTCACTGAAATTTTTTGATGATATATATATATATATAGAAATATGAATTTTTGCCCAAAGTGATTTTAATACTAATGTTCTTCTTCGAACATTAGTAAAAAATCGAAATAATGTATAAACTGTGACATTCAAAATTTTTTTTTAAGACAATATAATGTAGTAAAATATTTGTTAGGAGCCTATCAAGAATACAAAGCTAACAAATTAGTCTCGCATTAAATAAAAATGCTCATTTCCTTGAAACGAATGGGTTGTCATGGGTCAATTACTCAAATGGACATACGCGTAAGACAAGACAACAATTAATTGACTTTCAATACAATTAACGTAGAATAGCATAGACTACATCCCTATTCCACTTTAGCATTGATGTGTGGAAGACGTTTTGTCTTGGTTTAAACATGTTATTTGTGGTTTGTGTATGTGAATTAAGCCTTAGTTTGATGTGTGTTGTCTTGGCTTAAAGCATGGATAATATATGTGATGAAAACATATGAATAATAGATCACGTGTAATGTTAAAAGTCTAGCGCATCAGAACAGATTGAATCACTGCGCTGGAAGGTATACGGGTGAAAAGAATTTTAGGGCTACCACTCTCGAAACTTTTCAAATTTTTAAAACGTTAATATTTGTTGTTAATTTTCATTGCAGGATCATTCTCAATTGCAAATCTAATGACATAATCGCTCGGTAAATAAATTCCACAAAATTACAAAAATGGTAAAAGCTGGCAGCCCTTTAATGATTTTTGCACAAAATTCCTACGATATTTTTTCTTTTCCCCTAGTGTAGATGGCAAAAAAATCTGCTTACCAGATCCCCGGGTAACCTATCACCTCGGGGTATGTGAGGTTTGACTCACTAAAAAAAGGACCATCTACAAGCCCACGAAGTTCCGTGTCGGGACCCGCCTAAGCACTCCTTCGACCCGATCGTGCTGACTCACCCATCGGTAACCACGGACTTCAGAAACTACCACAGTTCATGGGTCGGTAAGGCAACCCTCCTCCCGCTTTATGCGCAGCACTTTCTCAACATGTGTTGAGACTGCGCGCCAGTTCTCCTCGTTTCGCAGCATTGCTTCCACGATCGTCTCAGGCGTTGCCAGGCCAGTCATGGACTCAATGGTGCGCCTCAAACTTACGAAGCGACTGCACATAAAGAATGTGTGCTGAGCATCATCGAGCTCAGTCACACAGTACCGCCAGTACGGTGTGACCACCTTACCCATTCTGTTCAGGTATTTCCTGAAGTAACCGTGCCCTGTCAAGAATTGACAAAGGTTAAAGTTTACCTCTCCGTGGCTCCGGTTAAGCCAAGGCTCAATGAGACCAATTAGCTTAGCGGTCCAGCGTCCTTTAGAACTTAAACTCCAACGTTGTTGCCAGAGTTGGAGAGTAAGCGTACGCGCGTGCGTCAGAGCCTCAGTTCTACCTAGCTCTGAGCGATAGAGGTACCCTTCTTTGCGTTCTCGCGCTTGTAGGTCGATCGGGATTACTCCCGATACCACCATCACAGCCTCTTCTGAGACTGTGCGGTAGCTACAGGCGATACGCAGGGCACCCCTGCGCTTGACACTGGCAATCCGCTTCCGGAACTTTTCAGTTCGGAGCGCATCTCCCCAGATTTCGGCCCCATATAGCAAGATGGAATCGGTCGTTACCATCAGCAGCCGCCGTCGCGTCTCACTGGGTCCACCGACGTTGGCCATTAGCCTACTCAGCGAATTGACGACTACTAGAGCTCTGTCACATGCCCTACGGATATGATCCCAATACGTCAGCTTGGTGCTTGGTATCACTCCCAGATACCTGACCGACTTGCTGGTCTGGACCTTGATGGAGCCAACTGTCATGGGTATGACAGTTGGTATCCTCCGCTTCGTCAGCATAACAATCTTTGTTTTAGAGATTTGCCAGCTGCAGACCGTGTTCGGTCATCCACCGATCTACCCTCTTCATGACTTGGTTAAGTCTGAATTGAGCGAATTCGGCAGATCTGGAAGTGATTACCGCCGCGATGTCATCAGCGTAACCTACCAGAAGCACATCCGCAGGCATTTCCATTCGCAGCAGATCATCGTACATGATGTTCCAGAGGTCAGGTCCTAAGGTCGACCCCTGTGCCGCACCTGAAGTGACAGGCCTCCTTTTGACTCCTTCGTCGGTGTCGTAGAGCAACCAGCGATCCCTGAGGTAGTCCCGCATCATGGCTAGCAAGTAGCTTGGGATACAGAACGTCTGCTCAAGGGCCCGCAGGATGTCTGTCCACCTCGCCGAGTTAAAGGCATTTTGTACGTCCAGCGTTACCAGCAGGACTACCAGTCTGGCTTGATGGCATGCCTCTTCCGCTCTTTCTACAGCCCCAACAACCTCTGAGATGGCATCGATTGTTGAATGCCCTTTTCGGAAGCCGTGCTGCCTGGCAGAGAGATCACCAGCAGATCTTACTGCTGACAGCAGCCTTGGCTTGAGCAACTCCTCGAGAAGCTTCCCCGCAGTGTCCAGCATGCACAGTGGGCGGTATGCTGATGGATTGCCCAGGTTACCCTTCCCCTTGTCAACAAGTACCAGCCGAGCTACTTTCCACCGCGACGGGAAGACCCCCGAGACTAGACATGAATTATACAAGTCCAATAATAGACGCGGTTGGCTCTCCGCCACGACTTTAAGCGCCTCGACCGGTACCCCATCAGGACCCGGAGCCTTCCGGTTCTTCATCCTGGACACTGCACTGTTCAGCTCTTTGTCCGTAAAGGGAGGAACATCCGCCTGGTTAACGATGATGGGACCGTCACACAGTGGTCTATTTCGCGAAAAAGGTGAACTTTATTCAAATTATGGACTTTTAAGTATGAAGTTGAAACTTGGGGGTAATATTGTCCTATATGGCCCCCATCATTTGAGGTGGTAATTGGGTTTCATAAGTTTAAGGGTAAGAGCACAGGTGGTGAAAACAGCCAAAAATTGCATCTGTCTTTTAACCTATTTTTTAAATTCAGAATATGAAGATGAAAATACCTTTGAATAATACAGCGTTATTAAGCTATGAAAGTCATTGATGATTTAGCCTCCCCCACTTTCATCGTGTTCATACTGCAGATAGTATAGGAATTCGGTGTTTAAAACTTCTAGTCCCTTTTAAGTTTAGAGGGTCACAAAAGGTTGTTACGAAATAGGTCTAGTTGTATTCATTGAAGTCCAAAGTAACTATCAAAATTTAATTTGCCTGCGGCTAGCTGCGGCTACGCTCGTAAAATCCTTTCAAAGTTCAGCGACCTTGCATAAAATGCAACATTTTGCGCGCTTATTGCGCCAGTCCGCGTGCTCTGCAGTATTTTCTTATCATTTGCACCAGCACACAATAGCAAGCATTTGTACGAGGTTGAAGCTCGCGAGATTGAGATAAGCACAACGTTGAATTTCATAAATAAAACAATAGTTTCTAAACCCGACCCTTACTTCTTATGTTATTGGCAAAGTTTCAAGGGATGTATGTGTATTTGGCTGTTCATACATTTATTTACCCATTCACCTGTACTTTAGTATCATCAAATTTGCCAACTTGCTTCTGAGTTCAATTCCATTAAATATGTTCATATGATAATTCATGTATGATCATAGAGTAATTCAGGTATGTACATATATATGCTTAGTATTGAAATTATATGCAAAGCAACATTACCGAAAATATACTTTTACCCGTACAAAATAATTTCGTGCCAGGTATTAATTGGTAAAATTGTAAATATGCATGCATGGGTGAATGATAATATTTGTAAATTCGATATGTGTTTTGCTATATGCTGTAGATAGGCCTTTTTCACTACTTTCACTATTGATTTTAAGCTACTTCCACAAAAAATAGGTTTTTCAAATTTGATAGAATGATGTAATCGAGTATGCAGCTTTCGAATTCGGTGTTAATCCAAAAATGAAAAAAGTCGGATAGGGTGTTTTATGATCGCTGTCACTGTTTTATGACTGTCATTTCGGCAACAGTTGGGAACAATTTAGGAAAACACTTACCTACAAAGAATAGTATTTAAGTATATTTGCACTTATTTGTCAGGTCAATTTTTTGATTTATATCATTTAGAAAACAAAAGAAATACAATAAAGTTAGAAGAAAGTCTGAGTTTTTGTTAAAACCTTTTTAGTCAATTTGAGACAGAAAGGTCCGTGTGTAAAAGACTTAAAGACTACACAAAACTCATAAAATTGTATGACATAGAAAAATCGTGCGATCTCATATTATATAAAGAAGGAAATAAAGAGGAGTTGCCTGCGATAGTTTTGGTATTCGGCCTTGTCTGTTGTATTTCATCCACTCTTATATTCAGCTCTTTCGTTTGGTATCTCATGTAATTTTGCTCAAGTAAAAAAACGGCTATTGCAAAATTAAGTTTCCTTTCGATTTGTTTTGTTCATTTCGGCTTGCTCTGCTGCCTCAAAAAATGGCCAATTATAAAGTAACGCGGCGAATGTTGCATGATTTAATTATTCAAAATAATTACAATTGTTTCGATTGAACTTTATGGGTAGGGGTGCAAATCAAATTAATAATACTGTCCGACATCATTTGTGTCAAACAAATTTGAATAATCATTTCCACAGCATTTTTGCCTGCTGTCACGAATGTGATCCCAAATTTGGCTATCACGTCATAATATTGATAAAAATTGCGTCAGCAGGAAAACATTATAAAAATGATATTTTCCTCAACATTGAGGCACGATAGGCGGATTTGGACAGCGGTTTCGTGTTCAACCAGCAAAAATACTATGGAAATGATAAGTCACACTCGTTTATGAACAAGAAAATTTTTTTTCAATAGTGAAATTTTCCAAATTTTGACCCTTTTTGGAAACTTTTTGTTAAAAGTTGGAGCCAACGCAATCCCAGAACTGGATTTCCCATGTTTGAAAACCCAAGAAACACTCAATTTCATACATCTAGTGGTTCTCATGAATAAAGTTCACCTTTTTCGCGAAATAGACCACTGTGCGTCAGCCCTTGACGGATGCACCGGGAACAGCGAACCAATGATACGCTCCATGAATATCGCATCCATGAGAGTGCTAGGCCGCATGCAGCCAAGTCTACGAGTGACCAATTTGTAGCCATCTCCCCAGGGGTCTGAGTTGACCTCCTCACAAAGAGCCTGCCATTTGGCACGTTTGCTCCTCGTGATGGCCTTGGTCAGCTCCCTCTTTGCCGCAATGTGAGCAGCAGATAGCTCAGCCGCTCGCGGCCTATTCCTGGCTCGCTGTGCCCTGCGCCTGCACGCAAAAGCGATGCGTCTCCGTTCGGCGATTTCATCGTTCCACCAGTAAGCATGTTGCCTCCCACGACATTTACTTCATGTTAAGGTCCATTTACTGCATGAACTTCGTTTTGATTTCTACACTGGACCGGTTAAAGCGAGAAAAGCTTTATTTTGCTGAGCAAATTTGCAAGATTTATGAGACAAAAATCACCATAGCTGCCAGCCCTATACTAATTTTTCAACCAAATTTTCACCAAATGTTACATAGAGTAACATACAATCTTTGTGTGAGTTTTGATAAAATCTCAGTGAGTTTTCAAGATGGTACCACTGCCACAAGGTTGCCCGCATTTCAAAATCACTTCAATCAGACCCATAGGAGTGCCGTGGCCTAAAATCTGGCAGGGGCCAGGGACCAAAAGGTTCAAGACATGCGATGATTTTGTCTTCGGTAAGGTACAAGTACTATTCATACAGCTTATATAACTTACTAATACATTATATATTTGTTAACTTATTCTTTGTCATTTGCATATTCATAATGCATAATCAAATAAACCTCATGTCTGTGAATACGTATGAACTACTACCACATGCAAATCATGTGAACGGTAGGTATGAACAACACACGAATTATCTATGACCGCTAAGAAATGAACGCTTGTATGAATTATACGGGAACAAAATGGAAATAATTAGAAATATAAGACTATTTTTTCGTTTAGAAGCTAAATATATTTCAACTTATACTTGAAGAAGAGGATAGTTAAGTTTCACTATATTTTTGAAGAAATTGGAATAAATTAAGCTTAGAAGAAAAAAATTGACCTCTTGCTTCAAACTTTTGTTACTTAGAAAACCTAGAAAAAGCATAAATAATTTGGTAAGATGGAAGAGTGCTGTAACTTACTCTTTTCGAGCCATTTGGTTTGCAGGGATATCTTCGTAGCCCTAACTGCGTGTCCAAGGCTAGATGAAACAGCAAAACCTTTGAAACCAGTGCTTTTTGCTGTTTTCCGTTTTCGCGATCCTCTGGAAAATGTGAGATCCAGACAGTTCTTTTCTGCGAATGATTTAATTTTTCCCAAACTACATACAAGTCTTTGCGCTCACTTAATAGTGTTTTAACTGTTCCATTCACAAGATCTATACCATCCCTAAGAGTTGCATTTTTAGTTTGGAAATATGTGTTGAACATGTTCGTTATAAAAAGAGCATAGTGAGAGATGAAAAATTGTACTACAAACTTAGGATTCCTGATTGAATGAAAGATCCCCAATGAAAAAACTGAGTCGTTGTATTTTCCCTCATTCATTTCTTTTTCTAAAGCCTCTTTCATAGTCCCATAGTTATCGATCACATATTTGCAATTGTGAAATCTCATTGACTAACGAGTCGAGCCTAAACTTCTCATTCCACACCTTGAATTTAGACCAACTGCCTCTTCAAGCTGCTTCAACAATTCGTGTTGTGATGGTTTCGAAAAGTGTAGTTAAAGGGATTCGATGGCATAGAAAAAGGATGTACACGTTTCGATTGTGAAAAATGTGTCCATCACAACAAGGATAATTTTATGAGCTAGACAGTGTACAAATGTGGCTGCAGGGTGTTTCATTTTAATTTAGATTTGCACACCAATTTTTTGTCCTTACATGACACTAGCACCATCATAAAACTGTCCAACAACAGGCAATTCGCTAAGTCCGTAGCCGTCTAACAGGCTGAAAATTATATCTGCTAAATACGAGGCATTTCTAGCTCCTGAACAGTTTACAAAGCTTAAGACCCTTTCTTCGACTGCTAGCTCTTTGTGGACCCTTGCTTCGTCTACCGTAATGGATATCAATCCACACTCTTTTATTTCAGCTGTATTATCCTCGCGAACGATTTCAGCAATTATTTTTATTTATTCATTTTGTGTCTTGTCACTACAGTAGTTCGCAACCTTGTTTTTCAAATTATTTTCAAAAGTTGAATCATGCTTCGCAAAAAAAATCATGGCACCACTTTCATCATTTCCTCTGAAAGCATGTCTCTGGTGACTGAGACACGTCGTAAGGTCGATAACCTTTCCCAAATAATTTCGGTTCATCTTGACAATATTCTAAGACTGTTCAAGCACCATATCACTTACTGTTTTCCAAGCACTATTAGAGTTTTCACATTATGCATGAATTTTACCATCCGGATAATTTATCCGGATCGCAAAGTTTGGTCGAGCTGAAATGTTGGTGTATTTTTGGCGACAATGGAAATTTTATGGGAAATTTCGCATTGTGATAGCTTTACACCGAGTCATCAGACCACAAGACTCATCAATGGACATTAAAAATAAGTTTCTGTAGTTTTTGAATAATGTATGGGCAACCTTGTAGCCACCATAAGTACGTAAACACAAATCTTTCACACGGCTTTTTAGAAATAAATACAAATGATTTGATTGATGAATTTGATACTATATTTATACAGCCAAATCTAAGCTTGTAAAATTCTCAATCGGTATTTACTGGTCTTGAGTAGATACAGGTCTGAAAAAAGTTTAATGAATATGATAAGAACAATGTGGTGGTTGTGTCACTTTGAAAAAACACTCGGTGAAATTGAAGTGCTATGCCTTTTAACTTCTGATGCAGTTATCAAATTATAATGAAATTGACACACATTTAACCTGAGTGTAAACCAAGTAGGTCATAGATAGTGTGGGAATAAATAACACAACCCACAATCACATATCCACACAGCACTAAAAAATACACCAACATTCATTTATTTAGTAGGCTAAGAAAAATGTAAATAAAAATATTGAAAAATAAGAATCAATAATATATTTTGTAAAAAGCTGTCAAGGCTTGTTTCTCTTGATAACATTAAAATTAAATTTTCAGTGGAAGTATTTACTTCCAAATTAGAATTTACTTCTAAAATAGCATAAAAGTGGCAGGGATATCATTTTTATTCTCCAAATGACTTCAAAAATTGTATTCTACGTTAATACCATTTTAATACGCAGACTATATTTTGTGAAAAATATAATTGCAAAAAACGCCAGTTTATAAAAGTTTTCTTATTTAAATACCTGTATATTGCCAAGTAAGAATGAACAGATAGTTTTAATAAAAAAAGGATGATGTGCGAGGAGCTTTCCATTTTTTTCTTAACATATAACTTGTCGAAATTAAATATTCCCGTCCATATCTCAAAATAAGTCCCATAACATCGTATCTAATACCGCAAACAACACAGTCTCTATGTTATAAATAGTGTAAGTTGGTATAGGCTTACACTACTGCACTACACAACTCTTGCTGTAACCACAAAAACCTAACAGGGGAAAACTGAAGTGTCTGCTGTTAGAAATATTTATATTTCTAGGAGGGGCCAACCTAGGGTCTGTGGGGGTACCGGCCCCCCCTGGCCCCCCCCCCCCCTACGGCGCGCCTATGATCAGACCTGGTCCTAGCTAATACCAACATGTCCTGTAAATTTCATTATGATCGGATAATCCGGTCGGCAGTTTTCGTGAACAGAACTTTCGAGTGCTGAAAATAGAGATAATTTGGTGATGGGTTGCCGTTCTTGTGCAAATCGGAATTTTGAAAATTTTATCTTGACATGAAGGACAAAGGATAAAATTTATCAAAGATTTGAAATTTTTATCAAAAATCAAAAATTTTTCAAGAAGGTCAATGATTTGAAGGATTTTTTTTCAGTAGTCTGCCACAGCTACAGGGTTACCCGCTTTATGCTGAAAAATCTATATGTGCTAAATTTTAGTCAGATTTTCACGATGATCCATTGTTTTTCTTACAAGTAATAACAAATCAAAATTTGAAAAAAATTCCTTGCCTACTTTACACCCACGCACGGCTCAAAATTTCCAATTCTGTATCATAGACAAGCTTAAAACATAATTAGTTTTCATTCCCAATACTTTTCTTTAACAAAAATTTACAGTGCTTGGAAATATAGGAGTACCTCAAAATTCACTAAAACGCTCGCCGCCGCCAAAAGGTTTGGGATATCAGAATTTGAGACCTGGACCTGAAAGAGAAGCCGCGTACATATGATTGCTGATCGAGGGATTAAATTAATTTCCTGATCGGATCGACTTATGCCAAATCAATCCGGTGCGCTTATACAACATGGTTTGACTAATCCTAATCCACTTTGAAACCACATCGCTTATAAATATCTAGTAGAAGCACATTTTTTGAATGACGTCACAATGCGGTCTATATGGAGTGAAGCTAACGCTCGTAGATGCAATTTTTTCGTTGCTTCAATGCGTCTTGTTCTCTTATTATTTTCATTCAGTGGTGCTACCACCTTAGCTGTGTGAGATGTTCGCTATTGGTTTTTGGGGATAATTTATTTGAAAAATTCTTATACACGGTTTTTTTTCCCGATTTTTAAATAAATGAATTTAAAATATATATTAGCCAATTGTAAGGAAAGTAATGCTTCTTTTGTTTCCATGAACCCCACGCCTCTGTTAAAAATATATTTCGACATTTCTGGCTTTTTCTGGCACTATTATCGGGAAATATGATTTGTTTGGTGTGAATGCAACACTACTCCCTCCTAAGACCTATTCATTCCAAACAGGTTCGTCGTCAGCCATTGTGTTGTTTCCTTGGTATGGAGCAAGTCGGTCTAGGTGCATAACCTTCATTTTCAACCGGTGTTTTTGATGCATCCACCAAACAACATCGTCGAGCCGTTTGTAATACGATCCTTCCCCTTTTGGTTGTAAGTTAGGACGTACGTTCCACACCAAAAGATTTTTCGGAAATCCAAAACCAATTTAATCTGTTGTCATATTGTACAGCTTTATTTCCGCTTTCTTCACTGCTTGATTAATTTGGTTTAGCAGTTGAAGTTGCCACCGATTTGAAACATACTTCGTTGTTGTTTTGTGGTCTTCCGGCGATATCCTAGATTCCGTTCTAAGATCCAGTCTTCGAGAAATATTGCCCATTACACATTTTCGCTCAGATCCGGATGCATATTTCATCCTTGTTTGCTTTATGCCGCCCTGCGATGCCTCTAACTGGATTTCTTCTTTTTCTGCCAAAATGCCTACTCGTCTCACAGCTACGCATATGTGGTCTTCTTTTATTTCGGTTCGATGTTTCCATCTTGGTCGACGAGCTAATGATACTTATATATGAGACGAGATAATGATACTCCTCCATTTGATTTTCTGCTCTCCCAAATTCAGATTAAAGCCATGAGAACCAAGTCCATTCCAAGTATGCAGTCGTCTGTTATCTCTACTACCAGGAACTAAAGTTCAAATGCCATATTTCCAAGTTGTATCGGCCGAACAATTTCACCAAGAACTCGCGTAGAATCACCCGTAACCGTCTGAAGCACATACCTCCCGGCGTTACTTAGCTTCTAGGACTCCACTTTATCCGCTCTCAGGATCGATCTAGCAGCTTTAGTGTTCTTCAAACTTGTTTCTCACTGGTTTCACTGCCGTTCTTCAGGAACAAATGGTTATGTTGGACCGTCCAGACTTATCGATTTGCTTGAATCTTGCTGAGCATCTTTCATGCTGAGAATCCTTCGTTCTTCTTGTTGCAGTCACGACTAAGATGTCCCTTCTTTTCACAGTTCAAGCATCGATGAACTCTGCTACGCACACATTCCTGACAATACGTCGATTTCCATTTATTGCGACAATCACGCCTCAATATACCCTTTTTTCCGCAATTACAACTGGACGTGCTGTTCTGTTTTTTGGTCCAGTTGCGCCTTGATGTCTACGGCTTGTTGGTCAAATTTTTGAGCTTACTTGTCTAGTTTTTGTTGCAGTTGCTTCTTGATGTCTGTGGCTTGTTTGTTGAGTTTTTGATCTAGTTTCTGATCTAAACTCATGGTTTGCTGCTTGAACTTTTGACCGGTGTCCAGCGATTGTTGCTTCATTTCGGACGCCATTTTTAGCAGCAAGTCCATCATAGGGTTTTTCTCTTCGCTGCTTTATTCCTGTTGAACACACTCTTGGCTCTTTTCCTCGTCCGAGAATTCAAATGTTTCTGGATCGTTCCCTTCCGTGCTCATAGCCTCCTGAGTAAAGTAAACCCATCTTGTTCCCAGTTGAAAAATTTCGTTTCCGGCTTTCTACTTTCTTTTTTGCCAATGTCAACTTGTTCACTAGTCTCGGCATTGCTCTTCAATCAGTTGTGTAATTATGATTTTGCTTTAGTCCACACAATTTTTCACAAAAGTCTGTGGCCGAAACTTTTTGCGTTTTATTTAGCCCGCGCACTATAATTTTTCACGTTGTACAGAAATTCACTGTCCGCACTTTACTAAAAGTCACTTTTTAACACACGAACGCGAAAAAAATCACTTCTGATACCAATCGTTGTGTTTTACTCTTAAAACACCTTTCGTGGATTCGATATTCTCCGCGTTTGCGAAATAAAACAGTTTTCTTTTACACCACAAGTCAGACTTTTATTTAAACAATTGATTCTAATAACTAAATTACGCACACTTTATTGTTCGCATTATTATTAGGGACATTTCAAGTGAAGCGGACAGGGCAAAAAAATTCGAGGTTTTGGATCTCGTTCACATTGTGCATAATGGTACTTTTAGAGGATAAGAATGTGGATACACAATTTTTGGTTTTTATGAGGTTTAGCTGCCGAGTTTTGGGCTTCTGAAAAATGGACGAGGTTGACGGAAGGTTTTTTTCGAAGCGGATTTTAGGATTAAAAAAAAATCCTAAAAACATCAAAAATACTGATTGATGTAGAAAATTAACAGTTTTTTTTTAAATTTTGAAATTAGATTTGCAAACCGGAAACAAAAATTTGTGTAAAACCAGAAGTAACAATTTCAACTCGTTTTCAACTTTCTGGTCTCACGCTTCATACGACTTAAGTGTATTGAAATTCACTTACCTTATAAACTATGGGTCATCTCATTCTAAAACTTTTATGATAAAATTAGAATACTTTAAGCTTTGTTTTCTTATAAAAATAAACAAAATTAATCTTGTCTCAATTATTCAAAAAAAAGTTGTCAACTCGTGTAGTTTTCTATGAACGTTCTATGAAAATGTTCGCCTTTTGCAGTGCAAACCAACTCATATATAAATCTTATGCTTTGTCTATACAACTAAAGGAAAACTTTTGAAATTTCACATCGGATAAGAACGGTCCCAGTGACCTGAGGCTGAACTGCCAGAAGCTATTGTTCCTTTACTAAAGCGAGGACAACCGAGAAAGGATACATCATCAGTGACTCGCTCCAAACAGCTAGCACCTCATTGGGACGATTTTGACGCTAGAGGGGGAGACTGAAGTACGCCACTGTAAAGTCCTTATTTTCTCCTAGTGTAAATGGCCAAAAAATCTACTTATCAGATCCCCGGGTGTCCTATCACCGCAGGATGTGTCAGATTTGACTCACTTAAAAAAGGACCATCTACAAACCCACGAAGTTCCGAGTCGGGACCAGCCTAAGCACTGCATTGACCCAGTCGTACTGATTCAACTATTGATAATCACGGACTTCAAGAGCTACCACAGCTTATGGGTCGGTAAGGCAACTCTTCTTTCGCTTTCTGCATGGAACTTTATCAACATATGTTGCAACTGCACGCCAGTTCTCCTGGTTTCGCAACATTGCATTGTTGCAACCAACAAAGAGCTCTTTCGAGCCGCCGTCAGTGCAGCATAATTGAATGTTTAAGACCTTCTTCTTTACTTTGGCCCGCGTGCCATATTTTTGCCGACTAGCTCAGTCCGGCGTGGGCTTTGGGCCAGAAGAAGACCTTCGAGCTACAGCACGCTAACTATGTAAATTTTGAAACAAATAACAAACACCAAAATAGAACATGCATACAATAGGAGAAAGGAAAACTCAGATTAGGAATCATTATTTTTTTTCATACTAGATTTATTCCATTTTTATTAGCTAATAAATAATCTAACTAAAACAAAGATAGAATAGACAAATAAAGAACCAAAATATTCAGCTAATATTTCAATTGAAACCAAGAATAAAAACTCTAGCGCACCTAAACCGCTAGAAACACTAATGTTCGAAGAACAGTAGAAGAATCGTGCAGGTTTTGAGTGCATATTCCACCACATGAGCTGCTTATTACGGCCAAACTGTTTCAAACGCCACGTTTTACTTTGGTCTCAAGAATGCATTATAACTCATATGGTGGAAGGTTTCAGATATTACCACTGGCATGAATTTCAACGTTTATGAGAGCAGAACACGGGTTAATTATATTCGTTATCAGTTGCTTATTTCACCAAAGCAGCATCTCATATAACATCAATGAAGAAAATGCTCAGTGCCTGCAGCACTGTAACTGAAGTTGGTGTTTGGGGCTGCGATCCGAAAAATTTGCAGAACTTTGGGAATTGAAGCATCGGTTATTTATTTTCATTGTAAATGTTTCCGGTATGAATACTAACTGTAAGCATTTATTGATACATAAGTAGCACAACCGACTCGTGCTGGCAACCTTTCGCCAGTATCAAAGCCAAAAATAAATCACATCTGCTTCACGTTGTTATATTACATGCGAAGTTATAGGAGTATAAAGAAATTTAGGGTTACCTGCAGCGAGTTTTTTCAAATAATCGAAAGCTTAATATTTGCTGATTATTGTCTCTACAACATCATTACCAATTGAAAATTCTACCATAAAACCGCTTAATAAAGATATTGCAAACAAACACAAAACCAACAATAGCTGGCAACCCTATCGTGGCATTTCAACCAAATTTGGCCTGAATAATGCTTTTAGTAGGTTCCATTAATTGTATGAAATTCGTATTGATTTCATGACTGCACTGGAAGTTATAGGGCAAAAAGTTTTATTTTCCTGAGCGAATTTTCAAATCCAAAGACACAAAAATTACCATAGCTGGCAGCACCAATCGAATTTTTCAACCAAATTTCTATCAAACAGAGTTTAGAGTAAAGTTCAGATACTGTGTCAATTTCATGAAAATCTGGTAAATTATTCACATTTCATAGGGCAAAAAGCATTTTTTTTTCTTTGTTATTTTTCAAGATGGCACCACTGGTACAGAGTTGCCCACAATTCAAAATCGCTTCTATCAGACCTGGTCCTACTTAAGTCCAATGCATTCTGCAAATTTCAATGGTATCTGATTATTGATTCGTGAGTTCCCGTGAACAGAAGTTTTTGATGCTAAAAATATAGGTTAACTGGGAGAGGGTTACCGTTCTTGTCCGACATGAAATTTCCAAAGTTTTTCTTTGAACGTGTAGATAAAGCATAAGATTTGTATACAGATTGGTTTTATTGTAAGAAACGGACAGTTTTGGGAAATTCGATGGTTTAATGTTTTCACTTCCAAATTTTTATTTTTTCAAATTTAAGACACCAAAATTATCATAGCTGGCAGCCCCAATCGAATTTTTCAACCAAATTTCTACGAAATGTGGTTTTCAATAAGGTTCACGGTGTGAATTTCGTCAAAATAAACGATTCAATCAGAATTTATAGGGCTATAAGCAGTTATCTTTTTTAGTGATTTTTCAAGATGGCACCACTGGCACAGAATCACCAGCATTTCAAAATCACTTCTATCAGACCTGGTCCTATATAAGACCAATACATTCTGCAAATTTCAATTAATTCCGCTCATTGGATCGTGAGTTTCCGTGAACAGAAGTTTTTGATGCTAAAAATATAGGTAAATTGGGCAAGGGTTACCAGGCGTGCCCGTTATACCATATCAAATTTTTGTTTTTGTTTATGTTAACAAAGCACAAGATTTACATATGAGTGGCTTTTTTTGAAGAAGCGGCAGTTTTTCATGATATATATATATATATATATATATATATATATATATATATAGATATATATATATATATATATATATATATATACATATATATATACATATATATATATATATATATATATATATATATATATATATATATATATATGTATATATATATATATATATATATATATATATATATATATATATATATATATATATATATATATATATATATATATATATATATATATATATATATATATATATATATACATATATATATATATATATATATATATATATATATATATATATATATATATATATATATATATATATATATATATATATATATATATATATATATATATATATATATATATATATATATATATATATATATATATATATATATATATATATATATATATATATATATATATATATATATATATATATATATATATATATATATATATATATATATATATATATATATATATATATATATATATATATATATATATATATATATATATATATATATATATGTTCTTCTTCGAACATTAGTAATAAAAAAAAATATATATCATTTAGGTGTGAGTAGTTTAAATACTTTTACTCAAACCCGGCCGGGATTGGTTTACACCAATCTTGACAGTGAAATTGTTATTATGATAAAACCAAAAAAATAAAACAAGAAACTTAACAAAATTATAATTCATTCGAAAATTGGTTAACTAAAATACGACTGTAAATTTTTTTTAACTAAAATACGACTAAAACCATCCGATTAGAAGGAAGTGTAATATTTGCACATATCACTCCCCACACCAATTAACTGTATATATGTAAATAGGTGAAAATTCTAAAATAAAATAAAATGTTTAACACTATCAAATTTACAGTTTGTTTATTTTTCTCTGCATCACTTTTTCGATTTGCTATTCACTAGTCAATTTTAATTTTAGATTAATTAAATTTAGTTTTTTTTCCTTCATAACTTTACCAAGTTTTTCTATATAAAAAAAACCAAATCTTAAAAATGTTCCGACTGGATTTATGAAGTTTTTGTATTTCGGTTCCGCCTTTTTACTAATGTTCGAAGAACATTAGTATTAAAATCGATTCGGCCAAAAATTCATATTTCTATATATATATATATATATATATCATCAAAAAATTTTAGTGAGATAATCTCGGGAACGCGCCATCCGATTGAGCTGAAACTTTCAGGATACATTGGTGTATATGCAGAATAGGTCCAGGTCTCACTAAATGTCAGTTATTGTTAACCTTTTGGCGCAGGCGGCCATTTAAGTGATATTTGTAATATACCTATTATTTCGTGCACAAATAATTTTCGCAAAAATAAAGTTAACGAAATATATTTCTAACGTGTTTTACATATGAATCGGATAATGCTTTGGAATTTTTTAACCCTATGTGTGCGCTGGGTGCCTAAAAAGAGGACGGGAAAATTTAAAAATTTTTAAATTTCGATAACTTTTGACAGAGCTTTTCAATCATTACGAAATTTTCAGGACATATTAATATTATTTAGTTGTAGATTTGTGTAGCTTTAAATTAGCGTGCTGGCAACCTTGTAGCTAGGGCAGGCAACGAAAGTGAAAACCTCCAAATCATCGTCTCTCTTGAAAAAATGCCGTTTCTTCAAAAAAAAGCCACTCATATATAAATCTTGTGCTTTGTTTACATAACCAAAAAAAAAAAAAAGATATGGTATAACGGGCACGCCTGGTAACCCTTGCCCAATTTACCTATATTTTTAGCATCAAAAACTTCTGTTCACGGAAACTCACGATCCGATGAGCAGAATGAATTGAAATTTGCAGAATGTATTGGTCTTAATTAGGACCAGGTCTGATAGAAGTGATTTTGAAATGCGGGCGATTCTGTGCCAGTGGTGCCATCTTGAAAAACCACTAAAAAAGATAACTGTTTTTAGCCCTATAAATTCTGATTGAATCGTTCGATTTTGACGAAACTCACACAATTGCTGGACCTTACTTTAAGCCACGTTTGGTAGAAATTTGGTTGAAAAATTCGGTTGGAGCTGCCAGCTATGATAATTTTGGTGTCTTCATTTTGAAAAAAAAAATTTGGAAGTGAAAACATTCAAACCATCGAATATTCAAAAAAATGTCCGTTTCTTACAATAAAATCAATCTGTATATAAATCTTATGTTATATCTACACGTTCAAAATAAAACTTTGGAAATTTCATGTCGGACAAGAACGGTAACCCTCTCCCAGTTAACCTATATTTTTAGCATCAAAAACTTCTATTCACGGAAACTTACGAACCAATAATCAGATACAGCTAAAATTTGCAGAATGCATTGGACTTAAGTAAGACCAGATTTGATAGAAGCGATTTTGAATTGTGCGCAAGTCTGTGCCAGTGGTGCCATCTTGAAAAATTACAAAAAAAACTGCTTCTTGCCCTATGAAATGTGAATAAGTTACCAGATTTTCATGAAATTGGCACAGTAGCTAAACCTAACTCTAATCTCTGTTTGGTGGAAATTTGGTTGAAAAATTTGATTAGTGCTGCCAGCTATGGTAATTTTTGTGTCTTTGGTTTTGAAAATTCGCTCAGGAAAATGAAACTTTTTGCACTATAACTTCCAGTGCAGTCATGAAATCAATACGAATTTCATACAATAAATGAAACTTGTCATAAACATTATTCAGGCCAAATTTGGTTGAAAAGCCACGATAGGGTTGCCAGCTATTGTTGGTTTTGTGTTAAATTGCAATATCTTTATTAAGCGGTTTTATCGTAGAATTTTCAAATGGTAATGATATTGTAGTGACAATAAACAGCAAATATTAAGCTTTCGATCATTTGAAAAAACTCGCTGCAGGTAACCCTAAATTTCTTTATACTCCTATAACTTCGAATGTAATTAAACAACGTGAAGCAGATTTGATATATTTTTGGCTTTGATACTGGCGAAAGGTTGCCAGCACGAGTCGGTTGTGCTACTTTTGTATCAATAAATGCTTACAGTTAGTATACATACCGGAAACATTTACAATGAAAATAAATAACCGATGTTACAATTCGCAAAGTTCTGCAAATTTTTCGGATCGCAGCCCCAAACACCAACTTCAGTTACAGTGCTGCAGGCACTGAGCATTTTCTTCATTGATGTTATATGAGATGCTGCTTTCAAAATTATGTGAAATAAGCAACTGATAACGAATATAATTAACCCGTGTTTTGCTCTCATAAACGTTGAAATTCATGCCAGTGGTAATATCTGAAACCGTCCACCATATGAGTTATAATGCATTCTTGAGACGAAAGTAACACGTGGCATTTGAAACAGTTTGGCCGTAATAAGCAGCACATGTGGTGGAATATGCACTCAAAACCTGCTCGATTCTTCTACTGTTCTTCGAACATTAGTGTTTCTAGCGGTTCAGGTGCGCTAGAGTTTCTCGAATTCGAAAGGATTTGTTGAATATATGAACGCCTTAATTTCTTCAGCTTCGGCTTAATAACTTATATCGAGACTTACTTGAAACTCCGTACAAATATTTTTTTCTCTGCCAACAGCTTCATATCCAAACGCAGTTTCCGTCAACACCAATAATTTATATACAGATCTATATCAAAATGCAGTTTCCGCCAATTCCAATAATTCAGCCTCAAATATGTTATATGCAGCGCCAATTACACATTGATAAGTTTTTCTCCAAATACCACTGTTTGTAATTTTTGAGTTTCTTCTTTTTCCTCTACCACTGTTTGTAATTTTGAATTTCCACTTTGTTTTCTTTACTTTCAATCAGGGCTGTGGAGTCGGAGTCAGGAGTCGGAGTCGAGGAGTCGAACAATTTTTAATGGAGTCGGAGTCGAAGCTAATTTTCATCAGCCGACTCCGACTCCGACTCTGAAATTCATCACCAAGCCTAAAAATTGGAGCACTATTTTTCAATTTTTGACTGGATTGGGAAGAAGCTACAAAAATTTCTAGAGTTGCTATATCAACTTTATATAATGACGAAAGAATTTCAGGCAGATGACCTTACACCTGTTTTTTTTTTTACAAAAATGGAAAAGTCTTATATTTCGCCTTTCAAAAATGAATGGAAACTTGGTCGATGCATTAAAAAATTCACTTCTTCGTAGAGAAATTTGTCTCTTAGATAATGAAGTCCTTTTAGCTGCTAGATATGTAGATCCTTCAGCCTGGGTTATCCTGATAGAAGATCAGCAAGCGCGTGCTAAAATTGCGTTATGCGAATTAACTATTCGTATGAAAGGATTGCATACGGAAAGTGAAGCCATGGCTAGACTACAGCAGAGAACCATTCAGTCGTCATCACTTCCCCCAAGTACTGAAGTTGATGATGAAAATGAATTCGAAAAATATCTTGACGAACAAGAATGAGCAAAGCGGCAGCGCTTAAGCTTGTAAAAAAGTAACGAAGGAGGAAATTCATCGCAACTGGAAGCCTTGAAATTTGATTTTTATAGGGCACTGAATGATGTTGAGAAGTTTGACCGAAGTTCAGTTTTGGAAGTAGAAGATGCCATAACGAAGTCCCGAAATCGTCCAAAATGCAGCATTACTCATTACGGCATCGCCCCGACTCAAGTATATGTGGAACGCTTGTTTTCTACCCTTAGAATAATTAAATCGGATTTAAGAGTAGCGATGATGTCAGATCTGATTTCTAAGAACTAGCTCGAATTAAGTGTTTTCGGTGTTTTTATATTAGTGTGTGAAATGCAATAGGAATATTTTCTATTTCGAAATAGAACTCTTTGACAATATAGCGTAACATTATAATTTAATGTTACTAAAGCAAACAAACTAGTAGGAAAATATGATCTAATTGTAAGACAAAAAACGATTTTAACCTTCTGGCTTTAACTGTATATTAGAGCTACGAATGTTTGAAGTAGAAGTACGGAGTCGGAGTCGTTATTCGGGAGTCGGAGTCGGAGTCGCAAATGTTAGAAGGCTTATCATTGGAGTCGGAGTCGCAAGTTTTTCTTCCCGACTCCACAGCCCTGCTTTCAATTCCCAATTTAAACTTGAACTCTTATAATTAAAAAAAAATTCCCACACTTTATTCAAACTTGCGGCTGTTCGCTTGCGCTGCTCAAACCCGAATCCCCCTTGTCTTCCAACCCAGAAAACTTTTCCATTCCCCGTTTTTTCAAAACCCCGTATCAACGGTCCGCCTTCTGAGTAGCTTTTTCGGATTTCACTAGGGCAGTATTGTGAAGTGGACCCTGGGTTGGGATCTATGCTAAGTTCTAAATTCACACTGCCCACTGAATCCATACAACAGCTGGATTCACATAACAGCTGAGTATACCTAACAGCTGACCGAATGTAAATAGGTCATTCGGTCAGTCATGACATATGTAGGTGTGATCGCGTACTACCATAACCACAGGTATATCGTGTCGTTTTAATTTACGTTACAGCATCCACGATTGTCTCAACTGACCATCATCGAGCTCCGTCACACAGTATGAGCAGTACGGTGTGATCACCATACCCATTCTGTTCAGGTATTTCCTCAAGTAACCGTGCCCTGTTAAACATTTACGAAGGTAAAAGTTTACCTCTCCGTGGCTCCGGCTAAGCCAAGGCTCAATAAGACCAATTAGCTTACCCGTCCAGCGTCTTTTATCACTTTCGCTCCAACGTTGTTGGCAAAGTTGGAGGGTCAGCGTACCCGCGTGCGTCAAAGCCACAGTTCTGTCCAGCTCTGAGCGAAAGAGATACCCTTAATTGCATTCTCGCGCTAGCAGATCGATCGGGATTATTCCCGATACAACCATCACATCCTCTGCTGAAACCGTGCGGTAGCTACAGGCGATTCGCAGGGCACCACTGCGCTGGACACTGGCAATGCGCTTTCGGAACTTCCTAGTTCGAAGCGCATCTCCCCAAAATCTCAAGACATAAATTACCACAACCTTATTTTACCACAACCTTGCACCCCAACACGTATTCACCCAATAACTCTCCAGCAAACAAAATGCATCGTAATTATTTTATAAAAGAGACATATTTTAGGAATGTTTTTGTCGCTAACGAGCTCGCAAATGGTCATACTAAAATGGCCAACCGAGAAGAATCATTTTTAACGATTCGTTAATGAGCTCGAAAAAATGTGGTTTTAGCGAGTTTATATCACCTACATATATACTCGTTAAAAGTGATACTTTTATGAACTATTAGCGATGGTTTTAACGATTCCAAATATATTAGCTTTTGCAAATTGAAAATGAGTTAAAATTATTTACTCATAGTAGAGTAAATTTAAAAGGGTGGAAGAATGAAACAATATAGGCTGCTTGAGACGACCCTAAAATATCGTAACATAAGAACACTTTTCAGCACATATAAATTCACAGCACAGTCGAATTAAACTGAAATTTGTTTGGCTTACCGCGACCAGCAAACTAGGGGAAAATAATCTAGGTAATGTTGGCTGTTACGGAATCGCATAGGCTATAGAGTACATACACGTAGCTTCCATTATTTCTTGCGTCGCTCATCGCAAGCAAAATTATGGCTTGCTTATCGCTTTACGAACTGGCTTGGCTTCGTATGAGGGATATGTCTGTCAATTGTCGAGAAACTATCGTTTTTAGTAAATGCTCAATAAATTGATTGCTGGGTCGTATTCACCCAGGAGACTCCAAATATATTTCGAGATAGTATTCCGCTTCAAGTTTCATCTTCTAAAAGAGGAAACAAACTGCTTCGCAGTTTAAAAAGATCAAAGCGATCGAATCTTGGCATTCTAACTAATAATGTCACATTACGACCAAAGGAAGCAGAGGAACTGGATGAAATGAATCAATAGGAATTGCAGGAATTAATATAAACATATAGATAAACTTTTCAAGAACGTGGAGCGACAACCCTTTCTGCATGTTATCGAATTGACATAGGTGCACATCACTGAGATAGTAGAAATGGAGTGGGCATGCCCATCAGATATACATTGAAAGAAAAAACTTTCATCTCTTCACTGTCAAATCCAAGTACTTCCCCTCCAATTTGACAATCAAGGGTATACATGCTTAAACGTGTTTTTTGCGCGAGAAAATCGTGGAGGGTAATGGTGGAAAGTTATACTATCCGTGTCCACTCCGTATCTTCTATCTCACTTGTTCACATCTACCAATCGCAGTGCTTAGACAGAGCATATAGACTAATAAATAGCACTGAAAGCGCGATATTTTCCGATAGGAGAGAAGGGTATCACGTGGAGGGTTTACGGATCAGCTGGTGTCTGATCTGCGAGGCCAGAGCATATAGACTAATAAATAGCATGGAAAGCGCGTGATTTGCGATATTAATTACGAGATTACGATACCTTTTATGGTAGTGTTGGTAAACTGCAAAAAATAGCCAGCAATATACACTTTCGTCAAGCAGCATGTAAAAGAAAAAGACAAACATAGAAAAGCAAATTGATCGTGAAAAATAGATAGCAATATCCAATTCTGTCAAATAGCATATAAGCGAAATAGACAGACAGATTATTACTAGTTTATCAGGAGAAGTGGACAGCACTATAAATTTCGTCAAGTTTAACGTTTGAGACAAAGACAAAATATTTCGTCAATAAGCACTGAACGAAATCAATAGAAACGTCAAATTTTCTTTAAAACTCAGTCAGAGCGCCACGGTTTTTAGTTTTTCTTCGAGATTGTGATGCTCTTTCGAACAGAAACTAATAAGATAGAGTGTTGCATCGAAACAAATAGTAAAAATGACTTCGAATGGATTTAATTTTAAGATAGTGCTCCCTGGTGAAGGCTGTGTTTGAAAAGCATCGATTGTATTGCGCTATGTAGAGGATAAATTTAATCCAAAACATTTCATAACGCTACAGGTGAGTTCAAATTCGGTTCAGTAAATTGTCTTTTACTCAATGTGTGAATCGTATTTTCGTTGCATAGGTTGGAATTACCAAAATGCCGAGTTCCACTTGCATTCTTACTGGAAATCTGAGCAATCGATTCGCATGATTAGAGCTTATGCTGGCTGCGGTTTTGTGGTTTCTTGTTATGTTTAGAGCTTGTAAGGCTGGCTTGCATATCCTCTAGGCCGGTGACTCTTAGGTCAGTAATTCCTTATCACTTCAGGCATCTTTTGTAACAAAAAAGCTCACATTCAATTGACAACGTGTGCATTTGAATATTTGGGACACTGCAGGTCAAGAAAGGTGAAGATCAAACCTTATCAACTTTGTATTCACTGGTTATCGGTACCATTGTTTTCTACATTACAGATTTAATGCGTTGGGTCCGATTTGGCTGAGATGGACCGATATTAGTGTATGATATAACAGACGAGGATTCATTTCAGAAGGTGAAAAATTGGGTGAAGGAATTTAAGAAGATGCTCGGATCGGATATTGTGATTGCTATTGTTGGAAATAAAACAGAATCGGCGAAATATAGGCATGTGCTCGCCGAGGAAGCTGAAACGTATAAAATGATCAGAAAATTTAGTGTAGAAAATTAATTATGTTTGCATTAAAAACTAAGCCTCCATGTAAGAGTAGCTTTCATTGTAATCTTAAAATTACTTTGATATGAGATATTTTTAAATTTAATTCTAATTCATTATCAAATGACTAAATTTGTATCTTATCGGTTATTTGCACAGTACAAATATTACGTGAGGTGTACCAGATATGTTTGGACTTTTATCTTTCAAGAACCTTAAAGTAACAAATTTGGACACATTGTTGATATAGATTAATTTTGTTTATTTTGTATTATTGAAGAACCTCAAAAAATTATATTAAAATATAATTCATTGGCATTATTTCGAAGAAAATGTTTATATCAGTATTTATGTTTGGAAATTCTTTTACCTCCTCTTAACTAAACTTTAATGTTACTTATAATATTGAAAGCTATTCACAAAGTGTTGGAGCGAAGCATTTCGAAAAACCAGCAAAACTGAATCAAGGAATCGAAGAGCTATTTTTAGAGCTATCAACAATGGTAACAAAGAAAATCTCGTAATCATCGAAAAAACCCAGTAAATTATTTCATTTTATAGATGATAACAAATCACGATATAAAGGAATCGCGAAGTAATCCACTAAACCGAAGTAATTCAATACGTCGCAGTAATGCGCTGATGGTGGATGATACCGAGGTGAATCCAGCTGAAGAAAACCCACCAACATCTAGATGCTGCGGTGCCAGTTAAGGGGAAACTTAAGCAAAATTAACATACTTAGCCTTATCAACTACTTGTGTATACAAAAATATGAGAGTTACGGTATCTAAAAAAAAATTTTCATAATCGAATACAGTAATAACAGTAATAAGTATTCTCCTAGAAAATTGAGTTAATTAATAAAAATATCAGTTAGGAGATATTTTTGAAATGATTGTAGTGGTGGATTTCTAGTCCGAAGAGATCGTACAGAACATATTTTTGGGCAGTGTTTTTTTTTTATGAACAGAACAAATTATTTGAGAGCATCAATGTAATGCGTAACTATTGTCAGTGAATGCAAGATAAAAAGCAAACAAAAAGGAAATAGTGATTTGATATAAGATAAAAAATGTGTTAAGTATAAGATTTAAAATAAACGAATAAAGTACAGTTTTGTCTAAGCTCAGCCTTTTTAACTTCAACCATTAAACAGCTCATTCATGAAAAGCAATAATTTTATCGTGCTATCAAAATATCTTTCGGTTGATGCTCTAAAATACACCAGATATGACAAAAGTCTTTGTTTAGTTTCATTGTAATTATTGTGCGTTTTTTGCGTCTCGATCAACTGCAGGCTAAAGTAGGCAGTATTTAAAATAACAAACAACACTATGGTCTCAGATCAGATCTTATTTATTGCCATATTTGTGTTTTATCATCTATCTTCTGTACGCTTTTGAGTATTCTTCTATTTTTTGCAATTGCGACCAGCAGAGGATGAGGAAGTATCCAAAAATGAAGAACTCACAAAAACTGCATAAGAAAGCAAACACTGAAGATAAACAAACAAACAAATTCCCAAAACAAACACATATTACCACAGAAATACAAAAATACTAGCTACACGCCAGTCTTTAAAATTGTCTAACGGCTATGTGAAACACTTAACAAACTTTTTTGACAGCAATGAACGACAATGAGAAGAAAAAATTATAATTCTAAAGTTTAACTCTAATGTTTGTGACTTCGAACCCCCTACGGCCTACCAATAAAACACTACATACTTGTAAATATTACATGCTTTTAGATTTAAACTATTCCTAATAAACAATTAATTTAATTTTACTTACTTATCCACCTCTGCCGGGATTTTAAACACAATATTTTTATTAATTTTGTACGCTATGCAATCACCCGTCGCTCTTGAATTCAGGCGCCAAAACTGACCCGATGAAGTTTCGTCAAATTTCGAACATCGGGTAAACTTGACTACGATAACTTTATCATTCCCATCTGGCAAAGCATAAGTGTTTTGCTAAAAACACTTTTAACGATTGAAATTTTAATTTCCTTAAAACCTTATCTGAGCATTCAAATGGTTTGCAATAAGATGGTTAACGCATAATACTATTTTCGTTACCATTTGGAGGATATGAAGAGCATCTGAATATTGTTTATGATATCCACTACAGACAATGTTGTTTGTTGCCGACGAATGTTCGCTGCGCTTACTATTTCTTGATGGGATAATATGCACAACAGCAAATTCTCACTTCTTATTGGTTGATGTATCAGGGCCGAGAATATGCTTCTCTCACTTTCGCATATGGAAAAACGTGCTTATTTGGCGCGGGCTCTTTTCAGGCTCCAGCTGATCACCAATACTAAACTCTCGTGTCAGGGCCGAGAATATGCTTTTCTCACTTTTGCAAATGGAAAAACGTACTTATTTAGTGCAACCTCACGGCCTCGCAGATCAGACACCAGCTGATCCGTAAACCCTCCACGTGATACCCTTCTCTCCTATCGGAAAATATCGCGCTTTCAGTGCTATTTATTAGTCTATATGCTCTGGTGTAGGCAAAGAAGATTTGTAAAACTTCGAGTTGGGATGACTCGAATGAATAAAACTCGAGTGAGTTTTATTCATTCATACAAATCTCGTAGAATGCATTCATAAGAACAAGAAATATGCATGTGTGATTTTTGATAAATTTCCGGGCAATCCTGTAACTGCGGCAGATACGTAGGGAAAAAAATCTTCAAGACTCTCCGGATTTTTTTTGCCTCTTGGAATAAAATACAAATTTTTGATCGATCTTTTGCTTTATCTACAAAGCCAAATCAACCTTTTTAGAGTCAATCTTTGCACAACAACGATATCCTTTCGCCAAATTACCTCCTGTTTTGGCACCCGAACATTCTGTGCATGAGAGTCAGATCAATATGAAACACAAGTAGGATCAGTCCTGATCGAACCGATTTTTAAATGCGGGCAACCCTGTAGGAGTGGTGGTGCCATCTTAACGTATCGTTAAAAAAACGTTTTTTGTCCTATTACTAGGGATTCCAATCCCGAACCATATTTTCAATCCCGGGATTACGGGATTAAAAAATCTCAAATCCCGGGATCCCGGGATTTGAGATTTTTATAAAAAATTGGTTGGGTAACACCGATTATGGCATTTTTATAAATTCGAAATTCATAATACAACACAACAAAATAAGTCAAGTTTCTAGTAAACAGATTATATTATTTGCCATCATTTCAAAACTACAACAATAAGTAAGCTCAAAACTGTATAAAGAATTGCATTACTACTTTTTTATATTATTGATGCAAATAAAAACAATAATTTTAATTATCCAAAACGTTGACAGTATGAAGACAGATATTAAAAATTACATCTATTACAAATTACAACAAAAAATCACGACCAAAAACCACAACAACAGAACAACTCTTAGAATTGAGATACATAATAAAGTAACATATAAAAAATTCGGCCAAAGTTCATTAGGTTTTTCGGAAGTAACATTGAAGCAATAGCAAAGCATCTAAGGTATCGCCTCCAAGCCTGCTTCTAAATTTATTCCCGATTTTGAACGCCGCGGAAACGGTCGAGAAATATTGGTACGCCTGCTCCAAACTATGCGAGTGCCATCACTTTCGAAAAGATTCATTTCTTTTGCAATGGTTTTAATTAGATTACTTTCTTGCGGCATTTCATGATTGATTATTTTCATACTTTTGCAGCTCTTCTTGTAGCGTTAATTGACGACTACCTTGTTCTGATTCAATATGGGTATCTACTGGGTTCTCTTCATTTCTTTGGCTACCAAGCATAGGGTTCAGCATCTAGATCATTGAAGTATTTTTTTTTTAAATATTTGCGTTGCTTGGTTTCTAAAATAGAGATTTGATTTCACTTGGTAAATTTTCGCTGGTACAATGTGGATTCTGGAGAAAGCTTAGCATACTAGATAGCTCGGTACACTGACGCTCTTTTATTCGGTCCAATATTGCAATTTTCATAGCATTCAGAAGAATAGACCGTTTTTCTCCTAACAGCCTAAATACAAATCTTGATGAAGTATTAGCCTGCGACTAAAGGCCGTCACAGCCAATTTTACAGGGAGTAAAACTTCAATAATTTGCTGAATCGAATCAAACTCTGTTGCTTCTAATTGCTCTGAATATTGCAGGCCTATTAATGTATACTATTTTTCAAAATGGGAAACTATTCGAGCATTGTCAAGAGACTATTTCATCTTGTTTTACAATCCAGTAAATGAGACAGTTAAATGCCTTGATCGGATCCGACATAGTTTTAAAGATCGTTATTATTTTTCGTTGGAGCTTTTTTAAAATATAAAACTACCTAACGAACTTTCTTTATGCATGCGCTGATGTCCTTCGTCAGATCTAGCGTGTCTTGCAGGCGACCGGGTTCAAAGTAGTAAGCTGATTGAGGAGCGTCCAAATCTTCGTGGTCTTCGTCCAGATTATCAGCTGCTTCATCAACTCTCTGATCTAGAATGGACCTCCTATTATAGAGAACATCGCAAACTGCCAAGTGGATGGTATGTGCCAAACAAATATGTTGCTGTGTACCAACTAGTCTGCCTACTTTTCGCATTTCGTTTGACCCATCAGTTACGATGGTAAAAATGTATTTTCCTAGAGAAACATTAAACTCATATTTAGGTAGTTTCCAGCTGTCATTGATATTCTTACTCCCACCAAGCTCCAGTAAGAATTTACTAAGTAGATGTTTATATTTATATAGCGCCTATTTGCAGTCAAGGTCCCTTCATCAAACATCAAACTGAACCGTTCACCTGAGATACTAGCCTGGTTTATCTCATTTTTACTAATGTTCGAAGAACATTAGTATTAAAATCGATTCGGCCAAAAATTCATATTTCCATATATATATATATATATATATATATATATATATATATATATATATATATATATATATATATATATATATATATATATATATATATATATATATATATATATATATATATATATATATATATATATATATATATATATATATATATATATATATATATATATATATAGATATATATATATATATATATATATAGATATATATATATATATATATATATATATATATATATATATATATAGATATATATATATATATATATATATATATATATATATATATATATATAAATATATATATATATATATATATATATATATATATATATATATATATATATATATATATATATATATATATATATATATATATATATATATATATATATATATATATATATATATATATATATATATATATAAATATATATATAAATATCATCAAAAAATTTCAGTGAAATAATCTCGGGAACGCGCCATCCGATTGAGCTGAAACTTTCAGGATACATTGGTGTATATACAGAATAGGTCCAGGTCTCTTTAAATGTCAGTTATTGTTAACCTTTTGGCGCCGGCGGCCATTTAAGTGATATTTTTAATATACCTATTATTTCGTGCACAAATAATTTTCGCAAAAATAAAGTTAACGAAATAAATTTCAAACGTGTTTTACATATGAATCGGATAATGCTTTGGAATTTTTTAACCCTATGTGTGCGCTGGGTGCCTAAAAAGAGGACGGAAAAATTTGAAAATTTTTAAATTACGATAACTTTTGACAGAGCTATTCAATCATTACGAAATTTTCAGGACATATTGATATTATTTAGTTGTAGATTTGTGTAGCTTTTTATGAGCGTGCTGGCAACCCTGTAGCTAGGGCAGGCACTGAAAGTGAAAACCTCCAAATCATCGTCTCTCTTGAAAAAATGCCGTTTCTTCAAAAAAAGCCACTCATATGTAAATCTAGTGCTTTTTTTACATAACCAAAAAAAAAAAGATATGGTATAACGGGCACGCCTGGTAACCCTTGCCCAATTTACCTATATTTTATGCTTGAGTTACAATCAATGCAACCAACATTTGCGGCCAAGTTTTGTTGGTGGAACGAGTTACAATCAATGCAACACAACATTTACTGTCATCTGTCACTGGCTATATTAAAGAAATTGCTGTTCGATAATTTGGATCCTTTAAAGTCTCGGAAAGAGATATCAGTGAATATTTGATCCTCTAAAAGCTGCGAAGCATAATGTAAAGCAAAAATGAGACAAAAAAATACAAATTCTGATTGTCATTTACATATGACATTTCCCATTTCCCGGACTCTCATAGGAACAGGTGGAATTGGATATTTTCAAAAATGTTGTTGCCATGCCAAGTTTGAGATATGAGCAAACTCTGCTGCCAAGCAAAGTTGTGTTGCATCATTGTAACTGCTCTCATACGTTCTCATGGGTTCAAACTCATTTTGACGTGCAACAAATGTTGGTTGCATTGATTGTAACTCTAGCTTTAAGCATCAGAAACTTCTGTTCACGGAAACTCACGATCCGATGAGCAGAATTAATTGAACTTTGCAGAATGTATTGGTCTTAAATAGGACCAGGTCTGATAGAAGTGATTTTGAAATGCGGGCGATTCTGTGCCAGTGGTGCCATCTTGAAAAACCACTAAAAAAGATAACTGTTTTTAGCCCTATAAATTCTGATTGAATCGTTCGATTTTGACGAAACTCATACAACTGCTGGACCTTACCTAAGCCACGTTTGGTAGAAATTTGGTCGAAAAATTCGGTTGGAGTTGCCAGCTATGATAATTTTGGTGTCTTCATTTTGAAAAAAAAAATTTGGAAGTGAAAACATTCAAACCATCGAATATTCAAAAAAATGTCCGTTTCTTACAATAAAACCAATCTGTATATAAATCTTATGTTTTATCTACACGTTCAAAATAAAACTTTGGAAATTTCGTGTCGGACAAGAACGGTAACCCTCTCCCAGTTAACCTATATTTTTAGCATCAAAAACTTCTGTTCACGGAAACTCATGAACCAATAATCAGATACAGCTAAAATTTACAGAATGCATTGGACTTAAGTAAGACCAGATTTAATAGAAGCGATTTTGAATTGTGGGCAAGTCTGTGCCAGTGGTGCCATCTTGAAAAATTACAAAGAAAAAAAACTGCTTTTTGCCCTATGAAATGTGAATAAGTTACCAGATTTTCATGAAATTGGCACAGTAGCTAAACCTAACTCTAATCTCTGTTTGGTGGAAATTTGGTTGAAAAATTTGATTGGTGCTACCAGCTATGGTAATTTTTGTGTCTTTGGTTTTGAAAATACGCTCAGGAAAATAAAACTTTTTGCACTATAACTTCCAGTGCAGTCATGAAATCAATACGAATTTCATACAATTAATGAAACCTGTCATAAGCATTATTCAGGCCAAATTTGGTTGAAAAGCCACGATAGGGTTGCCAGCTATTGTTGGTTTTGTGTTTAATTGCAATATCTTTATTAAGCGGTTTTATCGTAGAATTTTCAAATGGTAATCATATTGTAGTGACAATAAACAGCAAATATTAAGCTTTCGATTATTTGAAAAAACGCGCTGCAGGTAGTCCTAAATTTCTTTAGACTCCTATTACTTCGAATGTTATATAACAACGTGAAGCAGATGTGATATATTCTTGGCTTTGATACTGGCAGAAGGTTGCCAGCACGAGTCGGTTGTGCTACTTTTGTATCAATAAACGCTAACAGTTAGTATTCATACCGGAAACATTTACAATTAAAATAAATAATCAATGTTGCAATTCGCAAAGTTCTGCAAATTTTTCGGATCGCACCCCCAAACACCAACTTCAGTTACAGTGCTGCAGGCACTGAGCATTTTCTTCATTGATGTTATATGAGATGCTGCTTTCAAAATTATGTGAAATAAGCAACTGATAACGAATATAATTAACCCGTGTTTTGCTCTCATAAACGTTGAAATTCATGCCAGTGGTAATATCTGAAACCTTCCACCATATGAGTTATAATGCATTCTTGAGACCAAAGTAAAACGTGGCATTTGAAACAGTTTGGTCGTAATAAGCAGCACATGTGGTGGAATATGCACTCAAAACCTGCACGATTCTTCTACTGTTCTTCGAACATTAGTGTTTCTAGCGGTTCAGGTGCGCTAGAGTTTTTTGATTATTTTCTTTATCCTGCTTGCATAGCCAACAACCTTTTTTTGATTGTTGTTAAGGATTTTGGTAAATCTGTGAATGCATTCGCTAGTATTAATTTCCGCAAATCATTCGATGTACCGAATGCACTAAATGCGGAACAGTCCATACTTATTTATTTACAAACCCCTTTGTATTCTCTTGTTAACTGTTACATCGATTTGTTTTGCTCTATTCTTTACGCATTTTGATGTGAGTTAATTGTTTTCTCATAAATATGGATTCTATTTGCACTTTTCGAGTCGTGCTGTTACTTGATTGCCGATAATGCTTGACTCCCGGCCCCGAAATCCCAGCCAATTTCTGATCCCGAAAATCCCGGGATTAGAAATCATCAATCCCGGGATTTTCGGGACCAGAAATTGGCCGGGATCCCGGGATTGGATTCGCTACCTATTACATACACGCGTCGCACCACGCTGCACGCGCAACACGTGTCTCAATTCGCCGATGTCAACACCATATCATGCCGCACGCGCTACAAGCGTTCCAATTTCTTACCTGTAGTTAAACACCTTACGACGCCTGATTGATATAAACTGGACGATCTTCTTCCCTCAACAAAGAAAACGGCATTTATGTCCACTTTTGACCTCAAAAACGATTGTTTGCAAATAAGTGGATATGAAAAACATCAATATAAAACTGCATTCATAGCACCATTTGTGCTTTACAGGTTCAAACGAATGCCACTCGTACTAAGAAACACACAAGTTTCGTTTCAACGTAATGGACCGTTTTAGAGCTTTGCTGACATATTATTAATACTGTGCTACTTAAACAGCATTATTATTTATGCCGAAACATTTGTAAAGACACCAAAGGACTTGATAGAGAAAATTTCGAGAAAATAGGCTAAACAGCAACTTTTGCCGTACAATTGTCAAATTTTAAAGCGAATTTTGCTGATATTGCACAACCATTTACTAAACTGACAACAAAGAACTGCCAGTGGAATTGGGGAAAGGAAGAGTAACGGACATGTAATTCTCTGAAAAAGTATTAACAACAGATCCAGTTTTATGGTAAGTTGGTGAAACTAACTCTTATATCATACGTACGGATGCCAGTAATTATGCTCTCGCTGCAATACTAATCTACAAGAGAGACAGGAACAGCACCCAATTGAATACGCCAACTGAAAAAAAAACTATTCGAAAACAGAACGGGAAGTACGTGCTTTAATCTTTGCTTCATCGACCACCGAAGTGGCTTTTAATACTGAAATCGCCTTCAGGACTACAGTGCCGGTAAAAATGATAAGACACCCCATGTTTTTCAAGAAATCGTAAAATAATAAAACAATCCCAGGAAGCTGTGTATGTATCTGAGATTGCCGCACCACATTACGTTAACGTGGGTAATTAGCCGGAGATTTTTCGTATAACATACGGAGTAATTAAAGAAAGTTGAATTTCAGGCAGGTAAAAAAGATAAGACACATTACATTTGTGCCATATTAGAATAATATTAAAGTAATGAAACGCAAATATTTGTAATATTTCAATATTTTATTGAGCTTCCTTTATTTTTTATAATTTCTATAATTCTTTTTGGTAGACTTTTATATAATTTTCGAACATATTTTCTCGAAATTTGGGCCCATGCAGAGGTAATAGCTTTTTCTAATTCCTTTATGTCTTGAAATTGTTTCTATTCAGCGTAAACGATTCGGGTCAGTTGACCCCAACAATTTTCGATTATATTTAGTTCTGGAGACCTTGCTCGGAAATCGAGAACATCAATTTGTTGCTGTTGAAAATACTGTTTAACAACGTTTTTATTGTGAATTGCAGCATTATCTTGCTGAAAAATAAACGGTTGATCCGCGATTTCTGCCAAATTATTGTCAAACTCCTCACGAAGCATTTCCACATATCGTAAGCTGTTTATTTTTCCAGTTAAAAACCGAATGTTTGACCGTCCGTTGTATCCTATAGCAGCCCAAACCATTACACTTCCGCCACCATGCTGTCTCTTGCTCGAAACTCTCGTTTCTTTCCTTATGTCGTAGAAATAATAGCTAAAACCGTCGGGTCCGTCCAAATTAAATTTCTTTTCGTCTGTAAAAATAACACGACGCCATTTTTTCTTCCAACGCAAGTGGCTTTCAGCAAATGCCAGTCTGGCCCTTTTGTGCTGTTCGGTGAGAGACGGTTTTCTTTGCAATTTACGGCGTTTGAGATACTTTGCTCGCGCGATAATGTTTCGAACATTTCTGATGTTCGTTTCAACAACCGCTTTTGCCGCGATTTGTCGTGCGGTGAGTGTAGAATTAGAGGCTAATCGAATAATCCTTCGTTCGGACCGAGGACTTACTGCTCTTGGCCGCGCTTTTGACTTCTTCTTGCCATAATTTTCTGGATTCCGAATACAGTTGCGGACCGCACATCTGCTTCGCATTACAATTCGAGCAATTTCTGTTATGGATTCTCCTTCGCCGTGTAATTTATTTATAATATTCCTTTCTTCGGCAGTCAACTGCTTTGCTCTACCCATTGTCACGAGCCCACCACACAAAACTAGTAAAAACTCACCTTAAAATATTCAAATCTAATTCTTTAAATACTTTTCGTATTCTTTACAGGACAAACGTTCACACCCGAAAAAAAAAGAATGGTGTTTCCTTGCTGTCTTATCTTTTTTCCTACCTGAAATTCAACTTTCTTTAATTACTCCGTATGTTATTCGAAAAATCCCCGGGTAATTACCCAGGTTAACGTAATGTGGTGCGGCAATCTCAGATACATACACAGCTTCCTGGGATTGTTTTGTTATTTTACGATTTCTTGAAAAACATGGGGTGTCTTATCATTTTTACCGGCACTGTACTTACCAGAGGAGCATTACAGTTTCAACCATACTTAGTAGATATCGTCTGTATCGAGGGTGTGCGAAAACTATAGCCGAAGTGTTTTAGAGCTCACTGCACCAAGAGCAAAAAGTATGTAACGTTCAAGTTGATCTCTCGTCTCAAAGGACTGACAAAATTAAAGAAAAACAACTCAAAAACCCTGATTTGTTGAAAATTATAAACTCATTTGAACAATTTTTGCGAATGAGGACTTCATCGACCGGACCAAGAAAGGATACCTGGTAATATTCAGAAGGCAATGATTTTAAAGAAGCTCAACTTGTCATACCAACTAAGGATACTCCGATACAACCTAGGATACAACCTCGAGAATACCATGATTCTCCTAGAGCTGAACATTACGTCCATGTGAATTAATGGAAACCGCTACACTTCAATAAGATTTCAAGGTTCTGGCGATTGACTTTTTCGGTTTGTGACCACAAACGCCTGAATGATATCATTGGATTTTCTTTGTTGTAGACGTTGCTATGCGGTGGGTCGAGCATCATCAGCTAACATCTCAAAAAGTGGCTACAGTAACGATCTGCTCAAACTATCTTCTTGAGAAAAGGTTTCTACGATGTGGACTTCCACGAAGGATAATCAACGACAATGGTACTCAATTCGTCTCTGCAATTATGCAGTGCGGGCCAATGAGAATGGCATACTTGTAAACAAACAACATGACCATAAAATATTATATTATTATTCTTCCTCAAATTTTGCCATAAAACATTTACATTTATTCAATTGGAAATCAAATGATTTTTAAAATGTTTTACATTTTTACTTAATCTCCTATGGTCGAAAAATAAAAAAAAACCTTAAGAAGTGTTTTTGAAATCGTAGATAATCGACCGAAACTGTGATGATGGCACCGATGCCAAGTACTAAAACTCCGTCGAATGGTCCTACATTCTTATTCTCAGCGGCAGATTCTGATAATTCCAGTCCAACACCTTCAAGTCCACCAAATACAGGTAAATTAATCTTATTAACCTACCAAACCTCAAATGGAATTTCCGCCTTGGAATTTCTTAGATGCACCAAAATCACAATGCTCATCACTATCTGAAGTTGAATCATTCGAGGGATTTGGTGAAAACGATGCTGCCGATAGTGGTGGCGGTGGCAGCAGCAGTGGTGGGAGCAGCAATGCACGAATAACTTTAAGAAATGTACCTAGTTCCAGCAGTGAAGCAAGAAGCAATGGTAGCCGAGGAGATTTGGGAAATAGTAGACGAGTACAAGGCGTCGAATTGGATCTAGCACCACATGTTAACTCAAGCTCTACACCGAATGGGTAATTATACCTTCATGCACGTAACTTTGTTTCGCTCAGTCTCTTATAACTTTCATGTCATTCATTTCTTAGTTTTGCTTCTCTGCCATATTTATTTATGCACTTATGAGAGTCTCCAACTAAATGTAATATTTTTATATTTTAATTTAATTATTTAACTACTTAATAGATAAACGCAGTTGTTGTGATTTCTTTTAGTATTCCTTGTCTTTCTTCTAGCTTAGAATGGAGGCTGATTAGCTTTCCATGCCTTTTAATAATTTTTCCTCTACTTTATCATTGTAGCGATGACGATCGTAGCTCTATTTCACGGCATACATGGTCACGAACGAGCTTAAGACGAACTCCTACTAGGTATGTAACACAAAATAATTTAAGTTTGATTTATTACATGAACTCACTTGAAACAGGTGAAATATTCATGAATAGTCAATTGAAAATAATTATTAAACCATACTGTTGTTACATATTTTGGAATGAATGCTACGATTTCAATTTATGTAAGTTTCAAGCCCAGCATTCATCGAGTGCATTTAGTGCGGTATACGACTTGTGTAGTTTATTCGTTATTTTTTACTCAGCTTTAGATCTGAGCTCTGATTTTTCCTTGGTTTTTTATCTCCCCCAAATCTTTTTCATTAATAAAAGTAAAAACTAGTGCGCGAAGTGTGGAAAAACGCAAACAGGATAATTCTCCTAGTGAACTGCGCTTCTGGGATCGTTTAAAGTTCCCAAAAAACCACGCTGACTTGCTGATGGCGAATGCTGCATATTCTAACCGGTACACACCGCTAGCCAACCTAGAAAACACTGACGATGAAAAACCTGGTAACAACAAAACAGTGTCCGCTAAGGTGAGAATACCACCAATAATTCTACCTAATGCCTAGTACTATACTCTTCGCGAAACGAATTCAACGGTCAAATCCCATACAAAAAGAGCTTTACTGACGAATTGAAAAGCTCTTTTTGTATGGGATTCTACCGTTGAATTCGTTTCGCGAAGAGTATAGTACTAGACATAGCCTGGAAAAAGACTCAGTTGCTGCGATGCTAAACTCACTTGACAAAAAAGCATACAATGTTCAGTTCACTAGTGTTGGACGTAAAGTGCTTCTGACCAACTTGGACTGCTACGAAAAGCTCCGCTCTCATCTAATAGCCAAAAAAGAGCAATTCTATACGTTTGCTCGAGCTGACCAGAGGCCAATCACATATGTTTTGAGCGGTTTCTATAAAACTGAATGTGCACAGCTAAAGAAACTTTTAGCAGAAGAGCACAATCTGGTATGTGAGGATATTAAAATTATCCAAATCTCCACTGAAAACTGTAGGTATAACGATGAAACGCTTTACCTCTGCTACTTTAGTAACGGGTCTATTAAATATTCAGACCTGATAAAGATCACATCAATTGATGATACGAAAGTCAGATGGAATTTTCAACGTAGGAGAGCCCAACATCCAACGCAGTGCCGCAACTGCCAAGCCTACAGTCACGGGACATCATTTTGCTACTTGCCTACCAAATGTTTGATTTGTGGGCAAGCACATAGTAAAACAGATTGCCCGTCCAAAAATATAAGTGACATCAAATGCGCACTGTGCAATGAACCAAACTTATCAAACAGTCGTATTTGCCCCAAATGAGACGATTATCTCCATATACGTAGTCTGGCATCCAAGCGGAACGCAAGGAAAATTATCAAACATCCAAACGTAAGGCATCCACACCCTCCTAGACGCAATTTCACAAACTTTCCGACACTACCAAGCAACGGTCCGGATATTTCAAAATATATCAACATCCAAGGCATGCCACTATCGTTCAGTGCAATTGCTCGCGGCGCTTCACTATACAACGACGAGTGCTACAATACTATTTCTAAGTCAGATAATATAGGAAACTTGTCTTCTTCTTGCAATCAGCTAATCTCAGCGGTAGAGCTCATAAGCTTAAGTCACGAACTTATTACAAAGCTTTCTTTCTGCAAAACTAAAAATGATCAGTTCTATGTGATCGTAGATCTCGCAGTTAAGTTTGTTTACAAATAAAGAAAACATTAGATGCATACTTTGAAATGCTCAGAGAATTCGAAATAAATCCCTAAAAACCTTCAAATTTCTATTGGAAATAATATAAACGTATTCCTACTGTGCAAATCGTGGTTAAAAGAAGTAGATAAACTAAGTAATCCTAGCTTTAATACTGTCAGGAACAATAGACAGAATGCAACTGGAGGTGGTGTTGCTATTTGCATTAAAAAAGGTATCAAGTTTAATCGTTTGAAAAATCTAAACAGTAAAATTTTAGAAACGGTTGCGATTTACCTGGAGAATATTAATATTACTATTGTTGTGGTATACTTCAGTGGCACCAAACTGAACGCTTACAAATTTTCATTATTTAAAGACGACATTAAAATGCTAATCAACCTCAACTCTCAAAGAATAATTTGCGGTGATTTTAACGCATGCCATCGCCATTGGAACTGCATTAGATTCAACAAAGCGGAAAGCATTCTATTTGAGCTAGCGATGAGCAATAACGCACTTTTTCACATTTCCGATAGCCCTACGTGTTTACGTCCCAGGGGAAACCCTTCTACAATTGATCTGATACTTAGTAAGGGAAATTTTTATTTAACACAGCCAATATCTATTAACGACCTATCCTCCATTCACTTACCGGTATTCTTTGAAATAAATGAACCCATCTCAATATCAACTCAATCCAATTATATTTATTCTAAAACATCCTGAGATCTTTTTCGTAAAAACCTGCACGAAAGTTTATCACTTGTTGATTGCGACTTATCCAAGACATTAAATCATGCACAGATTGACGATAGTGTGTCTAATTTTGTGGCTGCTCTTATGTCAGCACGTAACGCTGCCACCCCAAAAATTCAATACAAGTATCCCCAAACAAAATTTGATAGCTCAATAACAGTACTCATCAAGCATCGAAATAAAATTCGCAGGCAATGGCAAAGAACTCGGTGCCAACACCTTAAGGCTTACCTTAATGAGCTGAATAATCAGATCCGTTTCACTTTACTCGCTCTGCGTAATTATCGATGGAACAAACTCCTATCAACTCAGGAAACTGGTTCTCGCAAACTGTGACAGCTTCATAAGTTATTAAAAACAGAATCGAGAACGGTTCCCCCATTGCAGCGCGACAATGCATCAATTGCATAATCCGAGAAAGAAAAAGCTGACCTTATAGCCTCTAAATTTCATGAAGCCCATACACTCACGCTACACTCTCAAAACTTTGACTTTTTCGATATAGTCAGCAACGATATCTCCAATCCGAATGTCCAACCATTTGATCTCCACTCAAATTACTACTGTAAACCTTCCGAAATTCGTTTTATCTTGAAAACTTTAAAATTACAATCCTCCCCAGGTATTGACTGATTGCCCAATATTATACTCAAGAAGCTTCCTAGAAAGGCAATTGTCATGCTTTCTAATGTCTTCAACATCTGCCTAAAATCTGGACACTTTCCTTCGGCCTGGAAAAATGCGAACGTAGTTCCAATATTAAAACCTGGTAGAAATCCTAAGCACCCTAGGAGCAATCGCCCAATAAGCTTTTTGCCGTCATTAAGCAAACTATTTAAGAAAATTGTACTCTCCACAATCCGATTATCCATTGAGTAATCCGCAACAATACCTGATTTTCGATTCGGATTTCAGCCCAAGCTTTTGACAACGCATCAACTGTGTAGAGTAGTGAAATATGTGCAAAATAGCTTCGGTGACAAAAGATCTGCAGGCTTAGTTGCATTAGACATCGAGAAAGCATTCGACACTGTTTGGCATGACAGACTCCTATATAAGCTTATAAAATCTTCTGTTTTTATTTACCTGTGCAAGATTATCCAATCCTTTCTTTCGGCCAGGACCTTCTCAGTTAAATCCAAAGTCTTCTCCGATAAATGCGTAATACCAGCCGGAGTTCCTCAGGGGTTAGTCTTAAGCCCCACTCTCTACAACATTTATATGTCCGACTTAGAAAAAGCACCCCATTGCCACATCGCCATGTACGCAGACGTACATGGCGATGTAATAATAGCCCATGTAATAATTTCTTTGCTTTCAATTATTAATAATTGGAAAAACAATGATAGGGCTGCCAGCTATGGTTGATTTTGTATTTTTTTTTTCATATATTTAGTAAGTGATTTTATCAGAAAGTTTCAAATCATAATGATCTTATGGTGAATATAAACAAAAAATATTACGATCTGGAAAATTTAAAAACTTTTGCGGGTGATAAACCTAAATTTCCAATGCAGTCATAGGATCAATACGAAATTTGCAGAGTAGTGTTTTTAGCGGTTTTGATGCGCTACTTTAATCTTCGCCTATTCGTGAGCGCAACGAAGAAGACAGAAAATAGTTCAATACTTTATTGAATTAACTCAATTAAAAAAACCTCAGTCTCCAAGACAGAGCACAAGTATCCGTGGTGACAATTGTAATTTATTCGGTAGTTGTACTGTTCATTCTGGTGCAAGTTGTATTGTTGAACATGAAAGTAAAGTCGAAACCAAAAGCGTAGGGGTTAATTCTACAAGAGAAAGGCGTGCTACGTCAGCTGAGGTACTCTCTCTAGAGTGCAACGGCTGTTTGAAGAAGAGCAGCCGAATTACGAATTTGACTTGCAAAAATAATAAAGTTGTATCAAAAATCGATTAGTAAAAAGTACGTGAAAGCAATTAAATAAACAACCTTGTAGCGTATGCAAGAAACTTCGCAAAATTTGCCACCAGGACAGAGTTCACATGTGGTTTGTGCAATCACACAGGTAGTACAAAATCTTGCATCTGCTTATGCGAACAATTTTATGCCCCTAACAGAAACTTTGATACAGATATTAAAGAAGGCCTCTTATCAACATTCATATTCTCTTCAACTAAATCATTCGAAAAATTCACCTTACCATCCACAAAACGGATCAGACAACCATGTTAAGTGTTACTTATATTTCTAATCAAATGATTCAGCTTGTTACTAATGTTGGAAGAACATTAGTATTAAAATCGATTTGGCCAAAAATTCATATTTCCATATATATATATATACAGTCCCTGGCCAAAAAATTATGAACACTTGCAAATTTCATCATTTTGCTGCATTGTCTTAAGTCTTTCTTAGTTAAAACGCATGTGGCGTTTAATTGCTGAATGTTCGGGATTACCTGATTAGTTTACCGTGAATTTATCATGGTTTGATCCTTTTTTCAGGTCAAAAAGTATAAATGCCTGGCAAAAGGTGTGAAAATTGCCAGTTTTTCAAGTGTACAAGAATCAGTGAGTGTGTTGTTTTCGTATTGTTTTCTGTGAATATTTTGTTAGTTGCGTTTGAAATTTCATATTTTAGTGAAATAAACATTAAATACTTATGTAAGTAATGCAATTGGTGATACTTGAAATTTTAGTTAAGCCAAAAAAGGACACAATTTACGAATATTTATTTATTTATGAAAATTTAGTATGGGACGTAAAGCAGATATCACTGCAGGGAAAAAATCTGCCATATCTGCACTCCTGAGATCGGGAAACCATTCCTTAAGAAAAATAGCTCGCTTGGAGGGTGTTTCGCCGGGTACTGTTAAGCACATTCAAAATAAAATGACAGAAAATCTGTCTCCCATTGGTTCGAATCGAGCAAATTGTGGGAGAAAAAAAAGACTACGCCCAGGGGTGATCGGAAAATTATTTCCATTGCTGCTGGACACCGCAGGGCACCTTTACGTGACCTCAATAAAATGATTTGCGAGGCGGGCGTGGATATATCGGAGCGAACTTTACGAAGAAGGTTGAAAGAAGCAAGCTTCCGATGCAGGCGACCAGCAAAAAAGCCTCGTTTAAATGAAAATCAAAAAAACAAGAGACTCTTGTTTGCTAATAAGTATGCACAAAAGTCCGATGAATTTTTCAGATAGTCTTCACTGACGAATCGACCCTCCAATGCCTGACAGAAGCCAGTCAATTCGTCAGACGGCGTCCAGGAGAGAAATATGACTCGTCCTGTATTACACAGACTGTAAAAAATCCACCTTCTGTTATGGTATGGGGAGCCATAACAGCCGACGGACCGGGACCCCTGTATTTTGTCGAGGGAACGATGCGACAAGACCAATATTTAAAGGTTTTGGAGACGGTCGCTATGCCTTATTTTGCTGAAATCGGGTTTTGGACAGTTCCATACACTTTCATGCAAGATGGTGCTCCATGTCACACAGCCAAAAGTGTAAAAAGGTTCATGTCCGACAAAAATATCCCTGTTTTACCTTGGCCAGGAAACTCACCGGACTTGAACCCAATTGAAAACGTGTGGCATGAGCTAAAGCGGCTTGTTTATAAAGAAAAGAATACCAGCCGTCCAATTTTAATTGAAAACATAAAAAAAATATGGCATGAGGCACCCGAAATCAAAGAGAGCATCAAAGCTTGCATAGAAAGTATGCCGAGGAGAATCGAAGCGGTTAAATCGGCTAAGGGTGGCAACACTAAATATTAATTAAGTGCTAGTTATAAAAAAGTGAATTTACTTCAAACATATTTTTCTATAATCTCTGTAAACGATTTTTTGATAAAATAAAGATTGAACGTTGAGAAATGCACTCAAATCCAAAAATTGTGAATTTTTTTAGGTGTTCATTATTTTTTGGCCAGGGACTGTATATATATATATATATATATATATATATATATTTATATATATATATATATATATATATATATATATATATATATATATATATATATATATATATATATATATATATATATATATATATATATATATATATATATATATATATATACATGTATATATATATATATATATATATATATATATATATATATATATATATATACATGTATATATATGTATATATATTTATATTTATGTATATATATATATGTATATATATATATATATATATGTATATATATATATATATATATATATATATAAATATATATATATATATATATATATATATATATATATATATATACATATATATATATATAAATATATATATATATATATATATATATATATATATATATATATATATATATATATACATATATATATATATATATATATATATATATATATATATATATATATATATATATATATATATATATATATATATATAAATATATATATATATATAGAAATATGAATTTATGCATATATATATATATATATATATATATATATATATATATATATATATATATATATATATATATATATATAGATTATTTATCAAAATATTTCAGTAAAAAAATTAAAAATCTCAGGAACGCACCACGCGATTGAACTGAAATTTTCAGGATATATTGGTGTACATGCAAAATAGTGCCAGCTCTCAGAAATAATATTTAACTCTTTGGCGCCGGTGGCCACTGTAGTGATATTTTTAATAAACCTATTTTTCTGTCAACAAATAAATTGTCAAAAATAAAGTTTATGGACCGAATTTCGAACGTGTTCTCAATATGAATATGACAATGTTTTGATATTTTAACCCTATGTGTGCGCTAGGAGCCTAAAACGAGGTTTTAGAGAATTTGCAAATTTTTGAATAACGATAACTGTTGACCAGACTATCACATCATTGTGAAACTTACAGAGCATATTGCTGTTATTAAGCTGACGTAGTTTTATATGAACGTGCTGAGAACCTCGCAATTATGGCAGACATTAAATATGAAAACTCTCCTGAAAAAGTTTCGTATTTTATAGTAAAAACCCATTCATAGAGAAATCTTATGCTTCGTCTATAGAATGATAGGCAAACTTCTGAAATTTCACATCGAACAAGAACGGTAACCCTCCTGCAATTTACGTATATTCTAAGCATCAAAAACTTCTGTTCACGAGCACGCACGACCCAATTTTCAGATGCAAATGAAATTCACATAATGTATTGGTATTAAGTAGAACCATGTCTGATAGGAGCAATTTGAAAATGCGGCCAACTTTGTGCCAGGGGTGCCATCTTGAAAAATTATGAAGAAAAAAAACTGCTCTTTGCCCTATGAATTCTGATTCAGTAACCAGATTTTCACGAAATTGACGTAGTAGCTGAACCTTTCTCTAAGCCGCGTTTGGTAGAAATTTCGTAGAATAATTCGGCCGGTGCTGTCAATTATGGTAATATTGGTGTCTTGGTTTGTTAAAGTTCGCACAGGAAAGTAAAGCTTTTTGCCCTATAACTTCCAGTGCAGTTATGAAATCAAAACAAATTTCATATAAAATATGCAACTTATTATAGGCATTATTCAGAATGAATCTGGTAAAAAAGCCGTTACAGAGTTGCCAGCTATTGTTGGTTTGGTATTTATTTGCAATATCTTTATCAAGCTATTATATCTTAAAATGTTCAAACGGTAATAATCTTGTTGTGACAATAAACAACAAATATGAAGTTTTAGAAAATTTGAAATTTGTTGTTAGTGGTAACCCTAAATTTCTTTGTACCCCTATAACTTCCAATGCAGTAATCGCACCAAAACGAAATTCGTAGAGTAGGTTGATTTCAATGTGAAGCAGGTGTGATATATTTTAAGTTTTGATGCTAGCAATGAGTTCCCAGGGCGAGGCGTTTTATGCAACTTTCGTATCAATTAATGCTTAAGTTTAGTATTCATGTCGCGAACATTAAACAATGAAAATAAGTTATCAAGGTTTAAATTTTCTAAGTTCTAGAATTTTTTTGGCTCGAAACATCTTTCGTTTTTTGCCCCTAAACATCTTTCTTTCTCTTAATGATCGGATCAAATCGAGATCGATAGACTTATTTGATTTTGACGTGAGGCAATTGTGGGGGCCTTTTAGTTGCGGTGCTGGTAAAATGTTGCAAGCACTAAGCATTTTCTTTGTTTATGTTATGCTAAGTTGCTATCAAGGTTTTGCAGTGTTTGGCGTTCCTAAATTTTGAAATTCCTGAAACCTTTTCCACCCTATGAGTTTAAATGCATTGTTAAGATCAAAGTGATTTTGCACTCGAAACAGGTTGAAGCACGTCTCGTAGAATATGCACTCTAAATCTGCACGATTCTTCTACTGTTCATCGAATATTTGTCTTTCTAGCGAAGCAGGTGCGCTTGAGTTGTTACTAATTTTCGAAGAAAATTAGTATGAAACTCGCTTCGCTGAAAATTCGTCATATATATATGTATATATATATATATATATATATATATATATATATATATATATATATATATATATATATATATATATTTTTTATATATATATATATATATATATATATATATATATATATATATATATATATATATATATATATATATATATATATATATATATATATATATATATATATATATATATATATATATATATTGCAATATATATTGCAATCCACAATTTATATTTTTTGCCTGTAAACGGATTACTTAAATAAATATATATATATATATATATATATATATATATATATATATATATATATATATATATATATATATATATATATATGTATATATATATATATATATATATATATATGTATATATATATATATATATATTTATTTATATATATATATATATATATATATATATATATATATATATATATATATATATATATATATATATTTCTATATATATATATATATATATATATATATATATATATTTCTATATATATATATATATATATATATATATATAGATATATAGATATATATATATATATATATATATATATATATATATATATATATATATATATATATATATATATATATATATATATATATATATATATACATATATATATATATATATATATATATATATATATATATATATATATATATATATATATATATATATATATATAGATCAGCAAAATGATTAAGAGAGATAATCTCTGGAGTGGCCAATCCGATTGCGCTGAAATTTTCGGATTACATAGATGTATAAACCTTTTGGTGGCGGCGGAAATTTTAGTGAATTTTGTTGTTGCTTTCAAGGTTTTGCAGTGTTTAGCGTTCCTAAATTTTGAAATTCCTGAAACCTTTTCCACCCTATGAGTTTAAATGCATTGTTAAGATCAAAGTGATTTTGCACTCGAAACAGGTAGAAGCACGTGTCGTAGAATATGCACTCAAAATCTGCACGATTCTTCTACTGTTCATCGAATATTTGTCTTTCTAGCGAAGCAGGTGCGCTTGAGTTGTTACTAATTTTCGAAGAAAATTAGTATGAAACTCGCTTCGCTAAAAATTCGTCATATATATATGTATATATATATATATATATATATATATATATATATATATATATATATATATATATATATATATATTGTTTAGATTTAACGATTTCGTAGGAAGGACCAGGGCGAATCGCCAAGATCTGTGTTGGGGTGTGACTAGCACTTGAACTAGCACACCAATCAAAACCCTGAAATGAATGTTCAAAGTTAATAATTTCCTAGGAAGGACCAGGGCGAATCACCAAGATCTGTGTTGGGGTGTGACTAGCACTTGAACTAGCACACCACTCAATAGCCTGAAATGAATGATCGGAATGAAAAGCTCAACGCTTGAACGCCAACTGATTTATTTTCCTATTCTAACATTCTTATATACGAATTACAAGTTAAAAACAAAAAATTACCAAATTGCATATACAAATTACAGGTTAACAAAAATGTTGCTGAGGCAGCGTCCCACGAATTCACATGCAATTCGTGGATACAGTCGACTCATATTTTCTGTAAATACGGAATGTTCATGGGAATGAAATCATACTAGTCAAAACAAACTGCTGACTGTATCTACGTTGCATGTGCATTCGATGTAGACGATGTCTAGTGGTGTCGGATGGTCCTCCGGCAGACGACGGAATTTGATGATGTTCATTAGCATTGCATGTGCATTCGATGTAGATGTTGTCTAGAGGTGTCGGATGGTACTCCGTCAGACGACGGAATTTGATGATGTTCATTAACATTCTCCCCCCCGTTGAATGGATATTCAACAGGCAGTTATACGTTAACGCTAAAGTCCGACGCCTGGTGCTGTCTGGGAGCTGGGGTTGGCCTTCCCTTGCAAGTCCACTTCGGCTTTCGTAGCATGAGATACGCGATGATCATAACCCCAATAGCCAGGGCAATGTAGCTGATGCTAAAATGGTGAACGCTCTCCTGCTGATATTTGTCAGGAAAGTCAAGAATCTTTTGGTGTTTTAATGAGTCTTGAATTTCAGTTAGTTGCTGTAGCTTCGCTCGGTACTCCCGATGATCCAAAGGTGCAATCGGCCTAAATTGTTGCGTGTCGACAGGTGTTTGTACGGTTCCAAGACTCGAGTACGATGATGATCGATTACTTGAGAATATTTGATGTCCCTGAATGCTGGTGGAATTGAATTTCACCACGCAGTTAGGGGCAATGCTTAATAGTCCTGATCCCTCTATGGCTAATTGTAACATGTCGCCGCCGCATACTGCATTCAAACGGGTTGTAGAGGTAACGCCATAGATCCATTGGTTTTTATAATTGAGCTGAGTCCAACCGCGGTCAGGGCTTATTTCCTTCAAGTTGCAGTGCTCGTCCGTTAAGTTATTGAACATATGTATTTCACAGGCGCATAGTTCGGCTCCCCTCCGATAGATGGGGCTATTAGGATTACAAAAATATTTCGTGTGGTCAAGAGCTAGGCAATCCTTTACTTCAGGGGTATCCAACGGAATGTATTCGTCCCGATGTAGATTTATTGCCAAATGAGTTGAGCATGGTATCAACGCTGCTAGTTTTTCGTTGATTCCCAACGGTGTGGGTATAATTCTGAATAGGTTGAATCGGGTTTCGCTTGCCAAAGGTATGGTTATCTTGAAGATAATATTACTGGTCGTCACTCCTCCTTGAACTGACATTAATTTGTATAGCTGTGTAAGATCATCTTGCTGCAACGGTAGGTGTACTGATTTTGGCAGGTGGGTTCGAATGGATACTAGCTCCGTCTTTAGTTGTTCCGGGGATAGCAGAATGGGACTCAACTGCCCGTGGTGCGTGTTAGTCAATGTGTCCAATATGGCCGATTGTATGCGATATAAGTTCCCGGCGATCAATGTAAGCTGGGTGGTTATTGAGAAAATATTTTTGTACGCCCTAAGCTTTATTTGCTCCCCGTTGGGTTCCTGTATAGCGTTCATTATTATTGCGATCTGGTTCTCCAGTACTTTGAACTTCCCCTCAGTAGCCTCTTGATCGCTCTTCATGATATTTATGGTTGAATCAATTATGGTTGTTTGATTCCGTAGTAATCGCATTAGATGATTTTCGTCTCTCTTTACGGTGCTTATGATTTCGGACATTTGGTCGGCGTAGCTGGAGTCAAGGATCCCGAACAGTGAGTTGGCTATATTTCCCACTATATTGACTGCTCCTCGTTTCACTCGTTTTGGCGTGAATATGATGTTGCCTCGCTCTATTTCCAAATACACGTGTTGAAACATAGCAACTAAATGGTTGCAAGTATCTTCCCTTTCAAGAGGGCGACATAAATGCTCCAATGCCGCAGTCCCGTTTTTCAAAGCTGCCATCTCTGACTTAAATGGATTGAGGTCGAAATAAACGATCAATTGCCATTGGGTGGTGATCAATTCCATGTTGCCCATGTGCTCGAAGTAGATTCCTGGTACGGGTTTGAACTTCTGGATGGTAACAGAGCTAGCTATGACTATTGGTAATGTCATCAGAACCGTTAGTAAGGTTGTTAAAATATTGGCGCCGGACAGCTTGGTTCGTTTTCTTGGTCGAGAATCCTCGTCTTCCAGACGTGCGGTAGTCGTTGCTGAGCTCGGTTGGTGTTCACTTTCCGTTGTATTTTCGGTATCCGTCTTTTCAATTGGCAGGGGGGACAGACGATGGATCGCTCTTCTAAAAATGCCCTTTGCTGTTTTGACATTAACGACTCGAACTAGCCCATCGTCACCTTTGTAGATTTGGACTATTCTCCCTAGAGGCCACTGCATCACGGGGAGGTTGTCTTCCTTGATGATCACCATCATACCAGGCTTAATATTTCGTTCCTGCTCCTTCCATTTGTGTCTGTACTGCAATTCGTTCAGATATTCGCCACTCCAACGTTTCCAGAACTCATTTTGCAATTGCTTTACCAATTTCCAGCGCGTAAGTAAGCCTGTGCTGGGTGACTCTGCCTGTTGATCAGCGAGGGCTGCTAATGGTTCACCTATTAGGAAGTGTCCAGGCGTTAATGCGCTTAAATCATTTGGATCTGCAGACATTGGTGCTATTGGTCTGGAATTTAGGATGGCTTCGATTCCGACCACAGCGGTTTCAAGTTCCTCATAGGTTAATGACGCCGTGCCAATGCTTCGCAAAAGCAGATGTTTCGCCGATTTAACGGCAGCTTCCCACAAGCCGCCGAAATGGGGTGCTCTTGGTGGGATGAAGTGAAAATTGATGTGTTTTTTGTTGCATAGGCTAATGATTTTTTCTTGTGAGTGGGTCGAATAGATTGTATCTTTCAGCTCAGCAAACTGATTTCGAGCCCCAACAAAATTAGTAGCGTTGTCACAGTATAGATGGGAGCAGTGACCTCGTCTACCAAAGAATCGTCTTAAGGCCCCAATGAAAGCTTCAGTTGACAGATTGCTGACTACTTCCAAATGTACAGCTTTAGTTGTGAAGCAACAGAAAACGGCGATATATGCTTTATGGGGTTTCTTGCCTCTTACTTGATAATGCACCCATATAGGCCCGCAAAAATCAACTCCTGCATTAAGAAAAGGTCGGGCCGGTTGCGTCCTTGTCCGAGGTAGGTTTCCCATCATCTGTGTTAGTAATTTGGGCTTGGCTTTCGCACATCGAATGCAATGCTGAACGACAGACCTGGCTAACGACTTGCCTTTGAGCGGCCAAAATTGCTGCCTCGTAATCGCTAATAATGTTTGTGGCCCGCAATGTGCATTTTCTCGGTGAAGACACTCCATCAGAAGCTTTGTAATGGGGTCTGAGTATGGAATTAGCATTGGATGTTTGGCATTGTATGAGAGATTTGACGCTTCTAAACGTCCTCCCACTCTGATAATCTGATCTTCGTCAAAAAATGGGGCGAGACTACTTATTGGGCTTGTCTTGTTAACTTCGCCAAACTTCTTTAGCTGCTTAATTTCTTCTTGGAAATCTAATTTTTGCATCTGCCGAATAAACATGGTGAGAGCATTCTCTAATTCGCATGGTGTTATTGTAAGCGTTCCCGGTGGCCTAGTTTTATCCTGGGTCATGAATCGTCTTATGTAGACGATAATGCGCTGCAATTTTCTGAAGCTGCCCTTGTGGTTGATTTTGTATATAATATCATCTACCTCATTAGCGGCCATCGCCATGGTTTGTTGCACCAAGGATTTTTTCCGTTCAGCATTACTGTCGGGCTGCTTGCCCTTAGTATACGGTGGTGGCCATAATGACTCATTTCCATGTAAGAATAGAGGACCGAAAAACCATAGACTGCAAGCGGCTAGTTTTTCTGGGGATAAACCTCTTGATACAACATCGGCTGGATTCAGTTTTGTGCTGACGTGGCGCCACTCTGTGGTCTTTGTTAATTCTTGTATTTTAGCAACTCTATTTCCTACAAAGACTTGAAACGTTGCTGGTTCTGAGTTAATCCATGCCAACACTATCTCTGAATCCGTCCAACAAAAGGTTTCAACATTTTCGTAGCCCAAATCTCGCTTTATCCTTGTGACTAGCTGAGATGCCAATAAAGCTGCACATAGCTCCAAACGTGGTAGCGATTGTCGTTGTAACGGGGCCACTCTAGATTTAGCACACAGCAGATGTACCAATAATCTCTTGTCTTCAGTGAACGCGCGTAGATAAACAGCTGCACCATACGCCTTCTCAGAGGCATCAGAAAAGGTGTGAATCTGGAGTGCTGTTGGTTTTGAACCACCGTATACATGTCGTGGGAACTTTAGATTGTCCACCGCCTTTAAGTGGTCTCGGAAGTGCAACCAACTATCTCGTAGTTGCGCGGGAAGCTCGTCGTCCCAATCAAGTTTTTGCTGCCACAATTGCTGCAAAAATATCTTTGCTGAGACCACTACTGGCGCCATTACACCTAATGGATCAAAAAGACTTGCCATATCTGAGCTCACGACCCGTTTCGTTATTCTATCATTGTTTCTGCATCTAGTTTTGACCCGAAACTGGTCATGTTTAGGTAACCATGTAAGTCCCAACGTATTTATTTTGGCATTGGCTTCGTGGTCAACGTTCAGCTCGACCTCTTGGTCTGTAAGTGGAATGCCTTCTAACAGCTGAGGATGATTCGAGCCCCATTTTCGAAGCTTGAACCCCGAATTCTTCAAGATGCCAATAAGTTCTTGCTGTGTTTGCTTTGCGTCGTACAAGTTGTCTGCGCCTGTCATAACGTCATCCATGTAAAAATCCTCACGGAGGGCTCGAGCTCCTTGAGGGCTCCTGAGTCGGTTTTGCTGTGCGAGGGTTTGCAAGCATTTGGTAGCTAGATATGGTGCTGACCTGGTTCCATACGTAGCGGTGCAGAGTTGATAGACCTTTAACTTATCCTTGGGACTACTTCTCCAGAAGATTAATTGGAATTTTCGATCTTCATGCCGCATCAAGATTTGCCGGTACATCTTCTCAATGTCTGATGTAAATACATATCGTGGCAATCGAAATCGAAGGAGAATGGAGAACAAATCACTCTGAATAGTTGGGCCGGTGTGTAAAATATCATTTAGTGAGTAGCCCGTCGATGTTTTACAGGAGGCATCAAAAACCACCCTGAGCTTGGTGGTACTGCTCTCAGGCTTAAGCACATAGTGATGTGGAAGGAAATAAAATGGTGAGCTCACTTCACTAAGATTTATCTCCTTCATATGGCCTAGCTCGGCGTATTCCTCCATGAATCTTGTGTATTGCAACTTAAGTTCGATATTTTTTTCCAACTTTCGTTCAATTGCGTAGAAGCGATTTAATGCGATTTGTTTTGATTCCCCGAGGACTTCAGGATTTTCTGACATCGGTAGCGCAACGATAAATCTACTCGATTGGTCCCTTTCAACTGTCTGTGAAAATTGAGCTTCACATCGTCTTTCTGCCTGTGTTAATGTTGAAGCCGACGTGTTTAGATCTTCAAGTTTCCAGAACCGTTCCATGAGCTGGCTGGTTCTATCTTCATCTTCACTATAGATACCACAAGTTGCCGCTATCGATGATGCATTGTCAATTTTTCCTGTAATAATCCATCCAAGCGTTGTGCTCTGTAGTACTGGCAGACCATCTCCTAATTTGACCTGACCGGCTAATAGCAACTGGTGGTAGAACTCAGCTCCCAATAAAATATCGATTTTAGCTGGTATGTTAAATCGTGGATCTGCTAAGCTGATATTCTCCGGAATGGGCCAGCCAGTACTGTCCAGATATTGCGTTGGTTGGTGTGTTATGATACTGGGCAGTACGAATGCCTCAATGCGGGCAGTGTAGTCGCTTGCTCTCGATCTCATTTCGGTATTTATTCGTGTCACCGATTCTCGCTTGCCCTCACCAACACCAAGAATCATCATCCTGTCAGACTTCCGTGATATGTTGAGTTTTTTAGCCACTCTTTCAGTGATCAAATTTACTTGTGATCCTGAATCAAGTAGCGCACGACATTCTAACGTTTGGCCGTCATTAGCAACGAGATTTATAATTGCTGTTCCCAGCAGAACATAGCCCCTGTGTCCGGCATTCTGTGATGCGATCAGGACTATTGATGGGTTTTCCTGCTTACTCTGCGTCTTCATCTTGTCTGCTTTGTTTGCCGATTTTGCATAAGCGTCAACTTCGATTGAGGTACCAATGATCCCCCTTGTTTCTAAATGGAGAAGAGTATTATGCCGTTTATTGCACTTCATGCATGAACGAGCATTTTCTCGGTGAAGACACTCCATCAGAAGCTTTGTAATGGGGTCTGAGTATGGAATTAGCATTGGATGTTTGGCATTGTATGAGAGATTTGACGCTTCTAAACGTCCTCCCACTCTGATAATCTGATCTTCGTCAAAAAATGGGGCGAGACTACTTATTGGGCTTGTCTTGTTAACTTCGCCAAACTTCTTTAGCTGCTTAATTTCTTCTTGGAAATCTAATTTTTGCATCTGCCGAATAAACATGGTGAGAGCATTCTCTAATTCGCATGGTGTTATTGTAAGCGTTCCCGGTGGCCTAGTTTTATCCTGGGTCATGAATCGTCTTATGTAGACGATAATGCGCTGCAATTTTCTGAAGCTGCCCTTGTGGTTGATTTTGTATATAATATCATCTACCTCATTAGCGGCCATCGCCATGGTTTGTTGCACCAAGGATTTTTTCCGTTCAGCATTACTGTCGGGCTGCTTGCCCTTAGTATACGGTGGTGGCCATAATGACTCATTTCCATGTAAGAATAGAGGACCGAAAAACCATAGACTGCAAGCGGCTAGTTTTTCTGGGGATAAACCTCTTGATACAACATCGGCTGGATTCAGTTTTGTGCTGACGTGGCGCCACTCTGTGGTCTTTGTTAATTCTTGTATTTTAGCAACTCTATTTCCTACAAAGACTTGAAACGTTGCTGGTTCTGAGTTAATCCATGCCAACACTATCTCTGAATCCGTCCAACAAAAGGTTTCAACATTTTCGTAGCCCAAATCTCGCTTTATCCTTGTGACTAGCTGAGATGCCAATAAAGCTGCACATAGCTCCAAACGTGGTAGCGATTGTCGTTGTAACGGGGCCACTCTAGATTTAGCACACAGCAGATGTACCAATAATCTCTTGTCTTCAGTGAACGCGCGTAGATAAACAGCTGCACCATACGCCTTCTCAGAGGCATCAGAAAAGGTGTGAATCTGGAGTGCTGTTGGTTTTGAACCACCGTATACATGTCGTGGGAACTTTAGATTGTCCACCGCCTTTAAGTGGTCTCGGAAGTGCAACCAACTATCTCGTAGTTGCGCGGGAAGCTCGTCGTCCCAATCAAGTTTTTGCTGCCACAATTGCTGCAAAAATATCTTTGCTGAGACCACTACTGGCGCCATTACACCTAATGGATCAAAAAGACTTGCCATATCTGAGCTCACGACCCGTTTCGTTATTCTATCATTGTTTCTGCATCTAGTTTTGACCCGAAACTGGTCATGTTTAGGTAACCATGTAAGTCCCAACGTATTTATTTTGGCATTGGCTTCGTGGTCAACGTTCAGCTCGACCTCTTGGTCTGTAAGTGGAATGCCTTCTAACAGCTGAGGATGATTCGAGCCCCATTTTCGAAGCTTGAACCCCGAATTCTTCAAGATGCCAATAAGTTCTTGCTGTGTTTGCTTTGCGTCGTACAAGTTGTCTGCGCCTGTCATAACGTCATCCATGTAAAAATCCTCACGGAGGGCTCGAGCTCCTTGAGGGCTCCTGAGTCGGTTTTGCTGTGCGAGGGTTTGCAAGCATTTGGTAGCTAGATATGGTGCTGACCTGGTTCCATACGTAGCGGTGCAGAGTTGATAGACCTTTAACTTATCCTTGGGACTACTTCTCCAGAAGATTAATTGGAATTTTCGATCTTCATGCCGCATCAAGATTTGCCGGTACATCTTCTCAATGTCTGATGTAAATACATATCGTGGCAATCGAAATCGAAGGAGAATGGAGAACAAATCACTCTGAATAGTTGGGCCGGTGTGTAAAATATCATTTAGTGAGTAGCCCGTCGATGTTTTACAGGAGGCATCAAAAACCACCCTGAGCTTGGTGGTACTGCTCTCAGGCTTAAGCACATAGTGATGTGGAAGGAAATAAAATGGTGAGCTCACTTCACTAAGATTTATCTCCTTCATATGGCCTAGCTCGGCGTATTCCTCCATGAATCTTGTGTATTGCAACTTAAGTTCGATATTTTTTTCCAACTTTCGTTCAATTGCGTAGAAGCGATTTAATGCGATTTGTTTTGATTCCCCGAGGACTTCAGGATTTTCTGACATCGGTAGCGCAACGATAAATCTACTCGATTGGTCCCTTTCAACTGTCTGTGAAAATTGAGCTTCACATCGTCTTTCTGCCTGTGTTAATGTTGAAGCCGACGTGTTTAGATCTTCAAGTTTCCAGAACCGTTCCATGAGCTGGCTGGTTCTATCTTCATCTTCACTATAGATACCACAAGTTGCCGCTATCGATGATGCATTGTCAATTTTTCCTGTAATAATCCATCCAAGCGTTGTGCTCTGTAGTACTGGCAGACCATCTCCTAATTTGACCTGACCGGCTAATAGCAACTGGTGGTAGAACTCAGCTCCCAATAAAATATCGATTTTAGCTGGTATGTTAAATCGTGGATCTGCTAAGCTGATATTCTCCGGAATGGGCCAGCCAGTACTGTCCAGATATTGCGTTGGTTGGTGTGTTATGATACTGGGCAGTACGAATGCCTCAATGCGGGCAGTGTAGTCGCTTGCTCTCGATCTCATTTCGGTATTTATTCGTGTCACCGATTCTCGCTTGCCCTCACCAACACCAAGAATCATCATCCTGTCAGACTTCCGTGATATGTTGAGTTTTTTAGCCACTCTTTCAGTGATCAAATTTACTTGTGATCCTGAATCAAGTAGCGCACGACATTCTAACGTTTGGCCGTCATTAGCAACGAGATTTATAATTGCTGTTCCCAGCAGAACATAGCCCCTGTGTCCGGCATTCTGTGATGCGATCAGGACTATTGATGGGTTTTCCTGCTTACTCTGCGTCTTCATCTTGTCTGCTTTGTTTGCCGATTTTGCATAAGCGTCAACTTCGATTGAGGTACCAATGATCCCCCTTGTTTCTAAATGGAGAAGAGTATTATGCCGTTTATTGCACTTCATGCATGAACGAGACTGGCAATTCTTGGCAACATGTCCTGATTTCAGACAATTGGTGCATAAGCTCTGTTTGCGTACTAGTGATAGACGCTCCTCTGGTGCTAGTTTGAGGAATGCTGGGCAAGCGAACAGTGGATGATTTAGATTGCATGATACACATGCCTTATTCGGTGAACCTGATGTGACTGAGGCTACTGTCCTCGTCCCACAAAGCCTTCTTGATAACCGTCCGCTGCCTACGGCTTCAAGCGACTGGAAACGCCGCTCAAGAAACTCCAGGAATTCGTTCAATGGTTGTAATATTCGTGGGTTCTTCAAAGACTGCTCATAAAGGCTTCGAGTTTCCTTGTTTAATTTTCTCACCACGATATGTAGGATTATTGGATCCCATGTCGTTGTATCAATTCGTGAATTAATCAAACCCATGCAGCATTCCCTTGTTGTGTCATGGAGGTGTTTAATCTCAGCTGCTGAGTCACCAGTTATGGTCGGCTGGGTAATTAACCTGTCCAGTATTCGTGCAACTGTCAGCCGAGTATTGCTATACCTTTCTGTGAGAATGGTCCACGCTGAGTCGTAATTCTCACTGGTTACAGGTAGATGTCGGATGAGACGTTCAGCCTCGCCTTGCAAGTTCGTCTTCAAAAACCACATCTTTTCAACGTTGCTTAGTGATTGGCTGTGTATCATTTGTGAAAACAGGTCCTGAAACTGTGGCCATTTTAAGTAATCGCCATCGAAGATTGGCACAGTGACTTGTGGCAGCTTCAATTTTGTACTTCGCATGCCTTCTACTGATGTCAAACTCGATTGCAGACACGTTTGTAGGGATATCAATGTATTTTGCACCCGATCTTCAGCCTGCAAATAGGCGTCCAAATTGAACTCTATATCGCCTGTTCCAGCCACCATCATTTCTTGATGCTGTCGGATCTCACTCCAATATTGATTTAGAGTGGAAATTTTCAACTCGTAAAATGGTCTTGATTGCCCATCTCCGATTGTTTCTATAGCATCCATTAACCTTGTAATGGCTTGCAGTTTGAACTGCTGCTGATGAAGAAGACTATTGACGCCTTCTCCATAATTCCGGCTGGTATCGCCTGCTCCACTAGAAGAGTCGACACCTTTCGCTAACAGCTGCTGCATGCTGTCAAGTGCCTTTGCGAACTCGGAATGTACTTGCGCAAAATATTGCTTGTGAAAGTACTCATGATCAGCCTGAGTTTCAACAAACTCTGCCAATTCCTTGTCCCGATCCTCGAATTGCTGCCACAATTCCGATAACTCCTTAATGCGCTTCTGCAAGTATTCCCTAGTTTTACGGGGTAGAGAATCCTTCTTAAAGTTTCTTATAATGTTTATTATTTGTTTGCCAGTCTCCGACTGCTGCTGCACCAAGAGCGCAAATTTAGGATCCATCTCGCTTATCAAATCGCCAATCTTCGTCAAACAGGAACGTGAACGAGTGTAACACCGATCACGTCGGGGTCACCAAGAATTTAATGTTTAGATTTAACGATTTCGTAGGAAGGACCAGGGCGAATCGCCAAGATCTGTGTTGGGGTGTGACTAGCACTTTAACTAGCACACCAATCAAAACCCTGAAATGAATGTTCAAAGTTAATAATTTCCTAGGAAGGACCAGGGCGAATCACCAAGATCTGTGTTGGGGTGTGACTAGCACTTGAACTAGCACACCACTCAATAGCCTGAAATGAATGATCGGAATGAAAAGCTCAACGCTTGAACGCCAACTGATTTATTTTCCTATTCTAACATTCTTATATACGAATTACAAGTTAAAAACAAAAAATATACAAATTGCATATACAAATTACAAGTTAACAAAAATGTTGCTGAGGCAGCGTCCCACGAATTCACATGCAATTCGTGGATACAGTCGACTCATATTTTCTGTAAATACGGAATGTTCATGGGAATGAAATCATACTAGTCAAAACAAACTGCTGACTGTATCTACGTTGCATGTGCATTCGATGTAGACGATGTCTAGTGGTGTCGGATGGTCCTCCGGCAGACGATGGAATTTGATGATGTTCATTAGCATTGCATGTGCATTCGATGTAGATGTTGTCTAGAGGTGTCGGATGGTACTCCGTCAGACGACGGAATTTGATGATGTTCATTAACATATATATATATATATATATATATATATATATATATATATATATATATATATATATATATATATATATATATATATATATTGCAATTGGGTTTTTTGCCTGTAAACGGATTACTTAAATAAATATACATATATATATATATATATATATATATATATATATATATATATATATATATATATATTGCAATTGGGTTTTTTGCCTGTAAACGGATTACTTAAATAAATATATATATATATATATATATATATATATATATATATATATATATATATATATATATATATATATATATATATATATTAGGGCGGGCCAATTTGTATGGAGCCGAAAAATTCGATTAGACCTGCCCCCTAGGATGATTCTATGGACAATTCTAAGCAACTTTGCCGAAGGAACCATAGGTCTATCTCGATTTTCGAGTCTCCCACTTTTCCCTATAACATCATTTTGATTCAAAATTCGTTTTTTTATTCATCGTTATATTATCTTTTTTATGTGTATATGGGGGGTTTTTGGGGTCGAGAAATTCATTTCTGATCTTTATTTTTACCTATGACTACCGCCAGAGGGCGTTTCATGCATATTTTAACTATTTTTCGTCTATTTTCCGAGAAAAATTACAAGTTTTTCGGTAAAATTGATCTTTATTTAATTTTTTTCAATGAAAATTCAAATTAAAAAATAAGAACATGTGTAAAAAATAAAAAAAATGAATTTAGTGAGAAAAAAAGCGACAAAGTGTTGTTGCTTTCAAGTCAACAACGCATTTATTTAAAAAAAAACATCGGTAAAACATCATTACCGACATATTTTGTGAAAGAGCACAACACAATGACATTTATGAGTGTTCAGTTCATTAGTGTTTGAGCATCATTTCAGTGAAAGTGAATTATAAATTTCCTGCCAGTGAATAATTGTGAAATTCAAAAAGAATTAAAAGGTATGTGTTAAAATTTTGTAATTTAATACACATAGGCATCGATGTTGTTCTCTTGCTTGGTTACTTTTTTCTGAAATATGTAATACATTGTAATGTATTTATATGTATAGCATGTAGGAATAATGTGCGTTGGAATAATGTATTAACTGGTCCTTAGAGGCGAAATGTCGGTTGACATATGAGTAAATGCTGTTGATCACATATGAGTTATGCCAATTTGTAGGTGGAAAAAATATATTCGAACCAAATGTTTTGAAATATACTAATTTCAGTTTTTTAAAATTTTTTTAGTAAAATTATACAATGGATCCAAATGCATTGCCGTCTACATCTCAAACCGCAACAACATCAACAAGTACCGAAAGTCATTTGAAGCATTTGCCTTCGCACGATGTTGCTGTTTTTGGTGCATCTTGTGATTTGAGTGGACTCGATCTGCCAACGAAACAGGATATTTTAAGATGTTTTTTTTTCTTGGCCGAACGTGCTAAACTCCAAAACAAAATGTTTTCGTATAAAACATTCGTACCGCACGTAACAGACAAATTGATTGAAATTTGGAGTCAACTTAATGTTGAAATTCTAACCAAACAAAGTGTTGTTAGAAAATTGGGTACATTGATTGACAAGTATCAAATCGAAACTAAACATTCAAATATCGCCTCATTCAGAACGTTCGAGCAATCTACAAAAGAATTATTTTACATCGGCAAATGTCAATGTGACTTGAAAGCAGAATTATGCTCATGTGGATTGATTCCAGATCATTTGAAAGAGTTCATGCGAGATCAAAATAATGACAGAAGATTGACGATACCGGAATTCGTGCTAGAAGTTGAAGAGCCAGCACCAACGTCAACAATAATACCAACAAGCGTTGAACAGAGCCATTCAGCATATGAACCAAGTACTGATATAGATCAGCCAAGTTCAAATCCACAAGATATTCCGCCAATGATACGAGGACCGTATACTCCCAGATACGATGCTTCGAACTTCGCTGCGATGTGTGATCGATTTGGTGTGTCTGATAGAATAGCAGCAGCACTCGCAACATCTCTTATGCAAGACATTGACGTAAAAGATGCACATGGCAATCCTATCATCATGGATAAAAATAAAGTGCGTCGAGAAAAGGCCAAATGCAGAGAAGAACTGCTTCGTAAGCAGTATGATGCATCCAATTTGATAGCATTTTCATTCGACGGCCGAAAAAATGATGCTTTAACAATGGAAAAAATCGATGAGAAGTTGCATGCAAGGATGGTGAAAGAACCACATCTAGTTGTTTTGAAGGAACCAAATTCTCAATTGATAGGCTACACAAAAGTCGAAAATGAAGATGCTGAACACAAATTGATGACATTTAATGCATTCTTCGTCGAAAAAGAAATTGCTCTCGATGCATTAATCGGCATATGCTGTGATGGTGAGCCAACAAATACTGGCGTAAGAAATGGGATTTTGCGTCGATTTGAATTGCATTTGAATAGACCGCTGCATTGGTTTGTGTGCATGCTGCACTTTAACGAGCTGCCATTTCGTCATTTGTTTGACACTTTGGAAAGATCATCGACCACTGGACCACGAACAACAACTGGAACGTTGGGCAAACAAATTGAAACTTGTGAAAATCTTCCGGTATGTATCATTTGTCATTTTTCTCATCGATTTTTTCCATTATTAAATGGTAAAATTTAATTCATCTCATTTCTTTTTTTTCAGCTTGTAGATGAATTCGAGATAATCGTGCTAGAGAACATGCCACCTGATTTAGATCCATTTGAATTATCCACCGATTCAAAGTACTTATACAAAATGGCCAATGCAATTTCGAATGGTGTTGTTCCTGCGGATTTATCTCACAATAAACCAGGACCAATAGCACATTCACGTTGGCTCACCAAGGCGAATAGATTGTTGCGGTTGTATGTGTCAACTGAAAATCTATCAAGGAATTTGAAAATTTTGGCAACATACATAATGAAAGTGTATGTGCCGATGTACTTCAACATCAAGTACTATAATTCGGTGGTCTTCGGTAGTGTATTATTTTACAAATTCATTCGTTGGACACAATATTTGGATACAAATCTACGCGGAGTTGTGAATAATGTCATTAAAAACAATTCATATTACGCACATTCCGAAAATATTTTGTTAGCGATGTTATTTGATGATAAAAAAGAGACACGAAAAATCGCAATCAAGAAAATTTTACACTACCGAAGAAATCTGTACGACCCGGCACATCTTAGAGTTTATCAAAAACCTTTGATAAACTTCAATTGTACAGATTATACGAATATGATTGATTTAAATAGAGATGATGTCTTATTCGAACCACCGTTTACGTATAGCATTCCGTATGATCATTTGGAACAATATTTAGAATGCGATGATCCACCATTGCCTGATCCAAGAATTCCGGTACACATACAAGCAACGGAAAGACATGTTCAATTGCTGGCTAGCGTTTCTAAACGTGTTTTAGAAAAGAGTCGACACAGTGTTATGGCAGTTACATCAGAAAGCCGTGCAAAATACCCCCGACTTGAAAGCAAAAAAGACTTTCAAAAATAAGTTATTTCGCTTTTCTTCCACTAAATTCATTTTTTTTTTTATTTTTTACACATGTTCTTATTTTTTAAGTTGAATTTTTGTTGAAAAAAATAAAATAAAGATCAATTTTACCGAAAAACTTGTAATTTTTCTCGGAAAATAGACGAAAAATAGTTAAAATATGCATGAAACGCCCTCTGGCGGTAGTTATAGGTAAAAATAAAGATCAGAAATGAATTTCTCGACCCCAAAAACCCCCCATATACACATAAAAAAGATAATATAACGATGAATAAAAAAACGAATTTTGAATCAAAATGATGTTATAGGGAAAAAATCTTTTTTTGAAAAGTGGGAGACTCGAAAATCGAGATAGACCTATGGTTCCTTCGGCAAAGTTGCTTAGAATTGTCCATATAATCATCTTAGGGGGCAGGTCTAATCGACACAAAATTTGGCCCGCCCTAATATATATATATTTAGATATATATGTATATATTCATATATAACCATATATTTATATATATATATATATATATATATATATATATATATATATATATATATATATATATATATATATATATATATATATATATATATATATCAGCAAAATGATTAAGAGAGATAGTCTCTGGAGTGGCCAATCCGATTGAGCTGAAATTTTCGGATTACATAGATGTATAAATATTATTTTTATTATTATTTTTATATATATTATTATTATTATATATATTTCGTGGCGGCGGAAATTTTAGTGAATTTTCAGGTACTCGTATATTTCCATGCAGTGCAAATTTTTGTTAAAAAAAGTATACGAAACGAGATCTTATTATGCTTATAGTTTGTTTTATGATAAAAAATTGGAAATTTTGAGCCTTTTGTAGGCGCTGAGTGCCTAAAAGTAGGCACGCATGGACTTTCAAGACTGTGCGGGTAACTCTGTAAGTAAAGCAGGCTCCTGAAAAAAAATCCTTCAAATCATCGACATTCCTGAACATGTTTTTGATTTTTGAAAATAAACTCAAATAATGGATAAATTTTGACTTTTCTCCATGAAGCTCCATGAAGTAAAATCAAAATTATCAAAATTCCGCGGCTAACAAGAACGGCAACCCGTGATCAAATTATCTCTATTTCCAGCACTCAAAACTTCTGTCCACGAGAACTGACGTACGGATAATGCGATGAAAATTTACAGGACATGTTGGTATTAACTAGGACCAGGTCTGGTAGAAGTAATTTTGGAAATACAGGCAACACTGTGACAGTGGTGCCATTTGGAAAAGTCGCTGAGAAAAAAAATCGGTTTTTGGCCTATAGCTTCTGATTTAGCCACCAGATTTCCCCACCAAAATTCACGCAGTAAGTGAATCTTACTCTAAGATAGATCTCATAGAAATTTGGTTGAAAAATTGGTATAAAGTCGCCAGCTGTGGCAGTTTTGGTCTCCTAAATATTGTAAATTTGCTCAGGAAAATAAAGGTTATTTCCCTATAACTTCCGATGCAGTTACGAAATCCAAACGAAAGTCATGCGATTAATGGATTTTAATGCGTTTCCAATTCTGTAGGAATTTCGTTGAAATATTGTGAAAGGGCTGCCAGCTATGATGAATTTCGTAATTTATTGACATTTCTTTATCGAGTGATGTTGTCCTAAAATTTTCAAATGGGAATGATCCTGCAATGACAATTAACAAAAAATATTTAAGTTTGAAAAACCTTAAAAGTTTTGTCGGTGGTAACCCTAAAATTATATTCACGCCAAGAACTTACAGCGCAGCCATTCAATCGAAACGAAATTCATAGGGTTGCAACACACATAACAACACATGATTGCCAGCACCAGACAATTTCGTAAATATTACACCTATAGATGCTTCCATTTCATATTCATAAGCAAAGCATTTACAAAAAAAACTCTAGCGCACCTGAACCGCTAGAAACACTAATGTTCGAAGAACAGTAGAAGAATCGTGCAGGTTTTGAGTGCATATTCCACCACATGCGCTGCTTATTACGGCCAAATTGTTTCAAATGCCACGTTTTACTTTGGTCTCAAGAATGCATTATAACTCATATGGTAGAAGGTTTCAGATATTACCACTGGCATGAATTTCAACGTTTATGAGAGCAAAACACGGGTTAATTATATTCGTTATCAGTTGCTTATTTCACAAAATTTTGAAAGCAGCATCTCATATAACATCAATGAAGAACATGCTCAGTGCCTGCAGCACTGTAACTGAAGTTGGTGTTTGGGGCTGTGATCCGAAAAAATTGCAGAACTTTGGGAATTGAAACATCGGTTATTTATTTTCATTGTAAATGTTTCCGGTATGAATACTAACTGTAAGCATTTATTGATACAAAAGTAGCACAACTGACTCGTGCTGGCATCCTTTCGCCAGTATCAAAGCCAAGAATATATCACATCAGCTTCACGTTGTTATATAACATTTGAAGTTATAGGAGTATAAAGAAATTTAGGGTTGCCTGCAGCGAGTTTTTTCAAATAATCGAAAGCTTAATATTTGCTGTTTATTGTCACTACAATATCATTACCAATTGAAAATTCTACGATAAAACCGCTTAATAAAGATATTCCAAACAAACACAAAACCAACAATAGCTGGCAACTCTATCATGGCTTTTCAACAAAATTTGGCCTGAATAATGTCTATAATAGGTTCCATTTATAGTATGAAATTCGTGTTGGTTTCATGACTGCACTGGAAGTTATAGGGCAAAAAGTTTTTTTTTCCTGAGCGAATTTTCGAAACTAAAGACACAAAAATTACCATAGCTGGCAGCACCAGTCAAATTTTTCAACCAAATTTCTATCAAACAGAGTTTAGAGTAAGGTTCAACTACTGTGTCAATTTCATGAAAATCTGGTAACTTATTCACATTTCATAGGGCAAAAAGCATTTTTTTTTCTTTGTAATTTTTCAAGATGGCACCACTGGAACAGAGTTGCCTACAATTCAAAATCGCTTCTATCAGACCTGGCCCTACTTAAGTCAAATGCATTCTGTAAATTTCAATTCTATCTGATTATTGATTCGTGAGTTCCCGTGAACAGAAGTTTTTGAAGCTAAAAATATAGGTTAACTGAGAAAGGGTTACCGTTCTTGTCCGACATGAAATTTCCAAAGTTTTACTTTGACTGTGTAGATTTAACATAAGATTTGTATACAGATTGGTTTTATTGTAGTAACGGACATTTTTTTAGGATATTCGATGATTTGAATGTTTTCACTTCCAAATTTTTATTTTTTCAAATTTAAGACACCAAAATTATCATAGCTGGCAGCTCCAACCGAAATTTTCAACCAAATTTCTACCAAACGTGGCTTAAAGTAAGGTCCAGCTTTTGTGTGAATTTCGTCAAAATCGAACGATTCAATCAGAATTTATAGGGCTAAAAGCAGTTATCTTTTTTAGTGATTTTTCAAGATGGCACCACTGGCACAGAATCACCCGCATTTCAAAATCACTTCTATCAGACCTGGTCCTATTTAAGACCAATACGTCCTGCAAATTTCAATAAATTCTGTTCATCGGATCGTGAGTTTCCGTGAACAGAAGTTTTTGATGCTAAAAATATAGGTAACTTGGGCAAGGGTTACCAGGCGTGCCCGTTATACCATATCAAGTTTTATTTTTTGTCTATGTAAACAAAGCACAAGATTTACATATGAGTGGCTTTTCTTTGAAGAAACGGCATTTTTTCAAGAGAGATGATGATTTGGAGGTTTTCATTTTCAGTGCCTGCCCTTGCTACAGGGTTGCCAGCACGCTCATTAAAACGTACAGTAATCTACAACTAAATAAAACAAACATGCTCTGAAAATTTCGTAATGATGGAATAGCTCTGTCAAAAGTTATCGCAATTTAAAAATTTTCAAATTTTCCCGTTCTCTTTTTAGGCACCCAGCGCACACATGGGGTTAAAAAATTCCAAAACATTATCCGATTCACATGTAAAACTTGTTCGAAATTTATTTCGTCAACTTTATTTTTGCGAAAATTATTTGTGTACGGAATAATAGGTATATTAAAAAAATCACTAAAATGGCCGCCGGCGCCAAAGGGTTAAAGATTATTAACTTTTTGTGAGACCTGGCACTATTCTGCATATACACCAATGTGTCCTGAAAATTTCAGCTCAATCGGATGGCGCGTTCCTGAGATTTTTTCACTGAAATTTTTTGATGAAATATATATATATATATATATATATATATATATATATATATATATATATATATATAGAAATATGAATTTTTGGCCAAAGTGATTTTAATACTAATGTTCTTCTTCGAACATTAGTAATAAGCAATCGATGTTTAAATTTTCCGGTTTTTGGAAATTTTTCGGATGGCAACCACAGACATAGTTTAATCGCTGAAACTTTCGTTGATATCCTTGGATGAAAACGAAATTCAAACGATAGGTTGATGAAGCAGATTGATTGCTGCTGTGTTGGACATATGTTGCCAGCACTGACCATTTTCATGATTTGTGCTTCAGGAAATGCTGTCAGAAAATGATGTTTGTTCCTTTGAGTAAGAAAAGGTCGATATGATAATACCAAGAGGGGTATGAGGTCTTCACACATTTTTAAATCCCTCGGAAATAATTTTTTCGAAAACTAGTTTTGTTGCGGTTCTTATGCGCTAGACTTTTTACTAATGTTCGAACAACATAAGTATAAAAATCGTAAAAATAAAAATATATCTAAAAATAAATATATATATATATATATATATATATATATATATATATATATATATATATCTATATCTATATATATATATATATTTATATATATATATATATATATATATATATATATATATATATATATATATATATACATATATATATATACATATATATATATATATATATATATATATATATTAAAACATCAAAAAATTTCAGTGAGATAATCTCGGGACCGCGCCATTCGATTGAACTGAAACTTTCAGAATACATTGGTGTATATGCAGAATAGGTCCAGGTGTCACTAAATGTCAGTTATTGTTAACGTTTTGGTGCCGGCGGCCATTTAAGTGATATTTTTAATATACCTATTATTTCGTACACAAATAATTTTCGCAAAAATAAAGCTCACGAAATAAATTTCGAACGTGTTTTACATGTGAATCGGATAATGTTTTGGAAGTTTTTAACCCCATGTGTGCGCTGGGTGCCTAAAAAGAGAACGGGAAAACTTGAAAATTTTTAAATTGCGATAACTTTTGACAGAGCTATTCAATCATAACGAAATTTTCAGGACATATTTGCATTATTTAGTTGTAGATTTGTGATTTATTTAGTTGTAGATTTCTTTTAATAAGAGTGCTGTCAACACTGTAGCTAGGGCAGGCACTGAAAGTGAAAACCTCCAAATCATCGTCTCTCTTGGAAAAATGCCGCTTCTTCAAAAAAAAGCCACTCATATGTAAATCTTGTGCTTTTTTTACATAGACAATAAAAAAAATTTAATATGGTATAACGGGCACGCTTGGTAACCCTTGCCCAATTTACCTATATTTTTAGCATCAAAAACTTCTGTTCACGGAAACTCACGATCCGAAAGGGCAGAATCAATTGAAATTTATAGAATGTATTTGTCTTAAATAGGAGCAGGTTTGATAGAAGTGATTTTGAAATGCAGGCGATTCTGTGCCAGTGGTGCCATCTTGAATAATCATTAAAAAAGATAACTGCTTTTAGCCCTATAAATTCTGATTGAATCGTTCGATTTTGACAAAATTCACACAGTTGCTGGACCTACAATAAAACCAATCTGTATACAAATCTTATGTTTTATCTACACGTTCAAAGTAAAACTTTAAAAATTTAATGTCGGACAAGAACGGTAACCTTCTCCCAGTTAACCTATATTTTTAGCATCAAAAACTTCTGTTCACGGGAACTCACGAACCAATAATCAGATACAGCTGAAATTTACAAATTGCATTATACTTAAATAGGACCAGATTCTATCAAATTCTATCAAATCAATTTTGAATTGTGGGCCAGTCTGTGCCAGTGGTGCCATCTTGAAAAATTACAAAGAAAAAAAACTGCTTTTTGCCCTATGAAATGTGAATAAGTTACCAGATTTTCATGAAATTGACACAGTAGCTGAACCTTACTCTAATCTCTGTTTAGCGGAAATTTGGTTGAAAAATTTGATTGGTGCTGCCAGCTACGGTAATTTTTGTGTCTTTGGTTTTGAAAATACGCTCAGGAAAAAAAAACTTTTTGTCCTATAACTTCCAGTGCAGGCATGAAATCAATACAAATTTCATACAATTAATGAAACTTATCATAAGCATTATTTAGGCCAAATTTGGTTGAAAAGCCACGATAGGGTTGCCAGCTATTGTTGGTTTTGTGTTTAATTGCAATATCTTTATTAAGCGGTTTTATCGCAGAATTTTCAAATGGTAATGATATTGTAGTGGTTATTAACTCGCTAGTTATTAACTCGCGTTGATAGCGTTGTTGATCTCGGTGTTGTGATGGATGTGAAACTTCGTTTCACCTTGCACTACGACAAAATTCTTTCCCGTGCGAATAAGCAGCTCGGCTTTATTAAACGACGTGCCAAGGAGTTTAAAAACTTGTGGGCCACAAGATCATTATACACTGCACTTGTACGCCCTCTTCTCGAATACGCCTGTA
>OZ022263.1:115147131-115152131 GCA_963978885.1 Nemotelus pantherinus | reverse complement strand
TTTTTAGGGCAATGTGGTATGGGGTTAAGTTATAATAATTAGCAATTTTCCATTCCCCACCGATAACTTTAACATTTGCAATGTGCTCGAACAATATCCCCGTGTTTTTATTAAACTTCGTGACGTTATAAGGTAGCTCTTGGGCAACTGAGCTCGCAAGCATGCCACATAGGCTTACGATGATCAACCACCACCAAGTAAAAGGTTTGTTGGCTGTGATGGCCATTGCCGGGCTACTTAATTTGGTTTCTGGCTCCACTTTCCGGGACACATTACTGGTTGTTTTTTTTACTCTCCTGTTGAAGCGGTAGCAAGCAAAGTTTAGTAGTTGGTCTTCTGACGACACCGTCCTGAGTTTTTACATCTGCTACCCTAACAAGACCATCGTCGCCGGGAAAAGTGTTGATAATAATGCCCTTGCTCCACTTAGCAGGTGGAGCACATGCATCCTTTATTATGACCAGTTGACCGATTTCAGCGTTCGGTTGAGTCTGTTTCCATTTATTACGAGAGTGCAGTGTTGATAGGTATTCACTTGACCAAACCTTCCAAAACTGATGAACTTTCTCCTGAACTAGATTCCATCTTCGAGTTAATTCGGATTTTGTAAACGGACTATTATCGGGAACCATAACTGAGGTATGCCCTAGCAAGAAATGATTGGGGGTTAAGATTTCTTCATCTTCTGGATCATCTGATATTCCACACAGCGGGCGAGAGTTTAAACACCCTTCGATTTGACATAGAGCTGTATGCATTTCTTCAATCGTGAATGTAGTGTTGCCCATTATTCGTTTAAGATGGTATTTGGTGGACTTCACTGCACTCTCCCACAGCCCACCAAAGTGTGGAGCCCTGGGTGGAATAAAGTGCCACGCAATATCTTCCCGTGCAAGCTTGCTCTCGACGTCTTTATGGGATTGCTTAATTGTTTCATTAAACCTTTCAAGTTGTCTGGAAGCTCCAATCATGTTTCGACCATTGTCACTGTATATGTCCGTGCAAACACCTCTACGAGCTGTAAATCGCCGAATTGCTGCAATCAGTCCTTCCCCCGTGAGGTCACTTACTAGTTCTAGGTGTATTGCTTTTATGGTGAAACAAACAAAGACAGCTATGTACATCTTTTCTGACTTAGCTCCTCTCCCTTTGTGTCGTCTAATATCCAAAGGTCCAGCATAGTCGATCCCAACACACTGAAATGGTTTCGATGGATTGACCCTGTTTTTGGGAAGATTTCCCATCAGTTGAATGTGCCCTTCCTGCCTGTGGCGTAAGCAAGTAATGCACCTGTGCAAACGATACTTGACCGCTTGTCGTCCCTTTACGATCCAGTATTTTCTTCTGAGGCAGGAGAGAGTAAGTTGTGTTCCGCCGTGCAAAGTTTCAAGATGTACTTTGTCTATGAGTAAGTTGGTGAAGTGATGATTTGAAGGAAGGATTATATTATGCCGCTGGTCATACCCCAACTTGGCATTCGCTAGCCGACCTCCAACCCGTAGTATGCCATCACTATCTAACATCGGTGATAGTTCTAATAGTTTACTAGATTTGCTGATTGGATTTCTTCTTGTCAGTGCAGTGATTTCGGTGCTATATCGTTCACGCTGTACCACTTTGATAAGAGTTTTTTCTGCATTTCGTCTTTCGGATGCTGTCACGTATGCTTCAGTATGTTTGTATTTCCAGCGTCTACACCAAGCAGTAATCGTGAGAAGTTTTCCCATGTCTGAGTATCTGGAGATCAATTCATTTCCTTCAAGATTCACCGCAAACATCGTTGCCTCCGGTCTTCTTGCTTCGAGTTGCGTATAAGTTGTTTGCCTAGCTTTAGGCCATTCAGTAGCGGGTAATTTCAACCAACCTGGACCATGCCACCAGATTGAGTCGCCCAACAGGGAGTGAGGTTTGACTCCTCTTGTAGCTAAATCCGCAGGATTCTCCTTTGTCTTTACATGGTGCCACAATTTTATGTATGTATTTTCATGGATTTCGGATACGCGATTGGCCACATAGGTTTTCCACTTATGAGGTGGCTGCTGAATCCAATCTAGAACAATCGTGGAATCTATCCACGCGTGAACCTCTGCTGGTGGTGTTGGAAGGATAGGTACAATCTTATCAATTAGTCTGGAAAGCAAAGTTGCTCCGCACAGCTCCAATCGAGGCAGGGTGATCTTTTTAATCGGCGCCACTCTAGTTTTTGCAGTGAGCAAAGAGACATGTACTCCGAACTCATCGGTTATTCTTAGATATATGCAAACTGCATACGCCTTTTCAGATGCATCACTAAACGCGTGAATTTGCATATTAGTCATTGATTGGGACAGATTTACCCAACGGGGAACTCGAATGTTGACGCAATCTCCGAGTCCCTTCCGAAAATCTTCCCACTGCAACGCCATGTGAGGAGACACTTCATCGTCCCACCCCACTTGTTGCAGCCACAATTGTTGCAACATGATTTTCGCTGTAACTACCACGGGTGCCAGCCAACCCAATGGATCGAATACTTGTGCCGCTTCACTGGTTATTTGCCTTTTGGTAGGTACAAACTTGTTCGAACTTCCAAAACTGTAAGCCTTAAATTTGAACACATCCGATGCGGAACACCATTGGACTCCTAACGTTTTTACTTCGTTTGTTTCGGATGATAGCCACGAATGTTCGTCAATTCGTATGGACTCACTTGGCAGTCCCTGTAGCACTTCAGGGGAGCTAGCAGCCCACTGTCTGATTTCAAATCCTGCTTCTTTTAACAGTGAAATAACTTCATCTCGAGAAATTTGACATTGAGCGAGGGTATCGGCACCTCCCAGTAGATCGTCGACGTAAAAGTTTTCCATCAACACCTTACTCCCTACAGGGTACCTGTTGCTTTCATCCTCAGCTAATTGGTTGATGGTCTTTGTAGCCAAATATGGTGCTGATGCGGTCCCAAAGGTTACCGTTTTGAGCCGATATGTTTTAATGGATTCCTCGGGGCTATCACGCCATAGGATCCGTTGGAGGTCCCATTGGCTTTTCTCCAACCAAATTTGTCGATACATACACCTGATATCAGCCGTGAAGACATATTTGCAAAATCTCCACTGAATCAGCAATGTATATAAGTCCTTTTGTACCACTGGACCAACCTTAATTATGTCATTTAAAGACCACCCGGTACTCGTCTTCGCAGATGCGTCAAAGACAACTCGCACCTTTGTCGTAGAGCTCGATTCCTTGATAACGGGGTGGTGCGGTAAATAGTACGAAACGTTTTTGTTCAACTCGGACTTTGGAACTAACTCCATGTGACGTTGATCCAGATACCCTTGCATGACGTCCTTATATTCCCGATACAGGGACGCGTTTTTAGTCAGCCTTCCTTCGAGAGCAAGAAGTCGTTTTGTTGCCTGCTCATGTGAGGCACCAAGTGTTGACGGGTCGTGTTTCAGTGGCAATTGTACGATGAATTTTCCATCACTGTTTCGGCGATATGTGGCTGAATAGTGCACCTCACACTCGTGTTCTTCTTTCGCTAGTTTGGGTGCGACCGAAATTTCCTCCCACTCCCAGAAACGCTTCAAAGCATCGTTTAAATTATTCTCCGACGTGGTTTGTTCCCAACTAGTTTGTGATTGGCTAACGAGGCAAGATCTCGGATAGCCTTGGACTCCTCCTGAGAGAATCCAACCTAATGCTGTCTCTTGAGCAATTGGAGCACCTGGTGGTCCCATGACGACACCTGGCAAAATGAGTTGTGACAGCTGAGCAGCTCCCAATAAAATGTCAATTCGTGTTGGTACGTGGTAGTCTGGGTCAGCCAAGCTCAAGCCGTTGAGATGTTCCCAATTGGTTTTGACTATACGCAAAGTGGGCAAATCGTCTACAATGTTGTCCATGACCAACGCGTTGACGTTCAGCATTTGACTATTTCCGTAAATTGACGAAACGTTGAAGCTCACCCGTCCATGCACCATTGCAGAGTCATTGCCGATTCCTTGAACCTGTGTGCATGTCTTTCGTTGAGTCAGGTTGAGCTGTCGCACAGCTCTTCGCGTTATGAAATTTTCTTGCGAGCCTTGGTCCAAAAGTACCCTCAGCGCAACCGTTTTTCCGTTCGACTTAACTATGACCCTAGCGGTCGGAAGCAATGTAGTGTTTACTCCTTGGATAGAATTGGACTCAGCTCTGCGTGCATTGGCAACAGTTTTTGACTCAAGTGATTCGAGAGCTGGAGCAACGGTTAATTTACCTGCATCTTGTTCTGCACGTTTAGGCTCATGCAACCATGTATGATGGGTCGCTTGACATTCTCTGCATTTCCACTTTGTTTTACAAGCGCGCATCTGATGGCCTTCCCGAAGGCACCTGAAACACAGATTGCGTTGTTTCGCAAGTTCCCGACGTTCTGGAATCGTGCTTGACTTGAATTTGGTGCATTGGAACACGAAATGGTCCAGTTTGCACACTGGACAAATATTTTGCATGGAGTCTCCTTTTCCATGCTGCTTGACGAATCTTCCGGCATTCGTCGTAGAATTAAGCGCCCTTGCCTTCACATCACTTTGTTTAACTCCTCGATGGCTTCCCGAGGATTCAAGTATTAACAATCGCTGCTTCAAAAATTTTTGCATCGATTTCATTGATGGAACTGTTGTGGTTCCTTTTAATTCAAGTTCCCACATCGTACGTGTGTCGTGGTCCATTTTTGACTCACAGATATGGACCAACACTGCACCCCACTGATCCACTGGCTGCTCGAGAGATTGCAACGTTATTATGGCTTCCTGTGTTGTGTTCAACACACGTTCAATTGATTTTGCGGAACCATCCATTGCAGGCTGGGTCAGAACCATCCTAATGTACGTGTTCACAAGCAGTCGGTTGTTATGGAAACGTTCAACAATCACTGCCCACGCAGCTTCATAATTTTCACCACCAAAATTGATATGTTTAATCAGGTTTGCTGCATTGCCGGTTACCGCCTGTTTCAGAAAGTGGAACTTCTCAGT
>OZ022263.1:115139631-115142131 GCA_963978885.1 Nemotelus pantherinus | reverse complement strand
GCTAACATTATTGATTGATATTCATTAAATGAATCGAAATGTTAGGTTTATCACTTCAAGTACTATCTCCCAAGTACTCTTCACATGCGTTGAACACAGTTTGATCATATTTGCTATTCCAATAATTTGAAATGCTAAATGAACACCACGTAGAAAAAAAAACTCTAGCGCACCTGAACCGCTAGAAACACTAATGTTCGAAGAACAGTAGAAGAATCGTGCAGGTTTTGAGTGCATATTCCACCACATGAGCTGCTTATTACGGCCAAACTGTTTCAAATGCCACGTTTTACTTTGGTCTCAAGAATGCATTATAACTCATATGGTGGAAGGTTTCAGATATCACCACTGGCATGAATTTCAACGTTTAGGAAAGCAAAACACGGGTTAATTATATTCGTTATCAGTAGCTTATTTCACATAATTTTGAAAGCAGCATCTCATATAACATCAATGAAGGAAATGCTCAGTGCCTGCAGCACTGTAACTGAAGTTGGTGTTTGGGGCTGCGATCATAGGCGCGCCGTAGGGGGGCCAGAGGGGGCCGGGACCCCCCCAGACCCTAGGTTGGCCCCTCCCAGAAAAATAAATATTTCCAACAGCAGACACCTAAGTTTTCGCCTGTTAGGTTTTTGTGGTTACAACAAGAGTTGTGTAGTGCAGTAGTGTAAGCCTATACCAACTTTCACTACTTATAACTTAGAGACTGTGCTATTTGTGGTATTTATTACGATGTTATGGGACTTATTTCGAGATATGGACGGGAATATTTAATTTCGACAAGTTATACGTAAAGAAAGAGACGAAAAGCGCCTCGCTAATCATCCTTTTTTCATTAAGATTATCTGTTAATTCCTACTAGGCAACATACAGGTATTTAGATAAGAACACTTTTATAAACTGGCGCTTTATGCAATTATGTTTTTCACAAAACATAGTCTGAGTATTAGAATAGTATTAACGTAGAATACAATTTTCGCAGTCATTTGGAGAATAAAAATGGTATCGCGGCCACTTTTACGCTATTTTAGAAGTAAATTCTAATTTGGAAGTAAATACTTCCACTGAAAATTTAATTTTAATGTTATCAAGAGAAACACGTCTTGAACGCTTTTTACAAAATATATTATTGATTCTTATTTTTCAATATTTTTAGATACATTTTTCTTAGCCTACTTTATATTATTTTATTGTATAGTGCTGTGTGGATATGTGATTGTGGCTTGTGTTATGTGTTCCCACACTATCTATGACCTACTTGGTTTAAAAATAACTGCATCAGAAATTCCCGATTGGGAATCTTACAAGTTTAGAGTTGACTGTATAAATATAGTATCAAATTCATCAATCGTATGCATTTTATTCTAAAAATCGTGTGAAAGATTTGTGTTTACGTACTTATGGTAGCTACAAGGTTGCCCATACATTATTTAGAAACTACAGAAACTTATTTTTTATGCCCATTGATGAGTCTTGTAAATTTTGGGATGACTCGGTGTGAAGCTATCACAATACGAAATTTTCCATAGAATTTCCATTGTTGCCAAAAATAAACCAAAATTTCAGTTCGACCAAACTTCGCGATCCGGATAAATTATCCAGATGGTAAAATTCATGCACAATGTGAAAGCTCGAATAGTACTTTGAGGACAGTAAGTGATATGGTGCTTGAACAGTCTTGGAATATTGTCAAGATGAACCAACATTGTTTGGAAAAGGTTATCGACCTTACGACGTGTCTCAGTCGCCAAAGATGTGCTTTCAGAGGACATGATGACAGTGGTGCCAGTGATAACCGTGAATTTATTTTGGAATTTTGTACATTATTCGCGAAGCATGATTCAACTTTTGCAAATAATTTTAAAAACAAGGTTGCGAACTGCTGTAGTGGCAAAGCACAAAATGAATTAATAAAAATAGTTGCTGAAATCGTTCGCGAGGATAATACAGCTGAACTCAAAGAGTGCGGACAGATGTCCATTATGGTAGACGAAGCAAGGGTCCACAAAAAGGAACAACTCTCTGTGGTTGTCAGATTTACTAAAGAGCTAGCAGTCGAAGAAAGGATCTTAAACTTTGTAAACTGTTCAGGAGCTAGAAATGCCTCGTATTTAGCAGATATAATTTTCAGCCTGTTAGCCAGCTACGGACTTAGTGTTTTGCTTGTTGTTGGACAGTCTTATGATGGTGCTAGTGTCATGTCAAAACAAAAAAGTGGTGTACAAATCTAAATTAAAATGAAACACCTTGCAGCCACATTTGTACACTGTCTAGCTCATAAAATTATCCTTGTTGTGATGGACACATTTTTCACAATCGAAACGTGTACATCCTTTTTCAATGCCATCAAATCCCTTTAACTACACTTTTCGAAGCCATCACAACACGAATTGTTGAAGCAGCTTGAAGAGGCAGTTGGTCTGAATTCAAGGCGTAGAATGATAAGTTTAAGCTCTACTCGTTAGTTAATGAGATTTCACAATTGCAAATATGTGGTCGA
>OZ022263.1:115059631-115134631 GCA_963978885.1 Nemotelus pantherinus | reverse complement strand
ACAATTTTCTACGATTTCTTGCAACAGAGCTAGCAGGCTATGAAGACAACTATATTTCAATTACAGCAAAAATCTATTCAAATATATTGCGTAAACGCTCACATCAGTTCATCTCATATGCCTCCAAATTCAAATTCATATTCGCCACTCTGACGGCAGCTTCATGAACCTTCACTTAATTCTATTATGGGCAAATTAACCGATCGACTTCAATTGAGTGAATTTTCGTTCAGTTTCAGCGCTCACTTAAGTTCACTTAATTGCATTATAGTTCTACCTTAAGGAAGGTTGTTTTACAGAATGTGAGACTCCTGTTAAAGCTTTGTAAGCTTGCAGATATAAATTACATAGCAGCGGAAAAAGAGTGTATTTTGGTCTGTTTCTGATTGGCTTCTGCCTTATAATAAGAATTAGGTATTAATTTAATAAGACGAGACATTGTTAATTTTGTTTCGTCATCTTCTTAAGTAGAATGTATGAAGAAATTAAGAGTGTCAGCAGCTTTGAGAGTTTCTTCGATGCTAGAAGTCGATCACCCCTTCAGTCTCATCATTGTCACGATTTTCGTCTTCTCCGACTGCTTCAAGTCCTTTGGTGATAATATTTTGCAAGATAAGTTTTTTTTAACTGTGCCATTCGTGTTCGCCGCAACCATGACCGTTATCCTTTTCTTAGATAGTTTTCCACCAGCACACATTTTACTTTTAAATTTTAAAGTTTTGTCTGGTGTTAGTCTATAAAACAATCCAGTTTTATCGGCGTTAAAGATGGTGTAACTTGGTGTACATGTGAGAGTCGGTACATTGAATCGCGAAGCGAATAACTGGGCTTTATGCTGTAAAATAGAGTACTTCCCGGTTGAAACAACTGAAGCAATGTTTGATCCACTTGATACGCTTGGGAATCAATACGTTATTATTGAACAGCTCTTCAATCTTTCATTTGCTATTCTTTATTGTTGATATGGTAGAGTGAGAAACACCAAACTCCTTTGCAATAGTCACATTTGACTCACCTGCTTCTAAGCATTGAATTATCGCACTCGTTTCTTCAATAGTAAAACATTTTTGTGGCTTAGGCGTTGACATTTTTACGCATACAAATAAGACAAGGAACGGCATCTGAGTTGGTGGCTCGGAATTGCGGGGAAACAATAAACAAACGATCAACTGAGACACGACTGCTTGACCTTACGGAATAACAACACAATTTCGTCGTTATAAACGGACAATCAAGGGCTAAATTCAGCTAAATTACGTCACTATAAACGGTTTGTTGTTATAACTGGAGTCGTAATAAGCGAAAGTTTTGTAATACTATTGTATGAGAAACCAACCAAACCGATTCAACTAAGTCGCTATAAGCAGTCAGACGTTTTAAGCGGAGTCGTTCTAAGCGGATTCTACTGTATATGTAATATCATTTATGACACTGCTTTGCATTTAATCTGCTATCATAAAAGATGTAACAACATCTTACAAACTTCACATAAGGAAATGGGACAAATAGCCTAGTGAAATCCGACATAAAAAAGGTAAAACTTCGGAAAAATTAGGGGAAAGCTGAATTTTGGTGTGAACCTTGGTACTGGCGTGTTGAACAAAATATCAAAAGTCCTCATCAATCCGAGTGCTGCGTTACTTTTTATACGGGGTCAAAGGTCACCAAAAGTGACGTTTCCTAAATATCTCAGTAACGGTCACATCTTTAGAAAAACAATGTGGACGAATTTGTAGCTTAAAAAATGTCCAGCGAAAAAGATTTGAACACTTTTTCTTGTAACCATAACCGTTTTTGATATACAGTAAAACCCGGATAAGTGCATTGACCAAAAAACACAATTAATTGCGCACTTATCCGATGTGAGCACTTATGAAAACCACCTTTAAGTGCTCGAAGGCACTTAAGTCAAACTTCCCTTTTTAAGTGCACCAAGGCACTTAGGTCAAACGTATTTGCTTAAACATTGTTGTATATAAACCATATTATATATATATATATTGCATATAAATTAAGAAACATATACATATCTCTGAACATGAACAATAATATAAAGATATTTAAAACAAAATCCAAAAACTCTAGCGCACCTGAACCGCTAGAAACACTAATGTTCGAAGAACAGTAGAAGAATCGTGTAGGTTTTGAGTGCATATTCCACCACATGAGCTGCTTATTACGGCCAAACTGTTTCAAATGCCACGTTTTACTTTGGTCTCAAGAATGCATTATAACTCATATGGAAGAAGGTTTCAGATATTACCACTGGCATGGGTTTCAAAGTTTATGAAAGAAAAACACTTGTTAATTATATTCGTTATCAGTTGCTTATTTCACCAAACTTTGAAAGCAGCATCTCATATAACATCAATGAAGAAAATGCTCAGTGCCTGCAGCACTGTAACTGAAGTTGGTGTTTGGGGCTGAGATCCGAAAAATTTGCAGAACTTAGGGAATTGAAACATCGGTTATTTATTTTCATTGTTAATGTTTCCGGTATGAATACTAACTGTAAGCATTTATTGATACAAAAGTTGCACAACCGACTCGTGCTGGCAACCTTTCGCCAGTATCAAAGCCAAGAATATAGCACATCTGCTTCACGTTGTTATATTACATTCGAAGTTATAGGAGTATAAAGAAATTTAGGGTTACCTGCAGCGAGTTTTTTCAAATAATCGAAAGCTTAATATTTGCTGTTTATTGTCACGACAATATCATTACCAATTGAACATTTTACGATGAAACCGCTTAATAAAGATATTGCAAACAAACACAAAACCAACAATAGCTGGCAACCCTATCGTGGCTTTTCAACCAAATTTGGCCTGAATAATGCTTATAATAGGTTCCATTAGTTGTATGAAATTCGTATTGATTCCATGACTGCACTGGAAGCTATAGGGAAAAAAGTTTTATTTTCCTGAGCGAATTTTCAAAACCAAAGACACAAAAATTATCATAGCTGGCAGCACCAATCGAATTTTTCAACCAAATTTCTATCAAACAGAGTTTAGAGTAAAGTTCAGATACTGTGTCAATTTCATGAAAATCTGGTAACTAATTCACATTTCATAGGGCAAAAAGCAGTTTTTTTTTTCCTTGTGATTTTTCAAGATGGCACCACTGGCACAGAGTTGCCCATAATTCAAAATCGCTTCAATCAGACCTGGTTCTACTTAAGTCCAATGTATTCTGTAAATTTCAATGGTATCTGATTATTGGTTCGTGAATTCCCGTGAACAGAAGTTTTTGATGCTAAAAATATGGGTTAACTGGGAAAGGGTTACCGTTCTTGTCCGACATGAAATTTCCAAAGTTTTACTTTGAACGTGTAGATAAAGCATAAGATTTGTATACAGATTGGTTTTATTGTAAGAAACGGACATTTTTAGGATATTCGATGATTTGAATGTTTTCACTTCCAAATTTTTATTTTTTCAAATTTAAGATACCAAAATTATCATAGCTGGCAGCTCCAACCGAATTTTTCGACCAAATTTCTACCAAACGTGGTTTTCTACCAAACGTCTTATCCAGCTACTGTGTGAATTTCGTCAAAATCGAACGATTCAATCAGAATTTATAGGGCTAAAAGCAATTATCTTTTTTAGTGATTTTTCAAGATGGCACCACTGGCACAGAATCGCCTGCATTTCAAAATCACTTCTATCAGACCTGGTCCTATATAGGACCAATACAGTCTGCAAATTTCAATTGATTCTGCTCATTGGATCGTGAGTTTCCGTGAACAGAAGTTTTTGATGCTAAAAATATAGGTAAATTGGTAAATTTACATATCAAATTTTTTTTTTGGTCTATTTAAAAAAAGCACGAAATTTACATATGAGTAGCTTTTTTTTGAAGAAACGGCATTTTTGCAAGAGAGACGATAATTTGGAGGTTTTCACTTTCAGTGCTTGCCCTAGCTTCAGGGTTGCTAGCACGCTCATCAAACGCTTCACAAATTTACAACTAAATAATGCAAATATGTCCTGAAAATTTGGTAATGATTGAATAGCTCTGTCAAAAGTTATGGCAATTTAAAAATTTTCAATTTTTCCCGTTCTCTTTTTAGGCACACATAGGGTTAAAAAATTCCAAAACATTATCTGATTCACATGTAAAACACGTTCGAAATTTATTTTGTTAACTTTATTTTTGCAAAACTTAATTGTGTACGGAATAATAGGTACATTAAAAATATCACTAAAATGGCCGCCGGCGCCAAAGGGTTAAAGATTTTTAACTTTTTCTGAGACCTGGCACTATTCTGCATATACACCAATGTGTCCTAAAAATTTCAGCTCAATCGGATGGCGCGTTCCTGAGATTTTTTCACTGAAATTTTTTGATGATATATATATATATATATATATATATATATATATATATATATATATATATATATATATATATATATATATATATATATATATATATATATATATATATATATATATATATATATATATATATATATATATATATATATATATATATATATATATATATATATATATATATATATATATATATATATATATATATATATATATATATATATATATATATATATATATATATATAGAAATATGAATTTTTGGCCAAAGTGATTTTAATACTAATGTTTTTCTTCGAACATTAGTAAAAAAAAGTTTGCTTCCAGCAATGTGCATTATGGTAGAAATATGCATGAATTTTATTCAAAACTACATCTACTTTACTTCAAACTGTAAGAACTATAAATATTTACATATGCTACTAAAGATTGTTATTATTGTTATGGCTCGCATTCGTTTTGATTAATTTTATCTGGTAGAACTGTCGATGAACAAGCTTCTACAATGTTAATTTGACTTCGATAACATTTAATCAGATTTGAAATAATCAGTTAATCTCGTTTGGGATAAGCTTTGGTATTTCGTTTTGAACAGTTTCTCTTCTAGTGATTCTACCTCATAACAATCCATGTTATTAAACTCCAAGTATCTTTTTACAGTTGTCAAAGCATTCAATGTTTCAGACAAACTAGGATGCTCATTTTCTGCATATTCCTCAATCAGAGAATCATCTTCGTCTACCTGATCTTCAGCTGCAGCAACCAGATCTGTTACTTCTGCAATTATTTCTTCGTCAGAAAAAAGTCCGTAGCACTCAACATTTCTATCGCAGAGTACATACTGTTCGAAAGCTATTGGTTCAATTTGCGTGTTCAAATCCAATTCATCCAACAGTAGCGGTTCATCTTCCATTATATTATCCTCAGTTTCGCTTGGGAAAAACCCGCCCTGAAATATTTTTTATCAAATAATTTTCTCGTTATAGAGTTGTCTCAGAACTTACCTTTTGAAAGCAGTTTTTAATAGTGTCTTGTTTGAAAAGCCACTATGCACGCTTGGTGTAGTTGAGAGCATCAAATACGGTAATGGATTTGATAAACTGCTGTAAAGTTAACCCCTTTTCCACGGCAACCAACTGCTTTCTTATCATTATTTGACGGAAGTATGCTTTAAAACAGTGAATAATTCCCTGATCAAGAGGTTGTATAAGTGATGTTGTATTAGGTGGAATATATTCAATTCTCACACTTTCTAAGTTTGGAATGTCAACATTGTGGCAAGGAGCATTATCAACAAATAACAGAACTCTTCTATTTTGTTTTGTCATTTCCAAGTCAAATTCTTTCATAATTTTAATCCACAATGAGCAAGTCATCCAGGCTTTTTGCTGCGAAAAGTACGGCAAAGGTAAGTTTTTCGCTCTAAAACATCTTGGATTTTTTGATTTTCCAATTGTGTAAACTTTCTTATACGAACCATCAGCATTGCATAAAAATAGAAGAGTAAGTCGCATTTTTTGCACTTTTCCGCCGGTTACAAAATCATCTTGTCTTGCTAATGTACCACTTGGTAACGCCTTATAGTATAAACCACTTTCATCCGCATTGAAGATGTTGTAAGGTTCATAATTTAGTATCAAGTGTTTTAAAATATTTTCACGATAATGCTCAGCTCCTACGTGATCGGCATCGGCCACTTCTCCTTGTATTTTTTTGAATTTAATATTCTCTCTTCGCTGCCAGCGCCACAACCATCCATTGCTTGGTTCAAAATCAACATTTAGCTTAATTGCAAATTTCTTCGCTTTATCTAAAAGTACTGGCCCGCTAACTACAGTATTTTTTGCGCGAATTTGGTCGAACCAATTCGTCAGCGCTTTTTCAACACTTTCATATGAACTTTTGCGCAACCGTTTACGTTTACAATTTTTACTTTTCTGGCCGATATCCCTGAGTTTTAGCGCATTCCTTGCGATTCTGTTGATGGTCGAAACATCACACTTGAATGAAACTGCTATTTCTTTCCTGGATTTCGTTTTTCCTTCAACCATGTTAAGAATCTCCAATTTTTGTTTGATTGTAAGCGCTGTGAGTTTTCTACCTTTTCCGGGCATGGCCTCATAAGCACATTCAATTCTAATTCACGCAGCAGTTATTCTTTACACGATTCAAATTCAACGAAACTGTCACAGAAATGCTTCTACACAAATTGACACTACACGAAATACGAAAAACTACACGAAATTTGAATGATTGTAATTTGACGTAAAGAACATGCACCTTAAAAATTCAGCACTTTTTATTTATAAGGCAATGTGTACTTAAAAGGGTACATTTTGGTACATTATTTTCACTACACTAATTGGCAATATGAGCTGTTAGCCGAGTTGGGTAGCTATCCGAAAGGCACTTAAACGGGGATTTTTATACGTGTTCTAATTACGAAAGTAAACTTCCCGCAGAACTTGGGCCGTAAAGCGAGTTGTGCACGTATCCGAGGAGTTGTTAAACGGGGTTTACTGTATATTGATCTAAACATTTGCTACTAACAGCATCCTCTTTCTCAGCGGTATGTTGATGTTATCCGATTTTGATTACGACTTGGAATGTTTGTGAGTTTGTTTTTCTATATTGAAGAGGCGCATAAAAAAAAATATGTATGCAAACCAGTGGCGTGGCGTTCATGGAAGCAAGGGAAGCATTGCTTCCCTTACATTTGGCTGACATAAATTTTGAATTAAATGTTTTTTTTTCGAAATCGTGAAATAATCGCGTATAAGCATTTGTTAAAAAAAAATCTCAAATCAAATTCTGAATGAAAATAATGAGAGAACAACCACGACTTGGAAGCAACGTAAAAATTGCATGTACGAGCGTTTATTTGACCCCATATAGACTAAACTGTCACGTCATTAAAAAAAATGTGTTTATACGACCTGTTTGGAAGCAATGAAGATGTTGCTTCGTATGGGAAATTATCTTCTCAAGAGAGAGACCCAGAGCGGAGCTGTGAACGCATGACTACTGTGGAACTTATTTCTGCGTTCCCCTCACTAGTAGCAGGGTAAATTGTTATTGTTATCATTTGGCTTTGCTTGTACATATTTTTTGTGAATGAAAAATGCTTGCTGTGAGTGAATTTGAGTTACGTGATGTGGCAAGCGTTGCCAGATGTTGTGGATTCGAAAAGTCATTATTTTATGTGTTTTATTTATGATTTATATTATGACATTATTTGTTGTATGTTCTATTTTGTATAGAAACTTTTATGAAGGTGTTTTCAATTGGCGAAGGTTTTTAGTCACTTATAGTCCATAGGGTTTGGTAATAATATTGCATGGTAGTAATAGGTGAAGCTGTAGACTAGAGTTGTGTCGAATTGAATGTGTAAAATTACTGTGTAAAATTGCAAGAGGCTTTTGATATTTAAAATAGTGAAAGGTTGAAGTAGGTGAATGTGTTCACTTGCTCTGTGGGTCAAAATTTTAGAATTTGTCAACTTATTTAACTTTTATATAATTGGATCTCGGTGATTTGCTAAAAAAAAGGACATAATCAACCAAAGAGATGTACATACTTGGTAGTTTGATCGCAAAATTAATAAATGTAAAATTCGGAACGGATTATCGGTTGTTATATTAAACAAAAATAATTTTGCTGGTCATGTGTGCTATTATCAAGCGTTTCAGACATTTGGCGAAATATCGGATTTTGTAATTTAAGCTGTGAACAGGCATGGTACAAATAGCATTGATCATTTCAATTCAGTCCTTTCACTTTCCAAATTTGATTCCAGTGATTTGAAGAATTGCTGAGTAGTCAATATATGTATTATTGCTCACAGTTAGGAAAAATGGAGAAACAATGAAGATACTAAACATTGTGTGTCATTTAAGATGTCAAGAAGAAGCATCACATAGTCATTATTTAAATGCGTATTCTTGCAATAGGGGTAAATCACCTAAAGACAATAAATCTTTGATGTTAATGAAATTTAATGAAATTTAGAAAAGCTAATTCATATCAATAATATTAGATAAAACAACCGATATACCATATCGATCACAACTTTCAACAGCCTTTGGTTACATTACTTCTTCCGGTGCAGTTAAAGAAACTTTCATGAATCTCACAGATGTTTCTGATTACCAAACTGCGTCCCGTTCATTTAACTTGGTTTTGCATACTGCCCAAAAATTCAAAGCCTTGAGGAGCTTCTGTTATATCTGCCAAAACAACTGGATTGCAAACATGTATAAAAGAAATGTTTAAAAATGCAATATTTATTCATATCTTCGAACATCGACTAAATTTGATTTTATCTAAATCGTGCAATAGTATACGCGAACGTAGATTTTTTCCCAATCTATTTCTAGTTTTCCAACAACGGCAATAAGTTTATTTGCTTTGTATTTATTATTCAAAAAAGGCTTCCAAAATTAGCTCCAAAACAGTTGGTTATGAAAATGGTCGGTTATTTTTAACAATTTTTCTATAATAAAGAGCAATTAAAATAACTCGTGGAATATATAAGAGAAAATGATAGTGCTAATTGAGACGAAGAGATCGTTAATAGTGAGCGTGGTCTTTTCGTTTAACGTAAAGATTCTTAGTTTATTTTCCTGTTTAATTTTTTTAAAAAACAAAACAAAAAAAAACATTCTATTCGATATATTTCAGTCTTAACAAAGTAATATACTGTATCATATTCACAAAATGACAAAATTTGAAGATCAAATACAATCTTTAAGAAATAGTTTCACGGGAATCGGGAACGAATTATGGTTGATTTGTGAAACACCACAAGGTCGTTAAACAGCAAGGTGCATAATTGACAACAATGAGAATGTTGTATCATTTCTTTATTTTGAAATACTTGGTAGCATAATCGTTAAAATAAACTCAAGGTTTTCATCCTTAGAAAGTTTCAGATTTTTAAACCTTTTCAATTCTTCGAAGTTTGGCCACTTTCAAAAATATTATATTTCTAGTTCTGGGAATGTTATTATCTTACTGGTAAATATTGATATGGTTTCTTATTGTGTGAAGGACTGTGAACTTTTATTTTCAAAAGAATACAGAATGTCTACTCTTACGTCCCCGTTAGTAATTCCTGGGCGCTTTTATAGAGGGGCTATATTGCACGTTACGAATTTCCGGAAAGCGTAATCAACTATGGACATCAACCAACTGTCACGCCACGTCACTGAGACAAACTTATCAACCACACCCCAGGGTAGATGGAAAAGTGTGCTCCAAAAAGTTGCCACCATCCCCACCCCTCTTTGCCATAAAACTTGTAGGGATATCTGCTCCCTACTCTCTTCTTGGAAATAAACTATATTGCTGCATCATCTATGGGATATTCCACGAAGGAGCAGCACAAAGCAACAACATTGCAGGTGAAAATAGGTTTTGTAACATATCATAGCCCTAGGAGTATGAAAAAGCAAGATAATATCATGGCATAATTCTGCAAACGCTCATTCTTGACATTATAAAAGCTCAACCCGCTGCAGACTATCCCCGAATAAGTTTTTTTTTGCTAATCTAGTGATGCCTGCATAGCGGCACGTCTCGAAACAAATTTGCACATGAAATTACGTGACCTTGCCCTGATCGTTCATGGGATAAAACGGTATGGAAAAAAAAACTAAAAAACCGAGTATTTCGGGGTGATTCGTTTGCGGGGTGGGTAGGGTGTGGGTGTAGGGCAAGTCCTGCGATGTCAAAAATAGGCAATTAACAGGATAAAAAGTGATCTTATCTTGTTTAACAGTGGGCAAAGAGTAGGCAACGAGCTCATATCTGAAGATTTGGGATGGAAGCTCCAGGATACCATATTATGGAAAGGGGGGGGGGGATAACTTTTCGGAGCACACTTTTCCATCTACCCTGGAGTGTGTTAGATCAGTTTGTTTACATATTTTTTTCATGCGCTTCTTAAACATAGAATAACAAACTCACAAACATTGAAAGGTCTTTATTGCATTGAAAAAACATTCCAAGCTGTAATCAAAATATATCTCAAAAACGGTTATGGTTACAAGGAAAGGAAAGCAAATTTTCTAAGCTACAAACTTGTCATGGATTGTTTTTCTGAAGACGTGACCGTTACTGAGATATTTGAAAGGTCACTTTTGGTGACCTTTGACCCCGTATAAAAAGTAACGCAGCACTCGGATCGATGGGGACTTTTGACATTTTGTTCAACAAGCCAGTACCAAGGTTCACAGCAAAATTCAGCTTTCCCCTAATTTATCCGAAGCACCATGTTAAATTTCCCCGGACTAAAATACTATCAATTAATATCAGCGCAGAGTGCGTAGAAATCGTGGTAGGGATTACATAATTTATTATGCTGTTTACGTGTTTATCAAGAAAGTTATTAACAATTCGTTGCATAATAGAACTAAGTGGTAAGAGTATTTCGAGTACATGTTACATACTGTCATTTTTAGGAAATAACGAATATCGAAAATAAATTCTATGAGCTTTTAGTTGAATAATAAGCTATAGTCATTAAATTATTGGCTCTTATGTTCAAGTTTGAATTAAAAAAATCAAGAAAAGAAAAATATTTTAACTACACATTTAACTTTCCACAATTCTTCAAACATTTATTTCTCACTTTAAACTTATCCTCGTCCATTTATATTTATCTTAATTTATATTTATATCTTCGTTTTGAACAATGAACTTGCGACTGAAAAACATGGTAGTGTTGTTGGCGGTGCTATTTTTGGCACGTGTGACAATATGTCAAAAAGCTAGCTACAGAATCAAGTAAATTAAGAGCGCTCTTTATTAGATCAATTCGAAGTGATCAAAGTCAATAGATTTTATTATTGAATGGTATTAAGAGAAACGCAAATGTGCAGACGATTGTTTCGATAAGAAAATTTTTTTAGCGCAATAGAACCACTAGAAAAACTAAGAAGAGGAATCATGCAGATTTTGAGTGTATATTCTATCAGCCGTATTACAGCCAGCCTGTGTCGAAGGTTATGTACCGTTTTGATCACAAGCATGCATTAAAACACATAGTGTGGTTTTCAAGATTACCATTTGCATGAATTCCAAAACTTAGGAATGTCAGTCATTGCTACTTATATTCAATATCGGTTGTTTACATAACTTTGAAAGCAGCATATCCTGTAATATAAATGAAGAAAATGCTCAGTACTTGCGACACTTTGCCAGCACCGCAACTTAACGTCTACCACAACTGCTTCCCGTCGAAATTAGTATACCCTGTGAATCTCCTTTACATCCGGTTACTTCGTCGAAAGAAAGATGTTTAGGGTTATCATACCAAAAGTTTCCAGAACTTGGAAAATTAAAATATTGATTACTTATTTTCACTGTAAATTTTCGTCATATGAAACTGCTGCAGAGAATAAAATGATAGCTGTGCAATGCTCTGGACAATTGAGCTTAGATGTATATAAAGGTAAAAGTGAAGAAAACAAGGTTATGTTTACCACTGTTCTGTATATTTCTGATCTTGCAACTAATTGGATTTCATTGAGTCAAATCTTTAAAAGTGGTGGCTAGGTAAAGTTTGATAGATCAGGCTGTCATTATGAATAATAAAAGTCAGGTAATAGCAACAGCCAGCTCAATCAACAACATGTACCGGCTAAATATGCCCGGAGGAGGCTCTGCATGCATGTCTGATGTTGAAGAAGACCTTTACCTGTGGCACCAAAGAATGGGGCACCTAAACTTCAATAGTCACAAGAAAATGGCATAATATACCAACCATGTAATTATCTCCGCCAAATCAAAAAACGTGACATGTGTTACCTGCATCGAAAGTAAACAACTACGATTAGCTTTTAAAAATATATGCTCAGAAACTAACAGGCCTCTTGAATTAATCCACTGATATATATGCGGGCCTATGGAAACACAAACAATAGGAGGTGCTAAATACTTCATTACTTATCTTGATGATTATTCTCCGTAACAGGAATGACACTCTGAAGAAATTCAAAGATTTTAAGCTTGAAGTCGAAAATTAGCTTAGTGCTCATATAAAAGTCCTGCGAACAGATGATGGCCTAAAATATGTCAACAATAGTTGCTCAGACTTCTTGAAAGGTGCTAGATACCAAATTACCAAAAAAATATTGGGCTGATGAAATACACACTGCAGCCTATAAAATCAATCGTTCTCCAGCAAAGTCATGATCATTTAAAACACCCAAAGAAATGTGGTCTTGTCAAAAACCAAATGTAAATCAGATGAGAATATTTGATTGCAAAGCTATGCTACACTTACTCAAAGAAAAGTGTCGAAAATGGGACCCGAAAGCACATAAAATGATCTTACTGTTACTTACCGCTTTACAACACTTAAGTCTAATAAGGTGATCAAAAGCAGAAATGCTACAGCTCTGGAATCTACTGTGAAAAGATATTATGTACCTGTAGAATTCTCCATGAAGAAATAAAAATAAATCTGATCAAGAATGTGAATACTTAACTGACATCTGTATTGAATCTTTTCCAGTCAGAACAATAACACTAAGACTTAGAAAGACAAGAAAAGAAAATACTTCAAAAACTGGATAATTCAGACCAAAAAAAATACCTTTGTCGATTCTGCGAGACTCTGTACGATGTTTCTGAAACAGACAAAAAAAAATTCACATAAAAAAGAGATTGAATAAAATCAATAGAAGAAAAACTAGATGCTCATAAGAAAATGAAAGCCTGGATCTTAGTTGAAAAGCTCCCAAATGCCAAAGTCATAGGATGCAAATAGGTGTTCCAAATCAAGCATGAAACTATGGGTCCAAAGTATAAATCGAAACTGTGTGCAAAAAGGATATGCACAAACAACTGGTATTGACTACCAAGAAACATATGCACCAACGGTCAGGTACAGCTTAATTCGCGTACTATTGCCAGTAGCTGTTCAAAACAACTCTCATATTATACAATTAGATGTCAAAAGAGCTTTTCTACATGGCCCAACGGGAATCGCGGTAATGTATGCTGGCGTAATGCATGAATCAAACAATGCTGGTAATGCACATTTCCGATTTCCAAAGCTATTTTCCAGCAATTATAAGATATACTCGTAAATATGACTTGGAGCATGGAAAATGCTGCAAGGGAGAAAGCTCATATGTTATAAGTCCAAGACTGGCCAATGAAACTCACTCGCAGAAACAAGGGGAAAATAACTTGCGAGCATACATCGGTTATGGGTAGTCTGCTATATAAAGCAGAAAGATGAAAATTTCGAAGCATTTCAATTCATCACGCATGGGTAAGTAAAATGTATGAAGACAATTCCCCCTAGTAGCAAAGAGCATGCGCTATTGGAATTTCCAATGAGCGTCAGCATGCAAAAACCGCACATGCAGAGATACGATCGGCCGCCGGCCAAAGCTTTCATTCATATTGAGGCGTATAAATGCGAGAATACAATGTCGTACTTTCCAAAAAGCTCTTATACATAAAGCTATAGAGCTAAAAGCATGAGTTTCCCCTTGTATAAATCTTCCCAGCCTAGGACATGCAATGTTAAAAAGAAACAACGCGTAATGGTCCGGTAATGCTTACACGCATTACGCGAAATGCTTACCGAATATATCCGTAAGCATTATTTTTCCCGTTGGGGGCGAACTTGAAGAAACCATACTGATCACACCACCAGACGGACTGCCTTGCAAGCAAAATGAGGTAAGTCATTATATGGACTAAAACAAACTTCCCGGTGCTGGAACAGTAAATTTGACTGCGTTCTTAAAAGATTCGGTTTTGTAAACAGTAAAGCTGATCAATGTGCATATATTGGTGAAGTTAATAAAAATATATACTACCTTTGCAGTTATGTTGATGATGGGCTGTTGTTCTCAGCAGATTAATTGGCATTCAAATAAATAACTAAGGAATTGAAAACTAGTTTTGAAATCAAAATATTGAACACACTCAGAAATTTAATAGGAATGCAAATCGAAAGATTGAGTGGCTGCATATTTATACATCAGACTAAATATATAGAGCAAACGTTGAAAAAATTCAACATGATTGATGCTAGTCCCAAAAGTGTTCCAGTGGACCCATATATGAAGTTACAAAGAGAAGATGGAGAGGAAAGCGGTGGGCTCTCTCATGCATCTGGCCATTGTGAGCCGACCTGATATAATGTTTGCAGCCAGTCTGGTGAGTCATTTCCTTAATTGCCATAACCAATGCCATCAGAATGCTGTTAAAAAGATCTTAAAATATCTGAAAAATACAAAAGATTATGGTCTGTCCTACAAACAGACTACACAGCCCACAGAAGTCACCGGATACCAGCGACGCCCATTACGCAAATGATATTGAAACGCGTCGCTCCGTCACTGGCTATGTCTTCATTAAAAATGGAGCAGCTGCTACATGGTTGTTGCTCTATCCGTAAAAGAGGCTGAGTTCATGGCAGCTTGTGAGGCGATCTGGGAGAAACAGTTATTGAATGACATTGGAGAATACAAACAGGACACACTGTATCTTCATTTAGACAATTAGAGCGCCATTAGTGTTATCAAAAATGTAAACTTTCGCAAAAGGTGCAAACATATTGAAATCAATTATCACTTTATTAAGGAAACATATCATCAAATTTGTTTTATCTAACGTTAGTTTATTGATATGGAAATGGCAGAAACGCCTCGTGCTCGTAATACTTTGCTAGAGCCAAAGCTAATTACGCTGAAAATTTAGTTTCGATCTGATGACTGCGCCAAAAGTGATAGGGATACAAAGAAATTTAGGGTAACTACTCGCTTGCCAAAAACATGGCAAAAAATACAAAAACTATCATAGCTGGCTACCTTATCATGACTTTTCAACTAAATTCCTACTGAATATAATAAGTTCCATATACCATATGAATTTCATTTTTATTTCATAACTTAACTGGAAATTATGGAGCAAATTATCCAAAATCCAAGACACTAAAAATATCATAGCTGGTAGCTCCAACCGAATTTTTCGCCACACGTGGCTAAGAGTAAGGTTTAGCTCCTGTGTGAATTTCATGGCAATCTGGTAACTGAATCAGAATTCATTGTAAAAAAAGCAGTTTTGTTGTTGTAATTTTTCAAGATGAAACCACTTGCAAAGAGTTGTCTACAGTTCCAAACCGCTTCTACCAGACTTGGTCGCATCTAAAATCAATATATTCTGTGAAATTCAGATGTATCTGATTATTGGGTCGTGAGTTCCCGCGAACAGAAGTTTCTGATGCTTAAATTATAGGCAAATTGGAGGAGGGTTACTGTTTTTGTCCGGTGTGAAATTTCAAAAGTTTTATTTTGGCTGTGTAAAAATAGCGTAAGATTTCTATATGAGTTGGTTTTTATAGTAAAATACGAAAGTTTTTCAGAAAAGGCGAATATTTGAAGGTTTTCACTTTCAGTGATTGCTGTAGCTGCGGGGTTTCCAGCAGGTTCATAAAAATTTAAACGAATCTAGAACTTAGTCACATCAATATTTCCTCTACTTTTCATAATGATGTGATAGTCTGGTCAAAAGATATCGCAATTCAAAATTTTTTAAATATTTCCAATTTAATTTTAGGTCCCTAGCGCACACATAGGTTACAAAATTTCACAAATATTATCATATTTAGATTTAAAACACGATCAAAATTCATTCAATAAACTTTTTTGTTGCAAAAGTTGTTTGTTGACAGAACAATTGATATATTTAAAATATCACTAAAATGGCCACCGGCGCCAAAGGGCTAAATATTATTAACATTTGGTGAGACTTGGCACTATTCTGCTTACATACTGAAAGTTTCAGTAAAATCGAATGGTGCGTTTCCGAGATTTTTTAACTGAAATTTTTTCATTATATATATAAATACATATATATATATATATATATATATATATATATATATATATATATATATATATATATATATATATATATATATATATTTATATATGTATATATATGTATATATACACTACAGGCAAAAAGTTTAAGACCACTTGAATCGAGAAAATAAACAAAGTTTTCATGGTAATTAGAATTTATTTATTTCTAGATAAAATTTAATTGATTACTTTTTATGCAATTGTCAAATGTCAGCTTATTGTTTTTCTAGTTTACAGGTCAACATTTAGAATAAACAAAACGATTCTTTTTCTACCTACATTCATCAAAATATCCTCCTTTGGCATTTTTTACTGCTTTAGTAATCCTTGGCATCCTTTCAACTAATTTTCTTACAGTATCTTGGGAGATATTGTTCCACCCTTCTTGAAGAAGCTCCCACAAGTGTTGCTTTGACGTCAGACAGCGTTCACGTACCTTTCTATCTAAATCCTCTCATAACAATTCAATTGGGTTACAATCAGGTGATTGTGGGGGACAGGTCATATTCAATAGTATTCTATCATCCTCCATTTCAGCTAAATATCCTCTGCATAATTTAGAACTGTGTTTGGGGTCATTATCCTGTTAAAGGGTGAAATTTCGCCCAATTAACCGCAAACCTGATGCTATGACCGTGTTCTGCAAGATTTCCTTGTAACGTTCTTTAGTTCACGTGCCATCAATTTGAACTAATTCACCCACTCCAGCAAGCAAAAAGCACCCCCAAGCCATAACAGAACCACCTCCATGCTTTACTGTTGGTACTAAAAAGTTCGCGGCCAATCTTTCTCCAGCAGATGGCCTGACATAGACCCTCCGTTTGGAGCCAAAAACTTCAAACTTTGATTCATCTGTCCAAAGCACCTGTGACCAGTCTTCAATTGTCCACTGGCTATGAGTTCATACCCACTCTAACCGCTTTTTCTGTTACCTTTTCGAGACAGAGGTTTTCTGGTTGCTACACGCCCCACGAGTCCCGCTTCCCTTAGACGATTTTTTACAGTTGACAAGCTTATGGACCTTGAATATCCCGCGTTGAACTCTGCTCGAATTTCCGGTGCAGTTACCCTTTTGCTCATAAGCACTAGAGTCTTATCCTCTGCTGCAGTTGTCACTCTGGGTCGTCCGCTCTTTACAGCATCACAATAACTTTCACTGTCCTTCAATTTAACGATAGCATTATGTACAGCAATCTTTGGCATTTTTACTTCATTACTGATCTCTCTTTTTGACTTTCCTTGTTTATGAAGCGCCACAATCACACTTCTAACTTCCGGCTTAATACTGCGCGCTTTTCCCCTTTTGAACAAAAATTTTGCCAAAACTTTGCTAAAAAGTACCAATAACTAAAAATTACAAGTGCACGAAATAAAATTCGCTGAAAATAACAATTCGTATTACTTGTCAGCACAAAAACTCACAAGTGAAATATTTTGAGGATAAGATACCTATTTTAACCTAACCTAACCTAACCCTCCTTAAAACAGGCAATTAATGTAAAAAAAGGTACTTGCAGTTTTATAAATCTAGGTTAGGTTAGGTTAGTAAAGAGGGCTGCCGGGAAACGCGGCTTGCATTAGGCCACCAGTTTGGGCCCATTTGCCACCCTCCGCTGGCTTTTTAAAGCTGCCAGGTGACCGCTTCGCCAAACTGGATCAGCTGACTCAGCGTGACGGTACCGGCCACCTCTGCTAACCCTTGAAAGTGGTATGCACCAAAAATTTTGAGGCGTTTATTATTTAGGGCCGGACAATCGCAGAGAGTATGCTCGATGGTGTCCTCTTCCATCTCGCACCTCTTGCATAAACTGCTGGATGTCAGTCCCATTCTCTTCGCATGAGATGCAATAAGGCAGTGCCCTGTGAGCAAGCCGACCGTGGCTCTCAAGCAGTTTCTGCTGAGCTTGAGCAGTTTCCTGCTTTTGCTTGGATCAGGTGATGGCCATAATATCCTGGCCACCCTGCAGTCCAGCCTGTTTTCCCATTCGGACTTTAGTTTGGCCCATATGGCGGCATCAAGTTTGTTTGTGGCGTCAGCGATCGACTGAGGTACAGTGATGCAGGGGCAGTTGCTAGCTCCTGAACCTTTCCTCGCCAATTCATCAGCTTTTTTGTTGCCTATGACCCCACTATGCCCTGGCACCCACATAATCCGGATAGGAATATGCCTTGCCTTTTCATTGAGAGCCACTCTGTAAGCGTTAACAGTTTTTGAAGAACATCTGTAAGACGCAAGAGCGAGAATGGCTGCCCTACTGTCGACGCAAATGGTCATTGGTCTGATTGATATTCCGCTAATGGACTCAACTGCCATGCGTATAGCATGTAACTCTGACTGAAAGACGGTAGCATGGTCCGACAGTCTACACCACAGGTTAAGGCTCAAATCCGTAGAAAACACGCCCGAGCCAACTCCTGTGTCCGTCTTTGACCCGTCCGTGTAAATCCAGGCGCCCCTATCGGTGGTAGCTTCCTTTTTCTTCCAGTCTGTTTTTGTGGGTATCTTGACCTGGAAATTCCTGCCAAGATGTATTATTTTGCTCATGTGGTCCGTGTCTCCTGCAACGAGTCCAAATCTTTTGCGGCATTCTATAAGAATACCGCTGTGGCCCCACTGATCTGAATCGTTCCACATGCCAGAACTTTTAGCGCGTATCGCAGCTAAGCTTGCGCTTCTAATGATGAATCGATCTAGGGGCATGAGTCCCAAAATCATTTCCAACCCAGCCGTTGGGGCGGTTCTTAAAGCGCCCGTAATACATATGCAATTTAATCTTTGCAGCGTTGTTAGCTCCTTGATATTAGTTTTACTCTCCGCTGCTTTCCACCACACGACCGCTCCATACACCAAAATCGGCCTGACTACACATGTGAATATGTAATAGGCTGCCCTAGGTTTAAGACCCCAGGTATTGGAGTAGGCGGACTGGCAAGCGAAAAGTGCTGCGCGAGCCTTACCAACTCTGTGCTTCACGTTAGCCCCCCAGTTCAGTTTCCTGTCTAGTATAAGGCCCAAATATTTAACACTATCAGCAAGCTCCAATGTTATTCCGTTGAGGTTAGACGTGGCAATAGCCGGTACCCTGTGTCTCCTTGTGAAGAGCACAAGTTCGGTTTTTGTCGGGTTTGCTTTAAGACCGACTTTTCTGGCCCAGATTTGGATATGGTCCAGCGCCGATTGCATAAGGTCCGACAAAGTTTGTGGGAACGCACCCCTCACAAGTACCAAAATGTCATCGGCATACGCCACTACCTCAAAGCCACCGGCTCTTTACTTTTCCAGTATTTCGTTGACTGTCAGGATCAAGAAAAGGGGAGATATAATCCCTCCTTGTGGTGTTCCGGTTCCAACTGTTCTTTCCGCTTTGGCCTCCAAAAAGGTAGTCTCAATCCGCCTGCTCTTGAGCAAGTCAGATGCCCAGGTCGCCAGGGTTTTATCCACTCCATATCGAACCAAGGCATCGATGATACTCGCGACAGTGACATTATTGAAGGCCCCCCTCAATGTCTAAGAAGGCTGCCAACGTGAATTCCTTCTGCCGTAAGGATTTTTCTATTGTACCGACAACTTTGTGTAATGCCGTATCTACTGATCTGCCCGCTAGATACGCGTGTTGATCAACACAGAGTCTCGCGACATCAATCGAGCTTTTGATGTGCAGATCAACAAGCCTCTCTAGTGTTTTGAGCAGAAACGATGTTAAGCTAATTGGTCTAAAGTCCTTCACGTAATGATGATTCAACCTACCAGGTTTCGGAATGAAGACCACCCTAGCTTTTGTCCATTGCTCGGGTACTACCCCGAGGCGGAGGCATGCGGTAAAAATACGCTGCAGAATGGGAATGATGGCCTTATTTGCTTTTTGAAGCATGATAGGTGATATCTCATCAATCCCTGTAGCTTTGTAAGGTCGGAATGTGCCAATAGCCCATTCGATCTTGACCTCGTCTACTACTTCCTTGATCAGCCGCTCAGACGCCCGGTGTGTTCCTCGAAGTACGTCACTACACGGTGTCCCGCAGGCTGATTCTGGAAAGTGAGTTTCCAGTAGCAAGTCCAGGCTCTCTTTCGGGTCCTCCACCCAATCCCCGTTTTCCCTTCGCAAAAGCGTAGGTACGCCTGGGGTTACGCTTAGGACCTTCCTGATTCTGGCAGCCTCTGTACCTCCTTCAATGTTCTCACAGAATTCCCTCCATGAGTCGCGCTTGGCTTTTCTAATCTTCTTTTTGAAAAGCGACAGCTCTTGCTTGTAACGATCCCAGTCAGCCACGTTTCTGGAACGCCTTGCGGTGTTAAACGCCCTTCGTGTGCGACCTCTAGCCTCTGTGAGTTCGCCATTCCATCATAAGGTAGCGTTCTTCCTTACGGGCTTTTCCGGACACACGTCTTTGAAATCTGACACTAAGATTCCCGTTAATCGGTTCACCTGCTCGTTAAGCCGTCCTGGACTCGTCAGATCCAGATCGTCTAGTGCCCTGAGGTGTCTATTTGTTTTCCTTGAGTAAACTTCCCATTGTGCTGATCTCGGATTCCGTACTTTGTTAGGTGAGATAACAGAATAACCGATATTCCAGCATAGCCACTGGTGGTCCGAGAGCGATGGCAGGTTAGAAACCTGCCAGCTGTGGACACTTTCCATTATGCTTGGAGTTACCAGGGTAATATCAATTACCTCAGCCCTGTTCCCAGTTATAAATGTATGTTTGTTACCTATGTTGAGAATGTTGAGGTTGGTTGACGTTAGAAATTCTAGCAAACACCTACCTCTCTCGTTTATGTTGGTGCTTCCCCATATTTCGTGGTGAGCATTTGCGTCACAGCCAATAACAGCATCCGTTGTCATAGCCGCTTCTGCCAATCTTCTCAGTCCGGGCGTGATGGGATCCATGTCGTATGGTAGATAGACCGCCGACAACAGGCACCGCTTCGTGCCGCTACCAGCGATCCCCCTCTCCACACACTGTGGTTGTATCCCCATCACAAAGCTGCGGAATCAAGATTGCTTTCACCTCTTTTTTGGCGACAATACAAGTCCTTGTCTTGTCCCTTCCTTTTAGCTGGAACACACTGAGGCTGGTGCCGAATCCACAAGCTACATTCTTGTACAGAAGCGGCTCATGTATCAGCGCGATGTCAGCGTGCCCCCGACTGAGATGCCGAAGCAGGTTGGCCGTCGCCCCTCTACTGTGGTGCAGATTTGCTTGGACCACTCGCAATTCGGCTTCCCTCAGTCACCTTCTCTGCTCCAACTTTCAAGGTGATCCTCTTCAGACCGAAGTGAATCAACCCGTTGTTGGCCCGTACTTGATCCGCGGACACCCGATCAATTCCCAGCACAAGCACCATCTTTGCTGCACCAGTTAAATCAGGCTCCGCAGATTGGTTTGTTAGTTTAACAGCCTGGAATAATCTCCAGCCTGAAACGATCGGAGTTCTGTCTTTTTAACAGAGACAGAGCCTCCAAAGCGTTCGAGTGGGGCACCGCCACCTTCGCTGTAATCAGCTTAGGCACGGATGTCTCCTCCACTACGTCCAAACCTGGATGGTCTGCTGAAATCTTCAGGACGGTAGACCGAAGCCATTCCGTCGAGAAAACGTCACTATAGGTCACCGCAATATGGCCGCGAACAATGTTACAGCCTTCAAAGCGAGGTGACCCCTCTTCAGTTGACATGGCAAACTTGAGGAGTTCCTCGGTGATCCGTTTAAGAATCACCTTGGCCACGTCATCCTCGAGTCTCTATTCCAGGGGTTCCTGTTTGTCAACGACGGCCAGCTTAAGGTGACTGGCCGCTACGTCCCTAAAGGAACGAACTGTCGTCTCCTGTCGTGGCCTCTTCGTTGATTTACCTCTCGGCGAGGCTATCTCCTCTGAGCGTTGGCGTTTGCTTGCAGCCGCTGCAGCAGGTTTCACTTGGGCATCCTCGGGTTTCCCTTTGGATTCCAGCGTCACAGTGCTCCTGGCCGCTCGTTTCGCCTCTCTCTTTCTGAAGCGTTGGGCATTCCGCTTCCTCCCTTTAGTGGGATCAGCTGCCACCACCTTCACAGTGGACTGCAGATCCTCGGAGGCACCACCTCCAGTCTTGGTTACAGCTCTGCCGAGTGACTTAGCCGCCGCTTCCTTCCCGGTGACCTGCGAGCCTTTCAGCTTGCCGCCTCCGTTCTTGGTCACAGCTCTGCTAGAAGCCGACTCAACCGCCGCTTCCGTTGGACTGGTCAGTGGTTCTCCAGAATTGCCGCCAGACTGCTGAGTGACTGCTCTGCTGAGGGGTACCGCTACGTCAATCGGACTTACAGTAGGTCCCGGAGCAGGTTCCCCATCTGGCTTCAGGGTCCGCAATCTTTCGATTGCTTGACCCTGAACCGTTTCGCCTCCCGACGTTGGTGATCGTGTCACTTTTGAACTCCTTTTGAAGGAGTCCTTTTCTGGTGACTTCCTTCCAGTAGTACTGGCGGGAAGTTTGAGTTTTTTCAGGTCTTTATTTTGATCCATAGATTATATTTTTTTTTTTTTATAATTTCAAGTTTGGGTTTCACGTTCTCGGACCACAGCCGAGGCAATCGCCACCAATTTTGCCTCCCGCTACACCCCGCCCCCATAGGAACAACGTATTGCTCCGACCGTCCTTCCCCCCTTTCGGATCGCGAGGCAGACTCCCCCACGACCATCTGAGGGTTCTGTAGGCTTTCACAGTACGCTGAACCTGCGAACCTTGCTGCCAAGGCAACCAAGGTGTCTCCCCTAGTCTAACAGTTCGCTACTCTGTAGACCACGGTTCGCTAGGTTCCAGAACCGGGCAAAGTGAAGTGTTGGATCCAGAACCCCGCAGGTGAACCTTCACCTCAGTCACCAGCCCAGACCTGTCCCCAGGCCTCCGTGTTACCCCTGCGGAGAGAAACAAGGGCGCCCCTCTGCCGGTTACGGGCGAGGCCTCCGTTTACACAGCCCATACAGCTGGCTGCTGCACGGGCGTGCGGCAGAACCAACATTTTTTACGGGAGAGGGATCTCTCACCAACCTTACTTAGAAGGGACTAGCCTGATCCAATTAGCCAATCCTCCCTTCCGGGGGAATTGTTACCAGCGGCCACCGCGAGGAGGTTATGGATCACACTTTCACCAGGCCGAACAGTTGCGGCACGTGTATATTTGCGTATACTACATGTTTTCCCCCCTATTCGGCTAGCAACCGACCGAAATCTAAGTGTGCTTCATTTTTGCGATGTGGTCCTAAACTTTTTGCCTGCAGTGTATATATATATATATATATATATATATATATATATATATATATATATATATATATATATATATATATATATATATATATACAAATACAAATGTTTATATATATATATATATATATATATATATATATATATATATATATATATATATACATATATATACAGCCTTGCCCAAAAGTATTAGGCACCCCTTCAAAACACATGTAATTTGAAACGTGTGTTCAAATTGATAATTTCTTTTAATATTTACGATACTGGTTTGTTCAAACAATAATAACAGCGATAAACGATCTTCTTTGAAGAGCCATAAAACATCTGGCGTGCAAATTCCAGGAAATGGGGTATTTGAGAAATTGTTGATAATATTTTGTCAGTCTTCATTTGTTACTTATAGGGTAAGGCTGCTTGTTTTTGTGATTAATTTGCAATATAGACACTCTGTGCAATACAATGTGCCTAAAACGAGTGAACTTGGTATTGAAAAACGCTGTAGAATTCAGTTTCTACATGAACAAGGTAAATCTCAAGTTGAGATTGCCAAGTTAGTGAAATGTTCTCGGTGTGCAGTGCAATCTGCAATCATGCGGTTTGCGGAGACCAGTTCTCACGAAAATAAGCCAAGAACGGGCAGAAAACGCGTAACTTCAAAGCGCCAGGACAGAAAACTTGTCAACGACTCTTTGAAGGAGCGTAAAAAAACATCTTCTGCGCTTGCTGCTAGCCTGTCGGAAAACTTGGGGAAAGTAACAAGTGCTCGATCGGTAAGAAGGCGTCTCACAGAAGCAGGCTTGAAAGGTTGTAAAGCTAGAAAGAAGCCGTGGCTTTCAGCAGCCAACAAAAAAAATCCTGTTAGAAAATACAAAAAACCTGTTTCAATTTTTTTGAAAAATTTTCTGAAATCAAGGCCTCCGTAAAAAATTGCGGTTATTGTTGTTTGAAAAAGGTTATAATTAAGCTTACCTGGAAACTAGATTCATCGGACCACAGAACATTTGCCCAATCCTCTTCTGTGAAATGCTGGTACCGAAGAGCCCATTCCAAGCGATTTTTTTTGTTGGCTGCTGAAAGCCACGGCTTCTTTCTAGCTTTACAACCTTTCAAGCCTGCTTCTGTGAGACGCCTTCTTACCGATCGAGCACTTATTACTTTCCCCAAGTTTTCCGACAGGCTAGCAGCAAGCGCAGAAGATGTTTTTTTACGCTCCTTCAAAGAGTCGCGGACAAGTGTTCTGTCCTGGCGCTTTGAAGTTACGCGTTTTCTGCCTGTTCTTGGCTTATTTTCGTGAGAACTGGTCTCCGCAAACCGCATGATTGCAGATTGCACTGCGCACCGAGAACATTTCACTAGCTTGGCAATCTCAACTTGAGATTTACCTTGTTCATGTAGAAACTGAATTCTACAGCGTTTTTCAATACCAAGTTCACTCGTTTTAGGCACATTGTATTGCACAGAGTGTCTATATTGCAAATTAATCACAAAAACAAGCAGCCTTACCCTATAAGTAACAAATGAAGACTGACAAAATATTATCAACAATTTCTCAAATACCCCATTTCCTGGAATTTGCACGCCAGATGTTTTATGGCTCTTCAAAGAAGATCGTTTATCGCTGTTATTATTGTTTGAACAAACCAGTATCGTAAATATTAAAAGAAATTATCAATTTGAACACACGTTTCAAATTACATGTGTTTTGAAGGGGTGCCTAATACTTTTGGGCAAGGCTGTATATATATATATATATATATATATATATATATATATATATATATATATATATATATATATATATATATATATATATATATATATTCTATATATTCTTCTTATGGTTTATTCAAACGTCTTGTCTTGAATCTACCAGAAGTCTAACCATGAAAGTTCCTATTGATACATTTCATTCTAACCTAAAAGCATCTATATCATATTATATCAAGAGTTTCGAGTGATACGTCATGAAAACTCATAATCTATAGATTTACATCCATCGATTTAGGTGTATTTACTTGCGAGTTCAAGTCAGTTCAATAAAATATAGAACACTGCAAATATTGATCGCTTAGATATGATCTAACATACTGATAAGCGGTAAGTTTTGATGACACATTAATGATGTGTTGTAGGCTGAGGTATTTTTTTCATAATTACCATTATGAAGTTTCATATAGTGTTTATATACTGTTTTCCGTATATTTAATGAAGTTGTATGTGAAAGATAAAATTAAATGAAATGTTAATGCTGTACAATGTAGATTAGATAAAGAATATTAAATTTTGGGTGAATATTCATTCATTGATTTGTTGGTTATTCGAGGATTAAGTTCTATGCAGAGATCGACATACTTTAGGTCAGTTGATTTCTGGTAATTTGAACAATGTGGTCATTCTAAATTTTGAAATTATGCTTAACGTCTCAGGAACCAAAATGCTTAAAGCAATGCTTAACAGCAAAAATTGATGCCAAGCCCCTCTTTGTGTCAATAAAATTAAAAATCAAGTAGCTTTTCGAGTAGTTCTATTCGCAAACAAACAAAAAGTAAAAATTAAACATTAATTTTATACATAAATTATAAAAATACTACAAAATAGTTTTTAATTTAAAAGAAGGTTGTAGCATATTGTAAACTAAGTTCAAAATATTGTAATTGTAGTTGTAAATAAGCCAGTTGTAAGTAAGCCAGTTATCAATAAAGTTGGCCAATGCCAGTTGAAGACTCACCTCGTGTTTGAATGCACTGAACGAATACTACATGGCGCTGCGGACGAGAGCGACAAGTACAACTGAGGTTTCATTAAAGTAAAAAAGTTAAGATTATTGTATGGGAAAAGTGGAAATTTTGAAAAAAAAGCCGCGTGGTCGACCGCCGAAAAGAACGAGATTTGTGGAAGTGCCAGTGGAAATCCGCAGTATGGAGTATCTAAGAAGAGTGGATCCGTTATCTTTAGACGGGCATAACATAAGTGAAAATTGAAAAAAATTCAAGCAAAACTTCGATATTTTCCTGGTCGCCGGTGAATTAAATAAGAAAGCGGATGCTATAAAAATTGCAGTTTTTTTAAACGCAATTGGACCAGAGGCACTAGAAGTCTTCAATTCATTTAACTTGAGTGCAGAACAAAAGGCCAGTTATGATGAAGTGATCAAAGCGTTCATGGATTTCTGTGAGCCGAAAAAGAATCAGACGTATGATTCTTTCGAAGTCGGAAGCAGGAAAATGGGGAACCATTCGACAATTTTTTGCTGGAATTAAAGAAATTGATACGACCATGTGAATACAAGGACCAAGAAGATAGGATGCTGACGGATCAAATTGTTATTGGAGTTTGGGATAAAAACATCCAGAAAAAACTATTAGAAATAGAAAATTTGAATTCTGTCAAGGCAATTTCTATTGTGAGAGCATCAGAAACAACAAAAACTCAATGCGAAAGTATGTGTAAGTTGCAAACTAGCTTTAACAGTTGTAATACAGTTCAAAAATCTAATTTATCAAATTTCTCTACTTCTTACGAATATGCCAAACGTAATATTCGAAAACCAAATACTAACAAAAAATATGAATACAGCAAAAAACATAATGATTCAATGATAAAAGACTGCAAATATTGCTTTAAAAATCATAAAGTTCTAAAATGTCCCGCATACAATAAAACATGTAATAAATGTGGAAAACGTAACCACTTTGCAATTGCGTGCAAAAATGATAGAAATGCTTCTCTAAATTACGTTCGTAAAGAAATACATAATGAAACAAATGATAAAACTGATGATTTATATGTGTTCGGCATTCGAAACAAGTTTTGTTCGGATTCAGACTGGTTTGAGCGTGTAAGAGTTGGTGATAAACTTGTGAAGTTCAAAGTTGATACGGGAGCCGACATAAATATTTTACCATCAAATATTTTTAATAGTATAAGTAACGTTTCATGTATACAAACTGATGCCAGAGTATATGCTTATGGAGGGACCGCTATTAATGTGATAGGTATAACAACCATTGAATGCTGCATTAAAAATGAAATGCAACCTATTGAATTTGTAGTAGTAAATCACAACTCAATACCGATATTAGGCTTAAAAACGTGTGTTAAATTTGAATTGGTGAAAAGAGTACTCTCAATAGGTATGATGAAAAGTAAAGAGAGTGTCTTGGAAAAATATAGTGATGTTTTCTCTGGGTTAGGGCATTTCGCGAAGAATGTGAAGTTGGAATTGAAATCCGACAGCCAGCCTGTTTGTAAAGCTCCAAGAAGAGTGGCATTATCTTTAAAAAATTCTCTTAAGTCTGAACTTGATAGACTTGAAAATTTAGGAATAATAACGAAAGTAAATGAAGCTGTCGACTGGATATCAAATATTATTTTTTATATAGACCCGAAAGAATTAAACCAGTGTTTAAAGTTAAATCGATATCCCATTCCTACGTTTGAGGAAATATCTCAAAAGTTGGCTAATAAAAAGATTTTTTCCGTGTTAGACCTATCAGAAGGATATTATCAAATATCGCTTGATACAGAGTCAAGTAAATTGTGTACAGTCAGTACGCCATTTGGGTGTTATCGCTTTAAAAGACTTCCATTCGGCATTAAGACAGCTCCAGAAATTTTTCAAAGCAAAAATGAAGAAAACTTTCAAAATATCAGGGGAGTTAGTATATACATTGATGACATTCTGATAGCGGCGGATAGTGAAGAAGAACATGATAAAATAATAGAAGAAGTAATGAGAAGAGCAAGAGAAAGAAATGTGAAATTTAACAAGAGTAAGCTACAATTTAAAGTTAAAAAGTTAAAATTCTTAGGCAACATTGTCTCGGAAGAAGGTATCTCAGTTGATGAAGAAAGAAGTAAAGCAATTGAGAAAATGGATAATCCAAAAAGTAAAAAAGATCTCTTAAACATATTAGGAATGATTAACTACTGTAGGGAATACATCCCAAATTTAGCACAACTGGAACATCCATTAAGACAGCTCACAAGGAAAAATAGTGTGTTTTTATGGGAAGAGTACCATACAAAATGCTTCAATGATATTAAAAAAGCTTTGATCAATTCGGTTACTTTGAAACCTTTTGATGATAACAAGCCAATAGTTATTCAAGCTGATGCATCAAAGTCAGGTTTGGGTGCATGTATGCTACAAAATAGCAAGCCAGTATTTTTCGCTTCCAGAATGTTAAGTACGGTAGAACAAAATTACGGGCAAATAGATAAGGAAATGTTAGCGATTGTGTTTGCTTGCAAGAAGTTTCATCAATTTATATATGGAAAAAATATCACGGTGTTATCAGATCATAAGCCACTATTAGGAATTTTTATGAAAGACATTCACAAAATACCAAACCCTCGTTTACAGAGAATGAGAATAAATCTATTAAAATATGATATCAAGTTAGAATATTGCCAAGGATCACTTTTGTACATTGCAGATGTGCTATCAAGATATTATGCCCAAGATGAAGTAGGAAATGAAATACCAGACATAGATTGTGTTGTGCATGTTTTGAATGTGAGTACTAAGCGAAAAGAAGAATTCGTTCGAGAAACAGAAAAAGACTCAGTTCTTAAAGATCTTAAGAACTGTATATTGAATGGGTGGCCAGAAAATAAAAAGAAACTCTCAGATCACCTCAAAGTTTATTGGTCTAAAAGAGATAGTCTTTATACTTTTGACGGTCTTATATTCATAAATGATCGTATTGTTGTTCCTGAATCAATGAGGAATTCTATGTTAGAAGTATTACATCAAGTTCATTTAGGAATTGAAAAGACAAAATCAAAAGCCAGACAGTTGTTGTATTGGCCCAACATGAACTCGATGATTGAAAACAAAATTCAAGCGTGTGAAATATGTCAAAAATATCGAAGTAGTAATGTCAAGGAACCATTGATAAATCATGAAGTACCCAGCATTCCGTATAATAAAATTGGTTTGGACATTTTTGAATTATCAGGGAAGTCGTATTTGGTAGTAGCAGATTATTTTCCCAAGTACTTAGAAATAGTGAAGGTTAGAAATAAAACAGCTATGGAAGTAATAAGCAAACTTAAAGATATATTTTCTAGATTTGGCTTACCTAAAATTTGCATAGCAGATAATATGCCATTTAATTCATTTCAATTTAGAAAATTTTGTGAAATGTATGATATTGATTTAATAACAACAAGTCCTAGATATGCCCAATCAAATGGTTTAGCAGAGGTTTCAGTTAAAACTGCAAAAAATTTATTGAAGAAATCAAACGATGACGGTATTGAATTGTGGATTACTATTCTAGAATACAATAACACGCCAACAAAATTGTGTAATAAATCACCAGCAGAAATTTTGTTTGGTCATAAACAACGTACTTTGGTACCAGGAAAAGAAAGTCTGTATACGAATTTATTCAATAATAAAATTTTGAACAAAATCCATCAAAATAACCGAAGAAATAAAATTCATTATGATAAATCAGCAAAAATTAGAAATATTTTCAAGGAAAATGATAAAGTATGGCTAAAAGAAAATAAAATTTGGATAAAAAATTTGGATAAAAGCTAGAATACAAAAGACATTTAAAACTCCTAGGTCATATTTAGTTTTATTGGAAAATGGTACGTTACTGAGAAGAAATTCACGTTTTTTGCGAATAAGAAAATCGTAATGTATTCGATTATTAGTTATTTAAGGTTTAAAGAGAAATTAATGAATGCTCAGAAAATGAATTAATGTAATATACACATACTAACGTTTCGACATGAATTGTTACTTCGATCACCTGAAAAAGGGAGATAGAGAAAAAAAAAAAAGCCTTATGTTGAATTATATGTATTTTGGTTATATTATCAATCCTAATGAACTACAATTTCTGAAAAGGGGAGATGTAGCATATTGTAAACTAAGTTCAAAATATTGTAAATGTAGTTGTAAATAAGCCAGTTGTAAGTAAGCCAGTTATCAATAAAGTTGGCCAATGCCAGTTGAAGACTCACCTCGTGTTTGAATGCACTGAACGAATACTACAAAGGTAATGTGCACAATTAAAAATTATCGACAGTATCTGAATCGTTTGAATCTAACTCTGCGGAAAATCGCTAAAGTTGGCATAAACCGAGCCTAAACTTATAATAATTTAATCTGATGCTTCAAAGTTATGGCAACATACTCCTAAAGCTTTTAAACTAGATTGCATCAAGAGAATACAATCCAGCATTTTTATTTTAAACCGATTACGTTGTTTATTTTGGAAAAAATTTACAGGACCAAAAAGTCTCTACCTCAGCATTAGACGCAGGAGTTATTATACTGAACAACTTCCGTTTCAAAAAAAATATATCTTTCCAAATTAAACCACCGTTCTTACGATTTCGATTACTTTATTTTTTTCGACTGACGAACGATTCGAAGTTTTACAATAGACTCATCGCTTGTAACGCGATCTACATAATTTATACCTTTGCATCGTGGAATTTTTACTAGTTAAGAATTTGAAATACAAAATAGTATTTGATTTCGTCTAGACGTTAATATAATCTTTATTGCAAGACATTTTCTTACATTGCAAGACATTTTCCATGCCGAGAAATGGGTTTTGATCCTTTGTTGCGATGCAAAGCTATGTACATGATATTTTGTTTTACAATAAGATGGGATGATGTCACGGTGTCGTAACTCCTCCCCCCTTAGTGACGCGAAGGCCAGGAGAGGCGGATTTTTTCTGCTGGTCGAGTATGGTACGGCTGTCGATGTGCTGTAGCGTTAACTGGGGAATTAATACCGTAATGTAGCAAATAGATATTGGCCGAGGCCAAGCGAGCCGAAGTCAGACGAGGCCGCCAACATGTGGACGGCATTTGACAGCTCGCCACGAATCGCCTTGGCTCGTGCTCAACATCCATTCCGATCGGATGTGGCACGAGCGCCTGTGACACCTGTCAAAGTCGCTCGTCTGAACCGCCCACACACTCGGCTCGCCTGGGCTCGGCCAATATGTATTTTCCACATAATAGGAGTGGATCGGTTATTTCGTATGACGCTTCCAAACTTGTACAGGAAAATGATGGTTATGGTTATGATCATTATAGCGGATGAACCCAGGTTAAGTAAGGATGGTTTTCATATATTTGATCCAGGATTTTGATGGCTTCGAGATTTTGTAGGTGCTAAGTTTTTGAATTGTTTAGGTTAAGCGGCCTGATTATTTTTGAAGAATTTAACGGTGTAAGAATCGAAGAAACGATGTCAATTTCGTCCCAAAACGTGGTTTTTGTGTCGTTATACGTTATTTTATTAATTTGCGCTTGACAATTTTCGATGTGTACAAGAAGTTTCCAGTAAGCAACTTGTGGCCGATTCCGCAGTTGGACGTCAAATATATTCTCTGGTTGTGTTACTGATGGCTCCTGATCCGTTTCGATAAGGTCGCATGTTGCAGGTTTGTTATTGATGAGGTTGCTGACGAGTTACGGAGGTGGTTTTTCTTGCAAACATAGACGTTTTCGACTTTAGGACAGGGCTCTTGCTCGAATTGTATATGTTCGTCGTTCAGGAGGGTGTATGGAGATGGGATGTTTACAGTATTGGATTTATTCACGGGCAGGCTAACAAGGTGATAAAGGAAAATTTTCTTTAGAGGAATATTGGAGCTTTTACTGCGAATACAATATTGGTTGAATTATAATAAGTCTGAAGTGTAAAGAGTTGGTACATTTCTTGAGGAGTGGCTTATTCAAAATTTTGACCTTGCAAGGACTTTTGGATAATTTCGTTTTCTCTGTCAACTAAAAATTGTTTGGATATCACATTGAGTTTAGCTAGGCTAATGATTTCAGAAATATCTTGCAAATGGTCGACTAATAGATTTATATTAAGGTTAGTTTGATGAATCTATTCCATATACTGAAAGATCTCTTCCTGTGTATGAATCCTGTTTGTCATGGATTTTGAATATTGGCCTAGATATGTTTCTAAGATTCCTTGCTGGTTATTTATGTGATTCGTTATATTATTAAGTCTTTGTAGCATTCCTGAATTGATTTGCGTTTGTTTTGCTAGTCCGTCACTTAACGTGTGTTGGTTAGTTTCTAGTGTTATCAGTTGCTCGCTTATAAAAATGTAATTGTTTTAATTATGTTATCTAGCCCGTTGATAAGGCCTCTCTTGGGCCTGGAATGCGATAAAAGAATTCGCAATTTGCGTTCGAGTTGTTTAAATTTGATTTTTGTGATATCTTTGAGAGAGCCAAGATTGTTGTTCTTGTTTATGATATTTATGGAATTTCGCATGGTGTTAAAATTTTCCACGTACTTTGTTAAGTTTACTATGTGTACTAAAATTGAGTTATCTTCAATTATTCGTGCTTGGCCCAGGTTCATCGCAAGTAGTCCCTGGTTCCTCGTTAAATCTCGGATTTCTATTTTCTGGCTGTATGCAGCTGTTAGTGACCTGAAATTTACGTTTGCGTTTTATTTTGTTTGTATGGCATTCCCCATTACTTAGGGTGATTATAGTAATTTTATTGTTGGTTCTTACTTTCTTCTTCTTAGCTCTAGGTGTTAGTTTAGTCCTTCTATTGGTATATTCATAAATTGAATCATTTTCGTTGAAATCGAGTGGAACTTCTCTGGTCTGGTTTAACTAATCTTTAATTTTCTTACTATGCGCATCGAGTATTTCTTTTACTTTACCATAAAGTTCGACTTGATATGTACGTAATTTGTTAATGTAATCATGTTCGGATGCATTTCCGATGGTTTTGACGAAATATGGGGTACGATCGGTGAATAGTTCAAACGGTGTGAAATTTGTTACGAAAGGAATGGAAGTATTATATGTAGTAATGGCTTTGTTGAGGATTTCTTAAGAAAGTTGTCTTTTGTCCTTATCGTATATAATCCGATATATCTCAGTCAGTCAAAACGATTTATTGGTGCATTGCCAGTAGAGTTTTGAGGAGCGGTAAAGTGAATTCGGATTTTATATTGGTAACATAATTTTTTTAATAAGTTAGAGTTGTATTCGGGTGTGCAATCACAAATTAGTTCTTTCGGGACGCCATGTGAGAAAAGAATTGTTTCAAGCAGCTTATCATAGTAAGACTGTTACGAGCGGTCATGATGTACGCCAATGCAAATTAAGAAAATTTGCTAAATATGGTAAGAATCTCTTTGCTATGGATACTGTAGACGTCCATGTGTATGGCATCCATTAGCCTATATGGGGTCTCCGTAGTTTCGAACTGAACTTTGGGTGGGTGTCTATCGTATTTTAGGGTAAGAATGTTTTCGCAGTTATTCAAGATCTTTGCTATTTTTTCTTTCGTCCTAAGAAAATAATAGGTTCTACGTAAGTGAGATACCGTTTCATTTATTCCGCGATGGTTGCTCATTTGATGCTAATCTCTGACAACCTGATCGCTAATCTCTGACAACCTGAATATCCTACAAAATTTCTTCAAACCGAATTATTTTAAATACCTTGGAATGGCTGAAGTGTTTGGAATATATTTCTTGTACTATTCTAAATGTTTCATCATCAGCGTGAATTGCGGCTAATCGGTTTGGTGGTAAGTTCCATAAGGTTATCCGTTGTAGATTCCGGTAGCCTAAATGTTCTACCCTGCTTATTCTTAAATAGCATTTGTAGGAAAATTGGTAAACTCGTTTAATGGACGTTCGGATATTGGAATACCGACGTTGTTGTTTTCGATTGTAGAATGTACGGGTGCAATATCTGAAACGGGGCTTTCCTGTTCTTCGTTATTATGAATTTCTACTCTGCTTAGGGCGTCTGCATTCGCATTGCTTTTAGCTTTTTTATGTATTATTTTATATTCATACTATTCTAATTTAAGTCCCCATCTTACTAGTTCACAATTTGGATCTTTGAGTGATAAAAGCCATGTGAAGGGCCTATGATCTGTAATTATGGTAAAGGGTCTACCAAAAAGGTAAGGGCAGAAATGTTTCGTCGCCCAAACGATGGCATAAAGCTCTTTTTCAATCGTGCTTTAATTTTGTTTGGTTTTTGTAAGAGTCTTGTAGCTCACACAAACATTATCCATAACCCATTGAAAGGTTGATGGGACATTTTTTAGGCTGAATGGTATGCGAATGTATTCACAGTGGCCATAATTGACAGTAAACGCAGTTTTAGGTAGGCCCCGTTGATCTACTTCTACCTGGTGGAAGCCTGATGCCAGGTCTAGTATAGTAAAGTATATACATCTACCTTATTTGCTAAGTATCTCCGTTATATAAGGTAGCGGGTAGCGATCGAAAATAGTATTTTCATTAACTTTCCTGTAATGTACCACTAGCCGCCTTTTTTGTATCCCAGAAGCGCCTACCTTTTTAGAGACGATCCAAATGGGACTGCTCCATGGAGAGTAGCTTGGGCAAATGATGCCCTGCTTCAGCAGGTTCGCTATTTGATAATGAATTTCAGCTTTCTGAGAAAAGGAATATTGGTATGACTTAGTGTAAATAGGGTTTTCATCTGTTGTGGGGATTCTATGTTTCACCTAATTAGTGAACGTAAGGTCTTGCGCTTCTTTGAAAAATATGTCGTCCCAATTCCTACATAACTTGAGGATATGTTTTTTCTCCTCCGCGTTCAGGTGATTAAGTTTTATAAGTTAAGTAATATCGTTTGAATCAACTATGTTTATGCTGTTTGTTTTATAGCTAATGAAGGTTTGCAAGAGGTTAATTTCTGAATGATTGTTATGTCTGTATGATGTAAGGGGCTGTTCGGGAAATAGCGTTTACTCCTCGTTGGAAAAGTTGAGGACTTCCACCTGGCTGTACCAATCTTTAGTATTATAGAGTCTTTCAAATATTTTTAGAGAATCAGATATTTTCGTATGTTTAAGAAATATATCGCCATTTTCAATATCGACGGGTAAACTTGCGATTATTTTCGAGCTTGGGGATTCTTTGTACACTTTTGACATTAAGTTTGGTGTGAATAATAATGGTATTTTGGCGTTATCGGTTTTCAGGGTTTTTTCTTGTATTTTAATTTTCGCCTTCAGTTGTTCCATTTGCTCTAATCCGATCAATCCATCGAAATAGCTATGGGACTTAAATAATAAAATTTTAAATTTTTCTGTTGAGCTAAATTCTCGAAAAGCCGGATACGTTACTTGTATGTTTATTTGATGCTTACTAAAGACTGTAGTTATCAAAACAGGATCGATGATCTTGTGTTTGACAAGGTTAGTGCATTCGGGGCTAATGGCATCAATTGGAAATTTGAGAGATTTGCCGAAATCGGATAGAATGTGTATATAGGGAAGCAGTTTTGTATCGTGATTGTTAATGTCTAGGAATCCGTATTGTCATTCGAGGCAATTAGGTGAGAATTTGTGTAATCAACTTCATTAAGATTTGAGAAGTTTGGATTTAACTGTGTTAAACTTAACTGGGGAGCTCATCAAGGCTCTGACCTAATTTGTATAATTTGAATTGGTTTGGGAGATGTTATACAGTTCTCTGGGTCTATTATTGTTCTGGTGTCGCAGTTTGGATGGTCAGGAATTTGTGTTTCCGCTCGTTGTGTCCATTGGGATCATTAGTTTTCTCAAACATGAGTTGCCGCTGTAAGTATCCATTGGCTCTGGTAGTGGTTGGCTATCTGGATTTTGCTGTGGTTATTGGAATTATAATGATCTCTGTTAGTATAATTTGAGTTTCTGTTAGTGTTTTGGCTGTTATTGTTGAAGTTATTACTATGGTTACTAAAGTTGTTTCTATTGTTATAACTATTATTATTCTGTGGGCTACGTTCGTTTTTATATCGGTTATTTTTGTTGTTATGAAGAGCATTTCTTTGATGTGGTTGTTTGATCCCTAATACTGAATACGGAAGAAAAGCTGTTGGGTCGCAAAGCTCTTACCACGGACCCCAGAGGCTCTGAAATTCCTATGATGAATGTATTCAGACACACTTCGTTACACAATTTGTGTTTTGCGTTCATTATATTTTCATCCGATTCGTGGATCTTTGCAAAATTAGGTATAGTAGAATAGATTTCAATGACTTTAGAATAATATGTTTGTGTATTATTATGTCCCTGTTTAAGTGTATGGAGGTCACGAATAAGAGAGGTTTCACTTCAATTATCTGCATAGTGCAGTATTAAATTATTTTGAATTGTTTCCCAGTCTAAGGGGTAGCATACATATTTAAAGCTTCGTTTGCTTCACCGATAACTTTGTTACGAATAGCTCTAAGTATTTTTCTAGCGTATGGCGCATCATCAGTGCTAGTTATAAGTCTGAGGATTTCCTCGACATTAGCAATAAATTCGTACAAAAGTCTAACAAATCCGTCGAAATGTGGTTGGTCTTTTATCGCATCAGAAATGCGGAGTCTATTGAAAATTTCGTTAATATTTGTACCTAGATTATTCAACACAGGGAGAAATATATTTCCTAAGGCAATATTAAAAGCGGTGCTTTCGTCTCACTTTTATTCTTTTTTTGTGGAATAGGGATTAACCATATAATATTCGTAGTAATTTAACTTCTGGATGCAGGGAAGTTACATAAAAAGGAATAATTGTCTAAAGAAAACGACTTACATTAATAGTACGACTGCCAGCATTTCTTACTTCTTCTGCTTCGTTAAGGGTAGAAAAAAGTCCGCGACCACTTTCACTTTAACCAACATTGGCACATTGATTATTTTACTTTCTTTGTTCTTGGTTTTTTCGGGCACTTCCGCCTAATATTTACTTTCTTTAGTTCACTTTCACTTCTTTGCCGTATTCACTTTTTTTGGATTGCGATCACGTACGAAGCCCTTTTCGACTGAGCCAGTTAATATTCTGAACAACTTCCGTTTTAAAAAATATATCTTCCCAAATGAAACCATCGTTCTTACGATTTCGATTACTTTATTCTTTTCGACTGACGAACGATTCGAAGTTTTACAGTAGACTCATCGCTTGTAACGCGATCTACATAATTTATAGCTTTGCATCGTGGGGTTTTTACTAGTTAAGAATTTGAAAAACAAGATAGTAATTAATTTCGTCTAGACGTTAATATGAGCTATGTTACATTGCAAGATATTTTCCATGCCGAGAAATGAGTTTTGATCCTTTGTTGCGATGCAAAGCATGATCTTTTGTTTTACAATAAGATGGGATGATGTTACGGTGTCGTAATCCAGGCAATAAAAAAAGAAAAATGATGTTTGACAATTCTTCGAAAGAATTTCCATTCAACGACTCCTTATAATCTTTGACCATAACGTACCACACGTTCCTGTGTGATTCATTTATATGAAGAGACAAACATATTGGAAGTAAAAGCACTTAGTCAAAAATATTGAATTTCACAGGAGAGCAGAATCAATTCATTTCTGCTGCGGCATTATTACTTTCATCTATAATTTTTTTCCAGTTCGTATAAAGGAATCGTACAAGTGCACTAAACGTACGGTGTGTTTAGTGCACACCGTTTGTGTTTAGAATATGTACGCGTACATACTCCGTATTGTAGAGGATAACGTATACATACATAAAGTATCCAATCGTACTGTACATTTGCAATGAGTTTGAGCGTCCGCACACGGGTCGACATTCAATCGACTCGACTGCGACTCGAACTCGAACTCCTTGCGATTTCCAATGTAAATGAATGGAGACCCGCACACGGGTCGACTTGTGCTCGACTCGGACTCGGTGCGACTGCGACTCGACTGCGACTCGTCTGCGACTCGTCTCGCTCGTAGTGTTTGGAACGGGAAATGTCGAGCAAGACGCGTGATATTTTTTTTCGAAATATATGAAATTGTTTTTTTTTTTATAATGTATGCATTATGAATTATTTTATTTTATGTATTATTATGATTGGTTCTTTGAAAAATATTAGTGTTTCTGATAACGTATCACGTATGTATTTTTTTATATGTTTGCATAATGTAATGTTACATATTGTAATGTTATATACATGAAATGTTCCTATCTATATTTTAATTATGTTGGCCACAAAATAGTTGCACCTATATGTTCATAAAGGTTATTGATTTGTGATCATGGTTCCCTTCTTGTCTATAAACCAGCATAGATAAAGCAGAGCACAATTGATACGGGAAACTCGATCGTTTTGCGGAATAAGCCGCCGAAATCAGAATCAAAGTGGAATTGTTTTTGCGGGATGATTAAAATTGAAAATTTTATAGAAAATGTTATTTTTACAAAATGGTTTCGAAAGTATGCACTAATTCTCATCAGACTCCAGCTTCCAGTGCTTACTTGACTGATGTGACCTCTTGCAGTTGGAAATCAGTAATTTTTATTTACGTTAGTTGTGACAAATTTTAACATCTCCGCAAAACGCAAAACAATGGTGTTTGTGTGAGCTGGTGTCTGATGAGAATCAGTGTATACTTTCGAAACCACTTTGTCCAAAAAAAAGTTCAATAAAATTTTCAATTTTAATCATCCCGCAAAAACAATTTCACTTTAGCACCTATATATTTATTCAAGCAACAGCGAAGTGTTTATAATATAGTTTCCTAACAAAGAAACAAGCTTGCAATTTTTCAGGATGAATTTCCACTTACTGGAGAAGCTTTTATTGAACACTAGTTGTTGCTGCCAATGGCTAATGATTCGATTGGTATTGACCTTCTTAGATGATATAGCAGTGCCATCTGCGAGGATAGGAATTTTGCACTTAGAGTGTGGAAGAGAGGCGTATAGCTATTGAATTTAGTTGGACCCTGGGACATGCTTGTCAGAATATTAATGGAAGTGCTTCATATCGGATTCAATAAAGGTCGGATCATTATTACTTGTAGTAATCCATAGTGGGTGAACATAAGTTACACGTGACAAAGCGACATATACTAATAACATACAAGTATATAATATTATTGAAGATCTCTCTAGTAAAATTACTTTCAATAACCGACCAAGACGCACCAGATTTGCAAATCTGCTCAATGAATTCATTCATCACACTACTTATCATATAATGAGCCCATTAATAGGTGCTGTGGATTACTCAATTCTATAAGCAGCCACTACTCTTCGGGGATTACCAAATCAAAATTCAAAAATAACTGGTCCAAAGCCCATTCCACACCCGAACCCGATTAACTTCCATCGTTATTAGCCTAAATTTAATTAAAACAATGTAGAGTAAATGCTACAAAATTTGTGATGTATTGAAATATTTTTTAGGGAAAATTTTTATTTTATATTTATAATGATTAATTGTATTTTAGATTTATATTATGGTTTCTTGTTGTGTATGTTGCCTTGTTTCGTAAAATAAATATCTAAATAAATAATATATACTATTGTTTGTTTGTCAAAACTTCGCGTAGAAAACGACCCGTTTCGAGTTCGAGTCGCAGTCGAGTCGATTGCATGTCGACCCGTGTGCGGATGCAATTGTCTACTTCGAGTGTGACGCCTATGACGCTTCGAGTTCGAGTCGCAGTCGAGTCGATTGAATGTCGACCCGTGTGCGGAGGCACTTAATTTCATTCGGAATATGGTTTGTGTACGTGTACGCAAACATTACAGACTGAGATAGTGTATGTGTAGTTTTTGTAGTGAATGCGCTTTCGTACCGGCGTCATAAATTTATGATACAGAGCATTAAGGTACGGAACGATAAGGTTTTTTTTCGTTCCCTGGTTGCACATTTTTTTTATCTCCCTACTCCATCACTCAATCAAAATGCACGGTCCGTGTGCATCAAACTTCCTCAATATCTGTTACTTTCGTACTTCCAAGACAATTAAATATTGGTACAAGTGAAAGCACTTCATTATGCACTATAGTCTTCAGATAATTTTTATTTCTTGTCGTCAGGAATTAATTTATTTATTAACCAAACAAGGTATAAACAATATGAAATAAATATGTGTAACCGAAAAAAAAATTAAATTAAATAATTAATAAATAAATCAATAACAATTGATAACTAATAAACAAATACAACAAATAAAACATTGACATATAGCTTAAGATAAGGGGTTATGGATGGCTTGGAAAAGGGAGGATTTGAAGGAGAATTTGGAGATCGTTGAGGAATACAGAAAACTTATACTGTTAAATATTCTGCAGCATCTATTTACCGGCTCATTAGCTGCGTAAGTAGTGGAATATGGATATTCTTTAAGTAAACGAGAGGACCTGGTGTTCCTTACAGGGTTATTTAGTATCATTTTACTATTCAGGAATTCAACTTTGATAACGCCTCTAATGACGTCGAATGTGAAGCAGGCCGAAATCATCTTTCTTCTAGATGCAAGTGTTAATAAGTTTAGATGACCCAGTCGAAACTCATGAGGAGGAAGGGTATTAAAATCGGAAAGATTGTATAGTTCTCTCAATGCAAAAAGCAAGAACTGTTTTTGTATGGACTCGAGTCTGTTACTGTGTGTTTCAAAAGCCGGATTCCAGCAGATAGAGGCATATTCGAGAATGGGGCGTACAAGTGAGATGTATAAGGATCTTGTGACCCACAGGCTACCAAATTCCTTGGAACGTCTTTTGATGAATCCTAGCTGTTTGTTTGCACGGGAAATTATTTTATCATAGTGCAAGGTGAAGCGGAGTTTCTCATCCAAGATAACACCAAGGTCAACAACGTTTTCAACTCGGCCTAACAAATTATTGCCAAGGAAGTATGTGTTATGTGAGACCGTGCATTTTCGGGAAAAACTAATAATCTGGCACTTAGCAATGTTGAGAGAAGGCTTATTTTCATTGCACCAATGATCAAGTGAATGGAGTTTTGATTGGAGAAAAAGTGCTTCGGATTTAGATTTAATGATGTGATATACTTTGAGATCGTCGGCGTAAAGTAGATGATATATATTTGCTAAGACGTCAGATAGGTCAGAAATAAATATATTAAAAAGGAGTGGACCCATATGGCTACCTTGTGGTACACCGGAGGTAAGAGATATATTTTTCGATAAAACTCCTTGAAATTTTACCAATTGCGTTCGATTTCGAAGGCAAGAAGTCAGCCAGCTATGCAAAGATCCGGCAAGTCAGAATTTCAAAAGCTTTGAAATTAAGATAGGGTGGTCAACTCTGTCAAGAGCTTTACTGAAGTTTGTATAGACTGCGTCAATTTGGTATCCTTTCTCCATTTTACACAGAACGTCTGAAATTAGGACTGTCAAATTCGTGGTAGTTGAGCGACCTTTTCTAAAACCATGTTGCTGCTCGTTCAGACGGGAGTCAACAAGTGGAGAAATTTTATCGTAGACAATCTTTTCAAAAAGTTTCGGAGTTGAAGATGGCAATGCCCCTATAATTTCTGATACAGCGTCGATCATTATTTTTGAAGATGGATGTGATATACGAAAGTTTCCAACAGAATGGAAAAACTCCAGACGAAAGTGATCTGTTGAAAAAAATATGCAAAGGAGTTACAAGCTGCTCTACACACTTTCGCAAGAAAGTTGGAGGAATTAGATCGGGTCTGGGGCCTTTGTTGCAGTCGAGTTCCGAAATAGCTTTATGTATTTCATCACGTGAAATTTCTAAGTGGCTGACCAAAGCTGTTAGAGCGGAATGAGAGTAAGAAATGTGTGAGTTTAGTGGGTCTGATGCATTAAAAACAGTCTGAAAACGATCTGCAAATAAATCATAAATCTCATTGGGAGAGGAAGAAGTGATATTATTAAAGAATATCGACGATGGATAACCAATAGTTTTTCGCTTCACATTTACAAAATCATAAAATTTTTTCGGGTCGCGGATTATATTTTCGCCGGTAGTCTTAATGTAGTTGTTATAAGCCTCGTGGGACTTTGTTAGAAACTGCTTAGCAATTACATTATACTCTTCCTGAATAGCCGAACTAACGTCAATACTGTTTTTAATCCGCTTATAAAGCTTGTTTCTACGATTCCGTAAATGCCTAAGGTCCCTATCAAGCCATGGCTCAGAGAGTTAATTCTTTTTCTTTATCTTTGGTACATATCTCTCAACGGCGTCAAATATTTTGTTGTAAAAAGTAGAAATGGCTTCCTCAAGGTCTAACGTTGAAAGAATATTCGGCCAATCTATAGAGTCAAGAAAATGGTGAATGCTTTTATAATTAGCATTACGAAAGTCATATACAATTGAATTATTCCACGTTCTTAAGTAAGTAGAATCAGGAGTGGCAAGTTCAACTGAGAGTGCTGTATGGTGCAAACTATTACAAAAAAGATGTTCTATGTGATTAGTTGGACTTACCACTACCTCGTCATAAGCGTTAGTGAACACAAGATCTAACCAATTACCGTTTTGGTTGGGAGCTAGACAAACTTGCTGCAAATCATTGCCATAGAAGGTACTCATGAGGTTAAAGTCGTTGCGATCTGAAAGGTTTACAGGGAGCAGATAAGTGTCATTTTCATCGGGAATGAAACATAGATTGGGGCGATTGAAATCTCTCAGGAAGCCCAGAGAAAAGTTTAGGAAAAATTCTGGTTGGCTTCATGGTTATCTTTGTGTGAGGAATGATCGTAAATTTTCCTTAAATTTAACTAAATTCGCGGATTTTCTTATGTCCTTAGGTAGGGTATTGTAATAAGCCAAGGCTGTTGCACTGGATCTATTTTCAGACCATCAGTCCTAGCTTTTTTAATTGCAAGGTTCTCCAATATTTCGTATAACATATGGCCATTTGAGTTGTTTGTTAAGCATTTTAAATATTAGCTGTCCTTGTTCAAAACACATTATTTTTTGTATGCTTAGTAGTCCTGTTTCACGATACACATGTGAGCTGGGAGTCAGAGTTGGCATTTTGAATATAGTCTTGATAGCCTTCGTGATTAGTTTTCCGATCAGATCAATGTTTTGTTTCGATTTTTGCTTCCAGAAAACTGCTCCATAAGAGCTATTCGACAATATAAAAGCATTAAATATGTCAAGTTTGATGTTAAGAGACAAAAAGTCTAGCGCATCAGAACCGCTAGAAAACTAATTTTTGAAGAAATTATCTTTGAGGGATTTCAAAATGTGTGAAGACGTTATACACTTCTTTGTAGTATCATATCAACCATTTCTTACTCAAAGGAACAAATATCATTTTCTGACAGCATTTCCTATAACACATATGATGAAAATGTTCAGTGCTGACAACATTTGCCCAATACAGCAGCAATAAATCTACCCTAACAAGCTCGTGCTTAATCAACCTATCCTTTGAATTTCGTTTTCATCCAAGGATATCATCTAAGGTTTCAGCGATTAAATTATGTCTAGGGTTTCCATCCAAAAAATTTCAAAAACTCGGAAAATTTAAATATCGGTTGCTTATTTTATGGTAAATGCTTTGCTTATGCATACAAAATGGAAACATTTGTTAATGCAATATTAACGAAATCGCCTGGTGCTGGCAATCATATGCTAGCACCGTAGCTGCTTCACGTTGTGTTAAACCCACCCTATAAATTTCGTTTCGATTGAATGGCTGCGATGTTAGTTATAGGAGTGAGTATTATTTTAGGGTAACCACCATCCAAACTTTTTAAATTTTTGAAACGCAAATATTTGTTATTAATTGGCATTACAGGATCATTCCCATTTGGAAATTTTATGACAACATCGCTCGATAAAGAAATGTCAATAAATTACGAAATTCATCATAGCTGGCAACCCTTTCTTAATTTTTCAACGAAGTTACTACAGAAATAGAAATGCAACAAGATCCACTTATCACATGAACTTGGTTTTGATTTCGTTACTGCATCGGAAGTTATAGGGAAATAACCTTTATTTTCCTGAGCAAATTTACAATATTTAGGAGACAAAACTTGCCATAGCTGGTGATCTTATACTAATTTTTCAATCAAATTTCTACGAAATCTATCTTAGAGTAAGGTTCACCTACTGCGTGAATTTTTTTACAATCTGGGGGCTAAATCGGAAGCTATAGGCCAAAAACCAGTTTTTTTTTCTCAGCGATTTTTCCAAATGGCACCACTGCTACAGTTTTGCCCGTATTTTAAAATCACTTCTGTCAGAGCTGGTTCTAGTTACTACCAAAATGTTTTGCAATTTTGATTTTGACATATTGATCGCATTATTCGACCGTCAGTTCTCGTGAACAGAAGTTTTGAGTGCTGAAAATAGAGGTAATTTGATCACGGGTTGCCGTTCTTGTTTACCACGGAATTTAAGAAATTTTTATTTGACTTGGTGGACAAAGGTCAAAATTTATCAATAATTTGAATTTAATTAAAAAAAATTTTTCAGGAAGGTCGATGATTTGAAGGATTTTCTTTCAGGAGCCTGCTGCAGCTACAGAGTTGCCCGCACAATATTGAAAGTCCATGTGTATTGAACTCTTATCTACGTCAATACGCTGTGAACATTTTACGATGATCCATTGTTTTTCTTAGAAGTTATGACAAATCGAAATTTGAAAAAAAATCCTTGCCTTCTTTTAGGCACTCAGCGCTAACACCAGTCTCAAAATTTTCAATTTTTTATCATATACAAACTATAAACGTAATAAGTTTTCATTCTTTATACTTTTTTTTAGCAAAAATTTACACTGCTTGGAAATATAGGAGTACCTGAAAATTCACTAAAATGCCCGCCGCCGCCAAAAGGTATAAGATATCTGAATTCTAGCAAGTCATAGACCTACCTGTTATTTACATCTATTATCTCCAAAAATTTCAGCTCAACCGAATCGGCCACTCCAGAGATGATCTCCCTTAATCATTTTACTGATATATATATATATATATATATATATATATATATATATATATATATATATATATATATATATATATATATATATATATATATATATATATATATATATATATATATATATATATATATATATATATATATATATATATATATATATATATATATATATATGTGACAATTAAGTAATGAGACTCATATTATTGCCGCGCTTGTGGTAAACCTGCGACCTTGAATTTCCCTTCCCCTTCCCTGGCATCCTTCCCCTCTCCATTGATATATTTACCATCGCTCTAGCTTGTTTAGTTTGCTTGCTGTGTCGTGTTGAGTAGATTTGTGCTGTTGGTGCTCGTCACGAAAATGGAGAAAAGAAATCAAGAGCAACGCGTCGCGATAAAATTTTGCGCCAAATTGGGCGAAACAGCTTCAAAACCGTACGCTAAAATTGTACAAGTTCATGGTGATAGTGCTCTTAGTCGTGCCCAGGTGTTTCGATGGCATAAAGAGTTTAAGGAGGGGCGTGAAAGCGTGGAAGACGAGGCGTGGAGCGGGAGACCAGTCGAGGTGCGGACTGACGCAAATGCGCAGCGTGTGCGCGCCCTAATCCGTGAACATCGGCGTTTAACAGTTCGAATGTTGGCCTCGGAACTGGGTATGAACCGTGAAACATTCAAACAAATTTTAACCGACGATTTTGGGATGAAAAAGTTGAGCACGAAGATGGTTCCAAAGAACCTTTCGGAGGAGCAAAAGCCTGTTTGGAACACAAAAAAGACTGTTTGCAACAAGTGGAAAACAATCCTACGCTGCTTGATCAAGTTATTACAGGCAATGAGATCTAGTTTTTCCAATACGACCCGGAAACCAAACGCCAAAGCTTACAATGGTTATCTTCGCACGCCCCCCGCGCGAAAAAAGCTCGCATGAGCAAGTCGAAGGTGAAAACGATGATAATTGCCTTTTTTGAAAGCCGTGGAATCGTCCACAAAGAATTTGTTCCATCGGAGCAAACCGTGAATCAAGTCTACTATCGCCAAGTACTCGAAAGATTGCGAAAACGAGTCAACAGGGTGCGCTCAGACATTGCTCGTAACTGGATCCTTCATCACGACAACGCGCCGTCCCACTCCGCCTTCAGCGTGTCCCAGTATTGGGCCTCTAAAGGGATCGCCGTGTTGCAATAGCCACCTTATTAGCCCGATATGTCACCGTGTGACTTTTTTTTGTTTCCTAGAACAAAATTGGTGATCAAAGAACCTATTTTGAGCCGATTAAGGACATCCTCGCGGCCGTGACGAGGGTACTCGCGTACATCCCAATTGAAGCGTTCCAGAAATGTTACGAAGCATGGAAAACGCGCTGGAATCGTATATCTGCCCAAGGGGACTACTTTGAAGGGGATGGCAGAGTTGTAGAATAATTTTTAAATAAACGGTTTTTATGGAATCAGCCTCATTACTCAATTGTCACACCTCGTTTATATATATGAAGAATTTTCGCGAAGCGAGTTTAATACTAATTTTCTTCGAAAATTAGTAAAAAAACATATTGTTGTAGGATTCCTATCATAGGCGCTACTTTATGTCTGATGTTATCGATATGTTGTAGCCAAGACATTTTCTCATCTAAAGTTAATCCTAAGTATCTAATTGAGTTGACCTTTTCCAATTGTAGTCCATTGATTTGTATGGACGGTTTAATTTGCTGCTTGTTTTTTTGTAGGTAGTAGTAGTAATAAATATTTAGTCTTTTGGATGTTTATAATTAATTATTTAGTTTGTTTAAGCCAATTCCAATATTTTCCTAGGCTATAATTTATGTTCTGCTTAAGAATTGATTCGTATTTACCGGAATACAGCAGTTTTATGTCATCAGCAAATAAAACTATTTTTCCCAACAGATAAATGTCCTAGACGCTGTTAATGTACAGTAAAAATAGTAATGGTCCAAGGTTTGATCCTTGAGGAATGCCGATGTTTATAGTCCATGCCTGCCTTTTATGCATGTTGTTGGTTGTAATAATACACCTGTTGAAGAGACAATTCTTTATCAACAGCTTGAAGTTATGGAATTCGTATATTTCGAGCCTCTGAAGAAAGATGTCATAATTATTGGTGCCAAAGGCTTTTTTCAGATCCAAGAAGATTGCCGCTACATAGTCGCCCTTATCGAATCGATTGTTGATAAAATGTACTGCATCTAATGTTGATGCTAGTGTACTACTGTTACCTTAACATCCATATTGAACTGGTGTCAAAATTAAGTCAGTCTTAATAAATTGCAGCAATTGTTTTTGAATGGCTCTTTTAAATATTTTACTAAGGACACTTGTTACAGCTTTTGTACGATAATTTGATGCACCTGCTGGATCATCACCTTTGAAAATTGGAGTGATTTTTGCTAGTTTAAGAAAATCGAGGAATGTTCAATCTATCAACAGCTCTTCTATGCACATTGATGATTTGTTTTGTTGTTAAGACAAGAGTTCAGATACTAGTTGGCAATATCTGGAGGTTTTCACGGCTGAAGCTTCAAATTTATTTCTATCAAAATGTATTTTATCTTCCATGATACCTCGATTCGATTTCTTCTTCACAGATCTATCGATCTGCTTCTTGGATGTGGAGTTTGGATCTGCTTTATGTTTTTTGTAAGCAATTTGTTTCCGATTTGATGCATCAATTAAATTCTTAGTGATCCAAGATTTTACTCGTACACGAACTTGTTTCGTTATTGCTGCTTTTGTCTTACCTTCGGTTATCTTCTCAACCAGCTCATCAAAGCTGGAAGTTCAAGACATTTGAAGATTATATATATATATATATATATATATATATATATATATACATATATATATAAATATATATACATATATATATATAAATATATATATATATATATATATATATATATATATATATATATATATATATATATATACATATATATATATATATATATATATATATATATATATATATATATATATATATATATATATATACATATATATATATATATATATATATAGATATATATAGATATAAATATATATATATATATATATATATATATATATATATATATATATATATATATGTATATAAATATATATATTTATATATATATATATATAAATATATATATATATATATATATATATATATATATATATATATATATATATATATATATATATATATATATTTATATATATATATGCTCGATCCGATTGAGCTGAAATTCTCCTTTGGCAGCAGTAGGTAGTTTAGTCAACTTTCAGGTACTCCTTTATTTCTATGCAGAGTACATTTTTGTTAAAAAAAGTATTGGGAATGGAAGCTTCTTATGTTGTATGCTAGCCTTTGATAAAGAATTGGAAATTTTGAACCATGTGTAGTGCTGAGTTCCTAAAAGTAGGCAAGGATTTGTTTTTCAAATTTTTACTTGTCATAGTTTCTGACAGAAACATTGGATCATCGTGAAATTTGCATAGTATATTGCGGGCAACCCTCTAGCTACGGTAGGCTCCTGAAAAAAAATCCTTCAAATCATCGACCCTCCTGAAAAATGTTTGCTTTTAAAAAAAAATTGAAATCATTTATGAATTTCTATGTTTTTGCACCATGCTTATTTGAAATTTTTTAAATTCCGAGTTGCACAAATTACCAAATTACCTCTATTTTCAGATATTCGAAAACTCTGCTCACGAGAACTGACGACCGGATAATTTACAGAACATATTGGTAGAAACTAGAACCAGGTCTGATAGAAGTGATTTAGAAATGCGGGCAACTCTTTGGCAGCGGTGCCATCATGAAAAATCATTGAGAAAAAAACTACCTGTTGGTCTAAACCTTCCAATTCAGCCATCACATTTAAACAAAATTCACACTGCATTTTTGCCTTATTTTAGACCACGTTTGGTATATTTGGCTGAAAAACTAGAATTGCCAACTATGATGATTTTTGTCTGCTTAGTCTTGTAAATTTGCTCAGCAAAATCAAGCTTTTTTCCCCTATAACTTCCGATCCAGTCATGAAATCAAAACGAAGTTCGTGCAGTAAATGGATCTTATTAAAAACCAAATTTCGTAGGAATTTCGTAAAAAATTTTGCAAGGGCTGCCAACTATAACTATTTTTGTAATTTTTTGGCATTTTTTTACTAAGCGCCTTTGTCATCAGATTTGCAAATGGAAATGATCCTGCAATAACAATTAACAACAAATATTATTATTATATAAAGAAAATAAACGATATTTCACTATATATGTATATATATAGCGAAAGAGAATGAACGATCGTCTAAGACTAGGTTTCCTGAATTGGCTAAATTCTTAAAGCGCTCTGTCAATTCGGTCGACTTCCACGCAAGTAAATTCCTTCAGTTTGCTATTGTACTATATGGGACTCAATGATTATATACACGTACCTCAAGGTGACCCTGCAATAAATAATGGCACATATATAAGTCAGGGTACCAGAGAAGTGAAATAATGAGAGGACTAGAGAACCGAGGGTGAATAACGTTGATTGATATTCTTGCAGCGTCTGCCATCAAACTATCCTGTCAAAATCACAGACGTCAAATAGAAGTTCGTTTTTCTTGTTACTTATCTCGATATAGCGCTTAAAGTAAGGGTCACTGATGCCAATTTTTTCGATAGCAACTCTCCACTTTAGGCAGCGATTTCTGGTGCAATTCTTTTGAATTTTGAGACGCCCAATATGGATGGTTCTAATGAATAACAATGCGGTTGAAACGAAAATCATATTGACCGCTCATGAGCAAAATGAAGGTATAATCTTATGCGTGAAGTTCACTCGCTGTGTGTAGTCTCCGGGCTTCAACTTTTGGACGACGGCCAACTTGTAGGGGTGGAAATTACGTATTAATAGTAGATATATCTTATCGTAGGATTATTGCGGTTAAGTTCATACAGATGCTTCCGTGCTGGTCTTTTATTCCTTTATTTTTTAATTCATCGTCAGAAATAGCAGCAATCACGCGAAACAAAAAAACTTGCTGTGGGAGATTTCAGAGAGACATTAGGCCACAATTAGTTTCAATTTTCATTTCGAAGTATTTTTCCACCATTAGTATTAGTATACCATTAGTATTTTTCCATTCTTTTTTTAGTAATTGTTTATTCATTAATAATTCCCAATCCACCTATTCATATTTTTAAAAAAAGATCTCTAGGCTTTTTTAAGTGAAAAATTATAATGTCGCGCATTGTGCAGTGAGAAGTAATTGTGTCTCCAAAAACTGCATATTTATATCTCCAAAGCCAATACATTTATAACATTAAAACGTGACTTTAAATTTTATATTCATCAATCTAATATCGCTTTTGTTTCTGTGGATAGATGGATGGCTGGACAAGTGTAGACTAGTGAATGCATGAATAAACCACATTTTTTTCTGTTGAGTTGTTACTTGTTATTTGCGGAACGGGAGCTGAAGCTGGCACTGTGCTGCGCTGCTAGTTGAGGACTCATTCGTTGTGTTGGCGGTCAGAAATTGTGTCTTATTCACCGACCGACCGAACTCCAAATCCAAAACTTGCTCCAAAAATAAACAGCCACAACATAGCGCAAGTATGTGGTCAGAATGGTGTGTAAGCGAAGTGAAGCCAAAGCTCCATTCATTTTGGCTTGAAAACAGCCCGGCAGTTGCATTTGGTTGCTGTAGTCTGTTGTATCGGTAGTTGGTTGGAACTTCATATTTAGATTCGTTGTTTTACGGGTATCAATTAGTAACGAAAAATATTTAGAGCTATTTAATATAAAATAATTTAGAATCTCTCGCAAAATACTTTTGAGTACACAAAGTCTTGTGTGAAAAAAACAGCATTCGGACTCCAGGATATTTATTAGATATATGAAGTGATGAGTGCAAGTGCATGATAGCAATTAGCATCAGTTGTGCATTTCTTTGAAAGAAAAATTAAGCAAATTCATTTTGTGAAATCAGCAAAATTGTGCAATAGTTCGGTATCTTTTAATATAATTAAAATAGTTCGGTATATTTTAATAGTTCGGTATCGGCTATTGTGTAGTCTGTTCACTGAATCATGTGCGTGTGATCAATGTATCTAATGCTTCTACTAAACTCGGCAATTGCTGTTTTGCGCAAATTAAGTGTAAAAAGCTTACTAATATAATAATCGGAGCTGAAAGCTCTAATCTAGCAGCTAGATAATATATGAAAACATAACTGCGTTCATCGCTGCTGTATCTTCATGTAGCCGATTCTCATGTGGTATTAGCTTTTATGGATATCTCTTCTTTCCACATTCTACCATATGACCTCAGTCATCTGAAAAAGTTTGTATTTTGCATTAGCACAACTTAGTTATTTCATCTATTGATTGATATTTAAGGATTTTTCATACCAAGAAGTTTTATCTTTCTTCAGTAGCAAACAATAGCTATGAAAAATAATTGGTTATTGTCTGTTTACTCTAGAAAATAAGAATGCTTTTAGAAATTATTTACATATTTAATTTTCTTTTCAAGTACGAACATAAACTAGCGAATATTTCGAGGCTGAGCTTATTATCGGCACTTGGCTTGCCACCGTCAAATCATTTTAAAATTTATTTACTACCAATTTCAATTCGATATGTTATGATTGAACGCCAAATGTCGCTTCGACTTTAAGTAGACTTTTAAGTGCATGTATAATGTTTTAGTGCATGTGCGGGTCATACCTTTACTGTATTGCTTCGTACCATACAAACATACTAATATAGGTATGTAGTTTTTATCTATTTTCCGGTAAACAATATTCGTGCTAGAAAGTAGGTGAAAGAATAAAATAAGTGAACATACCCAACGGGAAAAATAATGCTTACGGATATATTCGGTAAGCATTTCGCGTAATGCGTGTAAGCATTACCGGACCATTACGCGTTGTTTCTTTTTAACATTGCACGTCCTAGGCTGGGAAGATTTATACAAGGGGAAACTCATGCTTTTAGCTCTATAGCTTTATGTATAAGAGCTTTTTGGAAAGTACGACATTGTATTCTCGCATTTATACGCCTCAATATGAATGAAAGCTTTGGCCGGCGGCCGATCGTATCTCTGCATGTGCGGTTTTTGCATGCTGACGCTCATTGGAAATTCCAATAGCGCATGCTCTTTGCTACTAGGGGGAATTGTCTTCATACATTTTACTTACCCGTGCGTGATGATTTGAAATGCTCCGAAATTTTCATCTTTCCGCTTTATATAGCAGACTACCCATAACCGATGTATGCTCGCAAGTTCTTTTCCCCTTGTTTCTGCGAGTGGATTTCATTGGCCAGTCTTGGACTTATAGCATATGAGCTTTCTCCCTTGCAGCATTTTCCATGCTCCAAGTCATGTATACGAGTATATCTTATAATTGCTGGAAAATAGCTTTGGAAATCGGAAATTCGTATTACTAGCATTGTTTGATTCATGCATTACGCCAGCATACATTACTGCGATTCCCGTTGGGGACTGTGAGTACACTTACTCAGCGATTAATGCCTGTGAGAGTATTGAAAAATTCCGAGTATGAAAGTGACATAACCCAACGGGAAAAATAATGCTTACGGATATATTCGGTAAGCATTACGCGTAATGCGTGTAAGCATTATCGGACCATTACGCGTTGTTTCTTTTTAACATTGCATGTCCTAGGCTGGGAAGATTTATACAAGGGGAAACTCATGCTTTTAGCTCTATAGCTTTATGTATAAGAGCTTTTTGGAAAGTACGACATCGTATTCTCGCATTTATACGCCTCAGTATGAATGAAAGCTTTAGCCGGCGGCCGATCGTATCTCTGCATGTGTGGTTTTTGCATGCTTACGCTTATTGGAAATTCCAATAGCGCATGCTCTTTGCTACTAGGAGGAATTGTCTTCATACATTTTACTTACCCGTGCGTGATGATTTGAAATCCTTCGAAATTTTCATCTTTCCGCTTTATATAGCAGACTACTCATAACCGATGTATGCTCGCAAGTTCTTTTCCCCTTGTTTCTGCGAGTGAATTTCATTGGCCAGTCTTGGACTTATAACATATGAGCTTTCTCCCTTGCAGCATTTTCCATGCTCCAAGTCATGTTTACGAGTATATCTTATAATTGCTGGAAAATAGCTTTGGAAGTCGGAAATGTGCATTACCAGCATTGTTTGATTCATGCATTACGCTAGCATACATTACCGCGATTCCCGTTGGGAATGCATGTACAGTAACATTGAACCATACGGTAATTTTGATGACAAATCAAGATAATTGGATATGATTGTTTTTTGTAGTTTTTCTTATTCGTAGCTAATACATAGTGTTTTACGTTGAGTGAAGCTTTTCCTTTCATTATTCATTGTAAATTAGCTGAGTTTGCTGTTATGAAACTAGTTATTTAATGTGGCGTTCGAAGTTCTTGCCATTGACGTTACGGTAGACTGTAGACCAATTTATACTGATTTCGATTCGCCCAAAAACTCGTTACATGTACGGTCCAGTTTTTATTGAAAAGGGATTGCAAATTTTGCCGATCCCTAAGATTGAAACGCAACATACGACGGTTGATCCAAAAGAAGTGATAAGGTAAAACACCATAATTTCGTCATGTTAAGAAAAATTTCACTTAGCTCAGAGTGAAATGATATTTCTTTCAAATAAATTCAAGTGGCGGATACATAAAGTAGTTGAACGAAGCGTTGTTTTTGCAAATCTCATATTCAAAGGAATCGATTTGGTCATTATCAACGTTTTTTTCAAATTAGTTTCAAACTTATTTTTGTACCCAATTTCGTCAGGGCAATTATCCATATTTTTTAACTTCGTCATGTCATGTACCTAACTTCGGCCTCTAAGGGATAGCGATATTCAAATTGTACATGAGAGTAAGATTTGGATGACATGTTCGAATACATAATTCAATAAATAAAAAATCGATAAATATACACGAATATAGGTAATACAAAAACAAATACATTCTTTAGAAAAAAATACTGAAAAATTATTACAAATAATTAATTTACAAATAATTTACGGCAACAAAATCACCTTTATTTACTTCGCATCCTTTTTTGTTTTCTTTACCATTGCTTTTTCTTAGTCTTTTGGTTTCCTTTTCTTTTTTCTCTATGTCTACTTTAAGCTGATAATTTAAAAACTCTTCAGCAGTAGTAATGCTTGGTGTAATTTTACGTTTAACTCGTGTGGCTTCCGTGGTTTTTACTTCAGGCCGAAATAGAGCTTTTTTAAAAGAAGTGGGGTAATACTGAAAATAGACGAACACTGTGGATGCCTCTTTTATGTCTGTAGTTTCATTTTGGGATATTTCAGACGTTTCTTGCATATTAAATTCTGAGGTTTTTTCTGTTTGGTCTGCTGATATTTTATCTGTTAGAATTTGGTTTTTAGGATGTACATTACCTTTTGGTGTGGACGCGATCAATGAACCATCGAGTTGTACGTCGAATTATATAAATGGGTTTCATTTTCACAAGTAATATTTTCGTTGACAGATTTCCACAAATAGAAAAGACTTTCATCTTTTTCGCATCTCAGCCACGCATACTCTGAATTCGCTCTAAAAATTTCAACCTTCACATCTCCTATTTCTTTTTTTTAGAGTGGATAAAGTTTTAATCGACAACACGTCTATCATCAGCGAAGTCATCAGCAAAAACCTCGTTACAAATAATATCTTTATTCGCTTCAGGCAAAGCACTGATGTTCTTGTTCGTGAGGAGTTTGTCGTATGCTACAGCGTAAGGATTGAATGCACAAGCCACATTTCTTGAAACCATTTTTAATTGTTTCTGACTTTGCTGCTTCCTTTAGACATGAGTCTACCAGACGTCCTATTTTCATTATTAAATTTTTAGGGATCCTTATATATGGCAATAGAGTAAGAGGAGGCATAAGCTCTTCACTGACTGAGGCCCCTACAAACACTGTAATGCATTCTTTTCCGTCGTTGGCCGTGCGATTATAAGTATGGACTGAACCTTTGCGAACTAGGACTCTCTTGTCTTTGGGACACAAAAAGAATGATGTTTCATCGCAGTTGAAGATTCAATTAGGTTCATTGGAAATTTAAATAAAATTTAAAATAGGTTGATATTTTTGTAAACCGATTTCTAATAGTTTCTTCCGTAATCCTGGACTTCCCAGTTGTCAAATTTTGAGACATTTTCAAGGAAATCTCCGAATTTCGTTTTAAAAAACTTTTGTACCATTTTATACCGGGGACACCGATTTTGAATTTGTTCTCTCTATTTACTTATTTTGCCAGTTTTGACACACTTTGAATTAATTGCGTTTTTGTTAAAGGAAAATCTAGATTCGCGACTTCAAGAATCCTTTTGACAAGAGTCTGCTTTTCTGCTTGAGTGAGAGTTGTAGACGCTCCAACATGTTTTGAATGCTTTTTAATTTGTTGTTTTGAAGCGTCGTTCTCGGAATACCAAATCTTTTGGCAACGTCTCTGGTAGACAGGCCATCTTCCATTGCCTTTAGCGCCATTGAAAAATGCTCTTGTAAGTATTTCTTAGAAGTCATAAATTTATCTGTGACAGAAATATAATGCTCTTCTTAATTAGCAAATGCTCGATGAATCTGATACGCTTAGAATAAGGCTAATTTTTGATCTCAAGTCATTTAAGTTCCTTTGACTTTGCACGTCGATTAAGTGACGAAATTAAAAAAAAAACTGTAGCGCACCTGAACCGCTAGAAACACTAATGTTCGAAGAACAGTAGAAGAATCGTGCAGGTTTTGATTGCATATTCCACCACATGTGCTGCTTATTACGGCCAAACTGTTTCAAATGCCACGTTTTACTTTGGTCTCAAGAATGCATTATAGCTCATATGGTAGAAAGTTTCAGATATTACCACTGGCATGAATTTCAACTTTTATGAGAGCAAAACATGGGTTAATTATATTCGTTATCAGTTGCTTATTTCACATAATTTTGAAAGCAGCATCTCATATAACATCAATGAAGAAAATGCTCAGTGCCTCCAGCACTGTAACTGAAGTTGGTGTTTGGGGCTGCGATCCGAACAATTTGCAGAACTTTGCGAATTGTAACATCGGTTATTTATTTTCATTGTAAATGTTTCCGGTATGTATACTAACTGTAAGCATTTATTGATACAAAAGTAGCACAACCGACTCGTGCTGGCAACCTTTCGCTAGTATCAAAGCCAACAATATATCAAATCTGCTTCACGTTGTTTCATTACATTCGAAGTTATAGGAGTATAAAGAAATTTAGGGTTACCTGCAGCGAGTTTTTTCAAATGATCGAAAGCTTAATATTTGCTGTTTATTGTCACTACAATATCATTACCATTTGAAAATTCTACGATAAAACCGCTTAATAAAGATGTTGCAATTAAACACAAAACCAACAATAGCTGGCAACCCTATCGTTTCCTTTTCAACCAAATTTGGCCTGAATAATGCTTATGACAGGTTCTATTAATTGAATGAAATTCGTTTTGATTTCATGACTGCACTGGAAGTTATAGTGCAAAAAGTTTTATTTTCCGGAACGAATTTTCAAAACCAAAGACACAAAAATTACCATAGCTGGCAGCACCAATCAAATTTTCCAACCAAATTTCCACCAAACAAAGATTAGAGTAAGGTTCAGCTACTGCGTTAATTTCATAAAAATCTGGTAACTTATTCACATTTCATAGGGCAAAAAGCAGTTTTTTTTCTTTGTAATTTTTCAAGATGGCACCACTGGCACAGACTTGCCCACAATTCAAAATCGCTTCTAACACATCTGGTCTTACTTAAGTCCAATGCATTCTGTAAATTTTAGCTGTATCTGATTATTGGTTCGTGAGTTTCCGTGAACAGAAGCTTTTGATGCTAAAAATATAGGTTAACTAGGAGAGGGTTACCGTTCTTGTCCGACATGAAATTTCCAAAGTTTTCTTTTGAACGTGTAGATTAAACATAAGATTTATATACAGATTGGTTTTATTGTAAGAAACGGACATTTTTTTGAATATTCGATGGTTTGAATGTTTTCACTTCCAAATTTTTTTTTTCAAAATGAAGATACGAAAATTATCATAGCTGGCAGCTCCAACCGAATTTATGTCAAACGTGGCTTAAAGTAAGGTCCAGCTATTGTGTGAGTTTCGTCAAAATCGAACGATTCAATCACAATTTATAGGGCTAAAACAGTTATCTTTTTTAGTGGTTTTTCAAGATGGCACCACTGGCACAGAATCGCCCGCATTTCAAAATCACTTCTATCAGACCTGGTCCTATTTAAGGGTAATACATTCTGTGAATTTCAAATTTATTTCGTTAACTTTGTTTTTGCAAAAATTATTTGTGCACGAAATAATAGGTATATTAAAAATATCACTTAAATGGCCGCCGGCGCCAAAAGGTTAACAATAACTGACATTTAAAGAGATTTGGACCTTTTCTGCATATACACGAATATATCCTGAAAGTTTCAGCTCAATCGGATGGCGCGTTCTCGAGATTATCTCACTGAAATTTTTTGATGATATATATATATATATATATTTATATATATATATATATATATATATAGATATATATATATATATATATATATATATATATATATATATATATATATATATATATATATATATAGATATATATATATATATATATATATATATATATATATATATATATATATATATATATATATATATATATATATATATCTATATATATATATATATATATATATATATATATATATATATATATATATATATATATATATATATATATATATATATATATATATATATATATATATATATATATATATATATATATATATATATATATATGGAAATATGAATTTTTGGCCGAATCGATTTTAATACTAATGTTCTTCGAACATTAGTAAAAACTCTAGCGCACCTGAACCGCTAGAAACACTAATGTTCGAAGAACAGTAGAAGAATCGTGCAGGTTTAGAGTGCATATTCCACCACATGTGCTGCTTATTACGGCCAAACTGTTTCAAATGCCACGTTTTACTTTGGTCTGAATGAATGCATTGTAACTCATATGGTGGAAGGTTTAAGATATTACCACTGATATGAATTTCAACGTTTAGGAAAGCAAAACACGGGTTAATTATATTCGTTATCAGTAGCTTATTTCACATAATTTTGAAAGCAGCATCTCATATAACATCAATGAAGAAAATGCTCAGTGCCTGCAGCACTGTAACTGAAGTTGGTGTTTGGGGCTGCGATCATAGGTGCGCCGTAGGGGGGCAAGAGGGGGCCGGGACCCCCCCCCCAGACCTTAGGTTGGCCCCTCCCAGAAAATTAAATATTTCCAACAGCAGACACCTAAGTTTTCGCCTGTTAGGGTTTTTGTGGTTACAGCAAGAGTTGTGTAGTGCAGTAGTGTAAGCCTATACCAACTTTCACTACTTATAACTTAGAGACTGTGCTATTTGTGGTATTTGTTGCGATGTTATGGGACTTATTTCGAGATATGGAAGGGAATATTTAATTTCGACAAGTTATACGTAAAGAAAGAGACGAAAAGCGCCTCGCCAATCATCCTTTTTTTATTAAGATTATCTGTTAATTCCTACTAGGCAATATACAGGTATTTAGATAAGAACACTTTTATAAACTGGCGCTTTATGCATTTATGTTTTTCACAAAACATAGTCTGAGTATTAGAATAGTATTAACGTAGAATACCATTTTCGAAGGCAGTTGGAGAATAAAAATGGTATCGCTGCCAATTTTACGCTATTTTAGAAGTAAATTCTAATTTGGAAGTAAATACTTCCACTGAAAATTTAATTTTAATGTTTTCAAGAGAAACACGTCTTGAACGCTTTTTACAAAATATATTATTGATTCTTATTTTTCAATATTTTTAGATACATTTTTCTTAGCCTACTTTATATTATTGTATTGTATAGTGCTGTGTGGATATGTGATTGTGGGTTGTGTTATGTGTTCCCACACTATCTATGACCTACTTGGTTTAAAAATAACTGCATCAGAAATTCCCGATTGGGAATTTTACAAGTTTAGAGTTGACTGTATAAATATAGTATCAAATTCATCAATCGTATGCATTTTATTCTAAAAATCGTGTGAAAGATTTGTGTTTACGTACTTATGGTAGCTACAAGGTTACCCATACATTATTTAAAAACTACAGAAACTTATTTTTTATGCCCATTGATGAGTCTTGTAAATTTTGGGATGACTCGGTGTGAAGCTATCACAATACGAAATTTTCCATAGAATTTCCATTGTTGCCAAAAATAAACCAAAATTTCAGTTCGACCAAACTTCGCGATCCGGTTAAATTATCCAGATGGTAAAATTCATGCACAATGTGAAAGCTCGAATAGTACTTTGAGGACAGTAAGTGATATGGTGCTTGAACAGTCTTGGAATATTGTCAAGATGAACCAACATTGTTTGGAAAAGGTTATCGACCTTACGACGTGTCTCAGTCGCCAAAGATGTGCTTTCAGAGGACATGATGACAGCTGTGCCAGTGATAACCGTGAATTTATTTTGGAATTTTGTACATTATTCGCGAAGCATGATTCAACTTTTGAAATAATTTTAAAAACAAGGTTGCGAACTGCTGTAGTGGCAAAGCACAAAATGAATTAATAAAAATAATTGCTGAAATCGTTCGCGAGGATAATACAGCTGAACTAAAAGAGTGCGGACTGATGTCCATTATGGTAGACGAAGCAAGGGTCCACAAAAAGGAACAACTCTCCGTGGTTGTCAGATTAACTACAGAGCTAGCAGTCGAAGAAAGGATCTTAAGCTTTGTAAACTGTTCAGGAGCTAGAAATGCCTCGTATTTAGCAGATATAATTTTCAGCGTGTTAGCCAGCTACGGACTTAGTATTTTGTTGTTGGACAGTTTTATGATGGTGCTAGTGTCATGTCAGGACAAAAAAGTGGTGTACAAATCTAAATTAAAATGAAACACCTTGCAGCCACATTTGTACACTGCCTAGCTCATAAAATTATCCTTGTTGTGATGGACACATTTTTCACAATCGAAACGTGTACATCCTTTTTCAATGCCATCAAATCCCTTTAACTACACTTTTCGAAGCCATCACAACACGGATTGTTGAAGCAGCTTGAAGAGGCAGTTGATCTGAATTCAAGGCGTAGAATGATAAGTTAAAGCTCTACTCGTTAGTTAATGAGATTTCACAATTGCAAATATGTGGTCGATAGCTGTGGGACTATGAAAGAGGCTTTAGAAAAAGAAATGAATGAAGGAAAATACAACGACTCAGTTTATTCATTTGGGATCTTTCATTCAATCAGTAATCCTAAGTTTGTAGTAAATCTTTCCATCTTTCACTATGTTCTTTTTATAACGAACATGTTAAGCATATATTTACAAACTAAAAATGCAACTCTTAGGGATGGGATAGATCTTGTCAATGGAACTGTTAAAACACTACTAAGTGAGCGAGAAGACTTGTATGTACTTTGGGAAAAAATTAAATCATTCGCAGAGAAGAACTGTCTGGATCTCACATTTTCCAGAGGATTGCGAAAACGGAAAACAGCAAAAAGCACTGGTTTCAAAGGTTTTGCTGTTTCATCTAGCCTCGGACAAGCAGTTAGGGCTACGAAGATATCCCTGCGAACTAAATGGCTCGAAAAGAGTAAGTTACAGCACTCTTCCATCTTGCCAAATTATTTATGCTTTTTCTAGGTTTTCTAGGTAAAAAAAGTTTGAAGCAAGAGGTCAATTTTTTTCTTTTTAGCTTAATATATTCCAATTTCTTCAAAATTATTTTGAAACTTAGATATCCTCTTCTTCAAGTATAAGTTGAAATATATTTAGCTTCTAAACGAAAAAATAGTCTTATATTTCTAATTATTTCCATTCTATTCCCTTATAATTTGTACAAGCGTTCATTTCTTAGCGATCATAGATAATTCATTGTGTAGTTCGTACCTACCGTTCACATGATATGCATGTCGTTGTAGCTCATACATATTCACAGACATGAAGTTTATTTGATAATGCATTATGCATAAGCAAATAACAAAGAATAAAGAATAAATTAACAAATATGTAATGTATTAATAAATTATGTAAGTTGTATGAACAGTACGTTTACCTTACGGAAGACAAAATCATCGCATGTCTTGAACCTTTTGGTCCCTGGCCCCTGCCAGATCAGATCTGCGATCCAAAAAATTTGCAGAACTTTGGGAATTGAAACATTGGTTATTTATTTTCATTGTGAATGTTTCCTGTATGAATAACTAACTGTAAGCATTTATTGATACAAAAGTAGCACAACCGACTCGTACTGGCAACCTTCTGCCAGTATCAAAGCCAAAAATATATCACATCTGCTTCACGTTGTTATATTACATTCGAAGTTATAGGAGTATAAAGAAATTTAGAGTTACCTGTAGCGAGTTTTTTCAAATAATCGAAAACTTAATATTTGCTGTTTATTGTCACTACAATATCAATACCATTTGAAAATTCTACGATAAAACTGCTTAATAAAGATATTGCAATTAAACACAAAACCAACAATAGCTGGCAACCCTATCGTGGCTTTTCAACCAAATTTGGCCTGAATAATGCTTATGATAAGTTTCATTAATTGTATGAAATTTGTATTGATTTCATGCCTGCACTGGAAGTTATAGGACAAAAAGTTTTATTTTCCTGAGTGAATTTTCAAAACCAAAGACACAAAAATTACCGTAGCTGGCAGTACCAATCGAATTTTTTAACCAAATTTCCGCTAAACAGAGATTAGAGTAAGGTTCAGCTACTGTGTCAATTTCATGAAAATCTGGTAGCTTATTCACATTTCATAGGGCAAAAAGCAGTTTTTTTCTTTGTAATTTTTCAAGATGGCACCACTGGCACAGACTGGCCCACAATTCAAAATTGCTTCTTTCAAATCTGGTCCTATTTAAGTCCAATGCAATGTGTAAATTTCAGCTGTATCTGATTATTGGTTCGCGAGTTCCCGTGAACAGAAGTTTTTGATGCTAAAAATATAGGTTAACTGGGAGAGGGTTACCATTCTTGTCCGACATTAAATTTTCAAAGTTTTACTTTCAACGTGTAGATAAAACATAAGATTTGTATACAGATTGGTTTTATTGTAAGAAACGGACATTTTTTTTGAATATTCGATGGTTTGAATGTTTGCACTTCCAAATTTTTATATTTTAAATTTAAGACACCAAAATTATCATAGCTGGCAGCTCCAACCGAATTTTTCAACTACATTTCGACCAAACGTGGCTTAAAGTAAGGTCCAGCTACTGTGCTAATTTCGTCAAAATCGAACGATTCAATCAGAATTTATAGGGCTAAAAGCAGTTATTTTTTTAAATGATTTTTCAAGATGGCACCACTGGCACAGAATCGCACGCATTTCAGACCTGCTCCTATTTAAGACAAATACATTCTGCAAATTTCAATTAATTCTGCTCATCGTATCGTGAGTTTCCGTGAACAGAAGTTTTTGATGCTAAAAATATAGGTAAATTGGGCAAGGGTTACCAAGCGTGCCTGTTATACCATATCAAATTTTTTTTATTGTCTATGTAAACAAAGCACAAGATTTACACATGAGTGGCTTTTTTTGAAGAAGCGGCATTTTTCCAAGAGAGACGATGATTTGGAGGTTTTCATTTTCAGTGCCTGCCCTAGCTACAGTGTTGCCAGCACTCTCATTAAAAGCAACTACAACTAAATAATGCAAATATTTCCTGAAAATTTCGTAATGATTGAATAGGTCTGTCAAAAGTTATCGCAATTTAAAAAATTTCAAGTTTTCCCGTTCTCTTTTTAGGCACCCAGCGCACACATTGGGTTAAAAAATTCCAAAACATTATCCGATTCACATATAAAACACGTTCGAAATTTATTTCGTGAACTTTATTTTAGCGAAAATTATTTGTGTACGAAATAATAGGTATATTAAAAATATCACTTAAATGGCCGCCGGCGCCAAAAGGTTAACAATAACTGACATTTAGTGAGACCTGGACCTATTCTGCATACACATCAATGTATTCTGAAAGTTTCAGCTCTCAGTTTCTCGCGTTCCCGAGATTATCTCACTGAAATTTTTTGAATATATATATATATATATATATATATATATATATATTCATATATATGTGTTTAGTTGCAATATCTTTATTAAGCAGTTTTATCGTAGAATTTTCAAATGGTAATGATATTGTAGTGACAATAAACAGCAAATGTTAAGTTTTCGATTATTTGAAAAAACTCGCAACAGGTAACTCTAAATTTCTTTATACTCCTATAACTTCGAATGTAATATAACAACGTGAAGCAGATGTGATATATTTTTGGCTTTGATACTGGCAGAAGGTTGCCAGTACGAGTCGGTTGTGCTACTTTTGTATCAATAAATGCTTACAGTTAGTATTCATACAGGAAACATTCACAATGAAAATAAATAACCAATGTTTCAATTCCCAAAGTTCTGCAAATTTTTCGGATCGCAGATCTGATCTGGCAGGGGCCAGGGACCAAAAGGTTCAAGACATGCGATGATTTTGTCTTCCGTAAGGTAAACGTACTGTTCATACAACTTACATAATTTATTAATACATTACATATTTGTTAATTTATTCTTTATTCTTTGTTATTTGCTTATGCATAATGCATTATCAAATAAACTTCATGTCTGTGAATATGTATGAGCTACAACGACATGCATATCATGTGAACGGTAGGTACGAACTACACAATGCATTATCTATGATCGCTAAGAAATGAACGCTTGTACAAATTATATGGGAATAGAATGGAAATAATTAGAAATATAAGACTATTTTTTCGTTTAGAAGCTAAATATATTTCAACTTATACTTAAAGAAGAGGATATCTAAGTTTCAAAATATCTTTGAAGAAATTGGAATATATTAAGCTAAAAAGAAAAAAATTGACCTCTTGCTTCAAACTTTTTTTACCTAGAATACCTAGAAAAAGCATAAATAATTTGGCAAGATGGAAGAGTGCTGTAACTTACTCTTTTCGAGCCATTTAGTTCGCAGGGATATCTTCGTAGCCCTAACTGCGTGTCCGAGGCTAGATGAAACAGCAAAACCTTTGAAACCAGTGCTTTTTGCTGTTTTCCGTTTTCGCAATCCTCTGGAAAATGTGAGATCCAGACAGTTCTTCTACTGAGTCGTTGTATTTTCCCTCATTCATTTCTTTTTCTAAAGCCTCTTTCATAGTCCCACAGCTATCGACCACATATTTGCAATTGTGAAATCTCATTAACTAACGAGTAGAGCTTAAACTTATCATTCTACGCCTTGAAGTCAGACCAACCGCCTCTTCAAGCTGCTTCAACAATCCGTGTTGTGATGGCTTCGAAAAGTGTAGTTAAAGGGATTTGATGGCATTGAAAAAGGATGTACACGTTTGGATTGTGAAAAATTTGTCCATCACAACAAGGATAATTTTATGAGCTAGACAGTGTACAAATGTGGCTGCAAGGTGTTTCATTTTAATTTAGATTTGTACACCACTTTTTTGTCCTGACATGACACTAGCACCATCATAAGACTGTCCAACAACAGGCAAAATACTAAGTCCGTAGCTGGCTAACAGGCTGAAAATTATATCTGCTAAATACGAGGCATTTCTAGCTATATATATATATATATATATATATATATATATATATATATATATATATATATATATATATATATATATATATATATATATATATATATATATACATATATATATCAGTGGCGTGGCGTGATAGTTTACCTTAGGGAAGCAATTAGTTCATTTCGATGACTGACTTTGGTTATGTTTTCTTCAAATTTGTTACGTATTAATGGAACCCCTCTTGTTAGCTACTTTTAACATTGCAAATACAAAAGCTTCCATGAATTACGAGCATGGACGTGAGAGTACTTATACTGTATTGTTATCAGTACTAATTCGCATGCTACCAATATATAATCATTTTTTCATTAAATATATATTTGTAAAAATTAAATATTGGCAAACATATAAATTAGCGATGTCGCAACAGCAAGCTATGTAAATAAAGCATTTGCAAATATAGCTACGGCATCAATAACAACCACAGTGATTATGCAAATTAAATGTTTATACGCATAAAGAAAATTTCAATATTCTAGTACTTATAAAAAACAACAGTAAAGTAACAACATTCCCATAACGAATAACATATATATTTATATTTAAAAAAAAAAATCTAGTAAATTTAAAATAAATGAAGTGACAGCTGAAAAAAAATCTATTATAATTCAAATTTGAAAAGAAAATTCATGCATACTTCTATTTTAAATTTAATGCAATTTGCCTTTGTTTTTTTTTGCAAACTCATCTATGACGTCTTGAAAACTTTACTCGCTCAAACATTATTTTAAGAAAACCTATTCTATGGAAAATATTGCCAAGTCACTTAGTCACTGTTCATCTGTCCTATTCCTGAGATAAGTTTTAATCCTTTTTAGGGAAGAAAAACTGCGCTCTGCGGGCGCTCTTGTAACATTCTCTTTTGCATTCATTACTTGCAATGTTAGAACTAAAAAAACTGATTTATAAAATTGTTTTAAACTATTTTCTGATTTATTGTTGATAGAATATTCAAAAATATTTTCTCTGTGAATTTGCATTAGAATAAAAAACAATGAGTTCCTTTTTATCCGCAAAAGAACGAGATCCAAAAAGGAAATTTAAAAAGGTGACTAATTATGCAATTATAATCCATGCTATTTACGGAACAAATAAATACATTAACCTTTTGATTGCACTCTCACTATTTTAATTATAAAATTAAAAAATCATGCGATTCCAGAAAGTAATTCTACGCACTCAATTCTAAACAATTCAAATCAATTTAATTACAACAATACTCTAAACTATTGGTGAAATAATTACCTTCACCAATTAAAAATACCTTCACCAAATTTATATGTAAAATATAGCACAAATTTCACTACCGAACTACATTCAAACAGTCTCTGGCAACCCTTAAAACATCTCGTAGTTCAAATTCATTCCATTCACATAGTTTGTAGGTACTACAGCAAACATTCTCATTCAAAAAAAAAAAATACGCACAAGCAAATTATATGGGGAACATCACAATAAGTTCCACAGCAACCATACGTACGCGGCTTCTCTCTCAGTTTCTCGCTTGAGACGAGAATTTCCCCTAAGAAGCAATTTCTGCATTGCTTCCAAACAGCCAGTACAAGCATATTTTTTTGAATGACGTCACAATGCAGTCTACATGAAGTGAAATTAATGCTCGTAGAAGCAATTTTGTAGTTGCTTCCACCCGTCTTGTTCTCTCAATATTTTCATTCGGTGGTGTTACCACCTTAGCCGTGCAAGATGTTCACTATGAGTTTTTGGGAAAATTTATTTAGAAAATTCCTGTCCATGATTTTTCTCGTGATTTTTAAATAAATTAATTTAAAATATATATATAAGTAAAATGTAAGGGAAGCAATGCTTCCCTTGCTTCCATGAACGCCACGCCACTGATATATATATATATATATATATATATATATATATATATATATATATATATATATATATATATATATATATATATATATATATATATATATATACATATATATATATATATATATATATATATATATATATATATATATATATATATATATATATATATATATATATATATATATATATATATATATATATATATATATATATATATATATATGGAAATATGAATTTTTGGCAGAATCGATTTGAATACTAATGTTCTTCGAACATTATTTAAAATTCAATTGAGAGAATTGAATATCGTCGTGCAGGATTACGGAATTTTTCTCAACATTTTTTTTTTTGGCATAGTATCAAACTAAATCTTAATGGTAATAATACTTTGTTGCGCCAGAAAACACACGATTTAAAATAGATTTGTTATCTTAAATCGCGACATTTTTCATCCTTGCCTCTTCCCGAAATGGGTAAAAATATTATGCAAATTTAACTAATATATAATAATAATTGACAGGACGAAATTATGTCATAGGTTTAAATACTCTATTGACATTGTTTATCCATTTGAATTTAACAAAAATTGTTGATAAATTTAGCAAAATTCTGCTGACCAAAGGACGCTCTAAGAACTAAATTTCGTCACTATGACGAAATTACTTACATTGCTGTTAACGCGCCATTGGTAAATTTGTCATGCCTTTTTCTTAGTAATTGATTGGTGAATTATAATTTTTTTTATTGATTTTGTGACTAACGATGCGCTAACTTTTACGCTTGTTTCTGGCACCCTTAACAATGTTCACGCCCGCACTACACAAAACACTAACACGCAATGAGCTAACTACGAGACGCAGCACTGACGCATGCTTCTAAGCGAACTTTTGCATAATTTGGAGCCAATACGACATTCATATTAATTTAATGCAATTAAATATTAAACCTCTTTATGTCAAATGATAAAAAATTAACATGAGCATTCGAATTTTCTTATTTTATTTGAAAATGTAAAATGTGACGAAATTAAGTACCCTGACGAGATTATGGTGTTTTACCTTAATCCGCTATTTCCATTTCGCATTAAATTTTAATATTTTTTATTACCTCATAACCCACTAAGTTAGCATAAAAACACAAACAAATAGGCCACGATTCAAGGGAGGTATATTCATTTTAATACAAACAGTCGAACAGAAGACATCAAAATGGGGAAAAACGAAATTAGAGCTGTCATTAAGTGCCTGTGTTAGAACAAAAAAATGTCAACCAAAGACATACACAGTGACTTGGTGCAAACGTGGAAACATAAGCGGACTCTGCTCTTCCATATTCCACCGTTGCACGCTGGGCCAAGGAGTTTGATCTGGGAAAAATATCCACTGAGATAAATACCGCGAAGGACGTCCATCTACGTCCCTCACTAAAGACAAGGTGAAAAAAGTCGAAAATGTTGGTAGATTGAAGAGTGATCATCACTCTTCAATCCAAACCAATCTTCAAACCAAGAGCTAAGGTCACAGTGATCTCGTATGGCAGTGCTCAGTGAATCGTTCCCCACGAACTACATATGAACGTTTCGTGATCATGGTCGAGACATGGATCCACCATTTTGATCCAAAAACCAAGCAGCAATCGATGACGTGGAAGCAACCCTCTTCACCGACGCCGAAGGAATTCAAAGTATCGAGATTGGCGGAGATGGCTATGGCATTAGTTATTGAGAAGCTAAAGGTATTATTATGGTGGAATGTTTGGAAAAGAGAACCATTATATCAGGCTCCTACTATGCAGGCCAAATCAGAAGATGCGGGAGGCTACTGAAGAAAAAAGACGAGGCAAACTGCAAGTCAGAGTGCTGTTTCATCAAGACAACGCGTCGGTTCACAAGGCTGCAGTTGCGATGGCTGCAATTCAAGAAACAGGATTAAACTGCTTGCACATCCGCCCTATTCGCAAGATCTAGCTCCCAGTAACGTTAACCTCTTTCCTCGGCTCAATAAATACCTTCGGGGCAAGATATTTGAAGATGATAGCGAAGTGATGACCGCTGTTGAGGTGTTTTGGGAGAGTAGAGGCAAATCATTTTTTTCTAAGGGTATCGTGGGTTTGAAAAAGATGGACTAAATCTATCAATTTGTTAGGAGTCTATGTTAAAAAATAAATATATTTTTTAAGTCTAATCACCTTGGTTTATCTTGATTTCGATTACTTTCGGATCAACCTTCGTAGGCACATATAAATATATATATATATATATATATATATATATATATATATATATATATATATATATATATATATATATATATATATATATATATATCTGCATTTTGTTAGTATTTTGTACAAAATGTACCACTACAGTTGATATTTGATGGAGTTTATAATCGATGGTCCCATTATCGGTCAAATAGTAGAAATAAAATTTAGTGCAACTTTTTCTGTCTGATTGTATTCAGTTTCCAAATTTATCTATATCTGTAATTAAACCTCATATCTAATATCACAATGAATCCTATATAAAAAACAAAAACTCTAGCGCACCTGAACCGCTAGAAACACTAATGTTCGAAGAACAGTAGAAGAATCGTGAAGGTTTTGAGTGCATATTCTACCACATGAGCTGCTTATTACGGCCAAACTGTTTCAAATGCCACGTTTTACTATGGTCTCAAGAATGCATTATAGTAGAAGTTTTCAGATATTACCACTGGCATGAATTTCAACGTTTATGAGAGCAAAACACGGGTTAATTATATTCGTTATCAGTTGCTTATTTCACAAAATTTTGAAAGCAGCATCTCATATAACAACAATGAACAAAATGCTCAGTGCCTGCACCACTGTAACTGAAGTTGGTGTTTGGGGCTGCGATCCGAAAATTTTGCAGAACTTTGCGAATTGAAACATCGGTTATTTATTTTCATTGTAAATGTTTCCGGCATGAATACTAACTGTAAGCATTTATTGATACAAAAGTAGCACAACCGACTCGTGCTGGCAACCGTTCGCCAGTATTAAAGCCAAGAATATATCACATCTGCTTCACGTTGTTATATTACATTCGAAGTTACAGGAGTATTAAGATATTTAGGGTTGCCTGCAGCGAGTTTTTTCAAATAATCGAAAGCTTAATATTTGCTGTTTATTGTCACTACAATATCATTAACAATTGAAAATTCTACGATAAAACCGCTTTATAAAGATATTGCAAACAAACACAAAACCAACAATAGCTGGCAACCCTATCGTGGCTTTTTAACCAAATTTGGCCTGAATAATGTTTATAATAGGTCCCATTAATTGTATGAAATTCGTATTGATTTCATGACTGCACTGGAAGTTATAGGGCAAAAAGTTTTATTTTCCTGAGTGAATTTTCAAAAACAAAGACACAAAAATTACCATAGCTGGCAGCACCAATCGAATTTTTCAACCAAATTTCTATCAAACAGAGTTTAGAAAAAGGTTCAGCTACTGTGTCAGCAGAAGATCATGAAGATGGCACCACTGGCACAGAGTTGCCTACAACTCAAAATCGCTTCTATCAGACCTGGTCCTATTTAAGTCCAATGCATTCTGTAAATTTCAGTTGTATCTGATAATTGGTTCGTGAGTTCCCGTGAACATAAGTTTTTGATGCTAAAAATATAGGTTAACTGGGAGAGGGTTACCGTTCTTGTCCGACATGAAATTTCCAAAGTTTTACTTTGAACGTGTAGGCAAAGCATAAGATTTGTATACATATTGGTTTTATTGTAAGAAACGGACATTTTTAGGATATTCGATGGTTTGAATGTTTTCACTTCCAAATTTTTATTTTTTCAAATTTAAGGCACCAAAATTATCATAGCTGGCAGCTCCAACCGAAGTTTTCAACCAAATTTCTACCAAACGTGGTTTAAAGTAAGATGCAGCTACGGTGTGAATTTCGTCAAAATCGAACGATTCAATCAGAATTTATAGGGCTAAAAGCAGTTATCTTTTTTAGTGATTTTTCAAGATGGCACCACTGGCACAGAATCACCCGCATTTCAAAATCACTACTATCGGACCTGGTCCTATTTAAGGCCAATACATTCTGCAAATTTCAATAAATTATGTTCATCGGATCGTGAGTTTCCGTGAACAGAAGTTTTTGATGCTAAAAATATAGGTAACTTGGGCAAGGGTTACCAGGCGTGCCCGTTATACCATATCAAATTTTATTTTTTGCCTATGTAAACAAAGCACAAAATTTACATATGAGTGGCTTTATTTTGAAGAAGCGGCATGTTTTCAAGAGAGACGATGATTTGGAGGTTTTCGCTTTCAGTGCCTGCCCTAGCGAAAGGGTTGCCAGCACGCTCTTGAAAATTTCGTAATGATTAAATAGCTCTGTAAAAAGTTATCACAATTTAAAAATTTTCAAGTTTTCCCGTTCTCTTTTAAGGCACCCAGCGCACACATAGGGTTAAAAAAATTCCAAGACATTATCTGATTCACATGTAAAACACGTTCAAAATTTATTTTATCAACTTTATTTTTGCAAAACTTATTTGTGTACGGAATAATAGGTATATTAAAAATATCACTAAAATGGCCGCTGGCGCCAAAGGGTTAAAGATTTTTAATTTTTTTTCTGAGACCTGGCACTATTCTGCATATACACCAATGTGTCTCGAAAATTTCAGTTCAATCGGATGGCGCGTTCCTGAGATTTTTTCACTGAAATTTTTTGATGATATATATATATATATACATATATATATATATATATATATATATATATATATATATATATATATATATATATATATATATATATATATATATATATATATATATATATATATATATATATATATATATATATATATATATATATATATATATATATATATATATATATATATATATATATATATATATATATATATATATATATATATATATATATATATATATATATATATATATATATATATATATATAGAAATATGAATTTTTGGCCAAAGTGATTTTAATACTAATGTTCTTCTTCGAACATTAGTAAAAACTCTAGCGCATCAAAACCGCTAAAAGTACTTATGTTCGATGAACAGTAGAAAAGACATGCAAATTTTGAGTGCATATTCTACCACACGTGCTCCAACTTGTTTCGAGTGCCAAATCACTTTGATCTTATGGGGTTATTCCACTGTAAAACTGCTCTAAATAAACTTTTTTTAAACAGCTACCAATAAAAAACTATTCAAGATATTGATTTGAAATTTGACATACATTCTTATTGAAGTTTAAAGTTAGCTATTTCATTGGGAAAAATTATTAGAAAGCAAAATGGTGACCACACCAATGGATCGCCGGGGCACCGCCGAAAAAAAAAGCAAATCGCGCCTCGTAAATTCCTGGACAAAATAAGCATCTGTGAACAAACTACCAACAATATTTCATTTTACATACATACATACGCCGAAAATTCGCGATATATATATATATATATATATATATATATATATATATATATATATATATATATATATATATATATATATATATATATATATATATATATATATATATATATATATATATATATATATATAGATATATATATATATATATATATATATATATATATATATATATATATAGATATATACACACATACATATATCAGCAAAATGATTAAGAGAGATAATCTCTGGAGTGGCCGATTCGATTGAGCTGAAATTTTCGCAATACATAGATGTATATAGTGGGTAGGCCCGTGACTTGCTAGAATTCAGATATCTTAAACCTTATGGCGGTGGCGGTCATTTTAGTGATGTTTCGGGTACTCCCATATTTCCAAGCAGTGTAAATTTTTGTTCAAAAAAAGCATAAAGAATGAAAACTTATTATGTTTACAATTTGTTTATGATACAGAATTGGAAATTTTGAGCCTTGTGTAGGCAGTGAGTGCCTCAAAGTGGGCAAGGATTTTTCTTCAAATTTCGATTTGTCATAACTACTAAAAAAAAACAATGGATCATCGTGAAATTTTTAGAACGTATTGATGTAGACTAGAATTTATCCAAAGACTGTGCGAGCAACTGCGTATAAATTTAAATTTTTGATACATTTTGACTTTTGTCCAATAAATCAAATAAAAATTTTCAAAATTCCGCGGTGAACAAGAACGGCAATCCGTGATCAAATTACCTCTATTTTCAGCACTCAAAAGTTCTGTTCATGGGAACTGACGATCGAATAATGTGATCACTATCAAATTTACAGGACATGTTGGAATTAGCTAGGACCAGGTCTGATGGAAGTGATTTTGAAATGTGGGAAACACTGTGGTAGTGGTGCCATTTGGAAAAATCGCTGAGAAGAAAAAACTGGTTTTTGGCCTATAGCTTCCAATTTAGCCACCAGATTTTAGTAAAATTGACGAAATAGGTGAAACTTATTTTAAGATAGATTCCATAAAAGTTTTGGTTGAAAAACTAGTATAAAAACGCCAGCTATGGGAATTTTTGTCTCTTAAGTATTGTAAATTTGCTCAGGAAAATAAAAGTTTTTTCCCTATAACTTCCGATGCAGTTACGAAATGAAAACGAAATTAGTGAGAAGCGGATCTTGTTGCATTTCTAATTCTGTAGGAATTTCGTTGGAAAATCGTGGAAGGGTTGCCAGATATGATGAATTTTGTAATTTATTGACATTTCTTTATCGAGCAATGTTGTCATAAAATTTCCTAATGGGCATGATCCTGCAATGACAATTAATAACAAATATTAACGTTTCGAAAATTGATAAAGTATGGACGGTGGTAACGCTAAAATTATACTCACTCCAATTACTTACAGCGCAGCCATTCAATCGAAACGAGATTCATAGAGTGAGTTTAACAAAACGTAAAGCAGCTATGATGCTAGTTCATGATTGATAGCACCAGACAATTTCGTAAATATTGCACCAACAGATGCTTCCATTTTCTATTCATAAGCAAAGCATTTACAATAATATAAGCAACCGATATTTAAATTTTCCGAGTTTTGGAAATTTTTCGGATGGCAACCCCAGAAATAGTTAAATCGCTGTAACTTTCGATGATATCCTTGGATGAAAACGAAATTCAAAGGATAGGTTGAGTAAACACAAGCATGTTATGGTAGATTGATTGCTGCTGTGTTGGACAAATGCTGCCAACACTGAACATTTTCATCATTTGTGTTATAGGAAATGCTGTAAGAAAATGATATTTGTTCCTTTGAGTAAGAAATGGTTGATATGATACTACAAAGAAGTGTATAACGTCTTCACACATTTTGAAATCCCTCAAAGATAACTTTTTTGAAAAGTAGGTTTCTAGCGGTTCTGATGCGCTAGAATTTTTTTCTTTATAATTTTTCAAGATGGCACCGCTGGCAAAAAGCTACCTGCATTTTAAAATCGCTCCTATCAGACCTGGTCCTACTCAATACCAATACATTCTGTGAATTTTATTTGTATGTGATAATTGACTCGTGAGATCTCTTGAACAGAAACTTTAAATGCTTGGAGGAGGGTTACCATTCTTGTTCGATGTTAAATTGCAACAGTTTCGCTTTGATTGTATAGACAAACCATAAGATTTCTATACGAGTTGGTTTTCACTGTAAAAGTCGAAATTTTTCAGTAGAATCGACGGTTTGAAGATTTTCACTTTCAATTCCTGCTTAACTTAGTAACAAAAATATGCTCTGTAAGTTTCATAATGATCTGATAGTCCGGCAAAAAGCTATCGCAATTCAAATTTTCTCAACCTCGTTTTAGGTGCCTAGCGCACACATAGGGTTAAAAATTTCAAAAACATTGCCATATTCACATTTAAAACACGTTTGATATTCATTCCATTAACTTTATTTTTGCGAAATTTTTTTGTTGACAGAAAAATAGGTATACAGTAGAATCTCGATTATCCGAATCAAATAAATCCAGGGATATTCCGTATAATCGAAAATCCGGATAATCGGTTTCAAAGTCTAATCAAACAGTAATTAAATTTTAATATTTTTTTATCATGTAAAAGGTTTACATACGTTAATTAGACAATACGATATAAAAAAATTAGGAGCTATAAAGATAATGAATTACATAATACCTAAGTAATTTAAAATTTTGGTTGGCAATAATTCGTTATTAATCTTTGACGTAATGAAACACATCTTTTCATTGCGGCCAAGACCCTGATGCGCTTCATTTGTGACAACTGTTTGGGATCCGCTTCGTC
>OZ022263.1:115007131-115054631 GCA_963978885.1 Nemotelus pantherinus | reverse complement strand
ATCAGATTTCTCAATTCCTGTTTACAAGCCCATAGCCAGCAAATATCCGCAACTGCGAATTTCATCCAAATCAAATTTCTCATATAAATATTAGCTTAATTGTGATCAGCTTTTTCCTTTCCTGCATATCAGCAGATATAAGCTGTCTATGAGATTGTGGGTAGGAAAGGGAAAAGCTGCTCACAATTTAGCAAATACTTATTTCAGAAATGTTCGTTGAATTAAATTCGCAGATCACAAAAATTGTAGCAACTAAGTAAATAAAATCAAAATCAAAAATATCCCTCGCTCCAATTAGCGTCATCAATCAAATGTGCACTATGAGCTGATGTCTGATAAGATACATTTCATATTTTCAAAACTACCTTGTAAAATTCAATTTAAAATGCAATAATCTCAATTTAAATATATCTTCAGCTATCGTAAAAATAGTTTCATGACTACTATGCATAATCATAATTTTTGCTTGGCAAATTTGACTGTCGCATAGCAAGATTATCTGATTGAAATCTTCGTTTAAGTCTTCCAAATCGCTTTCTTTGCTGTTTGCTTTTTGATGTTTTCGTCCATATGCACTAACTGTTAGCTTTGCTGGTCCATCTTTGTTCCTTGCTGCTCCTCCTTTTTTCTTATTGCTCAATCTCTTACCGATTTACCCTTCGAATCTTTGCTGTATTAACGTTAACAGAGAATTGAAATCTCCAGAATGTACGCCAATGCTTGCAAAGGAATGAAAATCACTGGAAAATTCAAATATTGGTATCTTGATCATTTGGTTTCAATCCATTTGACATCCGGTCGTACCAATTGAAGAACATTTGAACATGGACATTTATTATCGCCAAGATGTATTGTTAATTTTTACCGTTAAACAAACGCGTCTTTTTTGTTTTTTGTAAGGTTTACTAGCTTTTCCCATAAACCCAATCTACTTACGTATTTTTCAAGACGTTTTGTGGATCAATATGTAGAAAAACCTCATTGGTGGAGCTATATGTGATTTAGCTACGAAAACCAATAAAACCGTAAGAGCGTCTTTTTCATTGCCCATATTAATGTGATAAGTATTCCCAATAGATTCACTAGTCCCTAGTGTCATCAACATTACAAATTTACCGTGGATCATGAAGTGAAAGCTCGAAATTTCACGCTTTGCCGAATATGTTTCTAGATCGTCAAATAACCATCGAAGCTGATTCAGGCTGTGGACAGGATTCAGACAGGACGTCGTTTCATTAATAATGCACATAGGTGAGGGGCGGCTTGTCGTTGTACGCAAAGGAAGCAGTGGCTCCCTTGCTAAATATTCCCTACACAAGAAAAATAACTTAACATATTCAAATTCAAAATAAATCAATCGATCTTTTGCGTCTTTATAAAAAAATTTACAAAACACAAAACACTATTCATTTGATACACGGAATACTTCTATTTTAACAGCCAAAGTGCTTTGAAAGAAAGTTTACAAAAACGCAGTAGAAATTCTTGCGTTTGAGATAAAATGTGAAGCATCTCGTACCATTTTGAGCCAGAACGCTCATTTCATTGCAGCTTAATGAAATACACAAAACACTTAAGGGGGGAAATACATGTAAAATAAAAAAAAAAATTGCTAATTTCAGATTGACTTAAAATATATATATTGTTTATTCAGAGAACTTTTATTATTAAGTCCTTAAAGAACATGTCTCACAGTAAATGAAAATATTTTGTTAAGAATTTTTCAACACAAAATGGTGGCGGTGTCAGCGAATGAAAAAAGCACACCAAAAACTGCCTCGTACAACTCAACGCATTTTCCGGGGAACATGCAACGTCCAGAGAGAAAAAAAATGCTAATGAGATGTATAATTCATAGGTGAACCAATAAAATTTAAAAAAAAAATTAAATTTTAACATTAAATTTAAATTAAACAAAAAAATCGATTGTTTAAAAAAAAACACGGTTTAAACATTAATAAACAAATAAGTTTTCCGAAATTACAATAACATGTAGGTTCAACGAGAAGATAATACTCTTTTGTAGATGTGGTATAAATTTGAGCCAGATCAGTTCAATTTTTTTTGAGATATTTGGTACGGACGCTGAAAAAGTACTACTTTGAGAAAAACGCGTTTAAAGTTCTAAGGTTTGACCGACCTGGGGAACGCTGCGCTGCCTATAACTCGAAAGCTAATACGAATATCACTTCAAAACTTTTTTTGGTATATTTTAAGAGCATTTGAAACATTTGGATGTAATTTAAAAAAATCGATTTGTTTTGTATTTACCCTCTTAAGTGATCTTGGCTCAATGCACCTACCATAATGTTTGTATAGATCCTTTTACATGTATTACACAATTAATGTCATAAAAACATTGCAATGAATGTTCCCAAATAGCAGCGCAGACGCTGCTAAGCTCACCGCGCCTTCTTGGGTAGAGAGAACCCATTGCTTATACGCTTGCTAAATGGCCGAGAAATATTTGTGCATGGGCGCAGCACGATTTTCAGCGTTTTCTTTTCGGTTTTTGTTTTGCTACAGAACTTGGAGCTGGTTTGCTTTGGGCTACTGAGTTTAGGATGTTATTTGTATTTATGAATATTGTAATGGATTCATAGTTTGACAAAGAATGTTATTTATTACTGTGCTCTGAAATCTAATGTTTGCTGTGGATTTAAACTCTTTTGCTTTGTATGTATGTTTGTGCGTAAAGTGCGTAAATTAAATTAAAATAATTGAAGAAAAAAATATATTGTTTTTTCAAGTAAATAGTACAAAAGTATTAACATTTGGCATACAACGTGAAGCTATTTCAACCCCAAAACGTAAAGACTTGAGGCTGATTTTATGAAAAACGTATGAAAGTTGTATAGTCTTTTAATGGTATATTTCTGTGTTTTCTTATTAGCTAGGCAATAGATTGGATGCCCTCTTTCTCCAATCCAAACTTGATTCCCTTGATCATTGGTGCAATGTAAACAAGCTCTCTCTCAACATTAATAAATGCCAGGTTATTAGTTTTTCCAGAAAATGCACGGTCACACACAATACGTACTTCCTCGGTAATAATGTGCTAACTCGAGTAGATAACATTGTTGACCTCGGTGTTATCATAGATGAAAAACTCCGCTTCACTTTACACTACGATAAAATACTTTCTCGTGCAAACAAACAACTTGGCTTCATCAAAAGACGAGCCAATGAATTTCGTAGTCTGTGGGTTACAAGATCTTTATACACTTCACTCGTACGTCCTATTCTCGAATACGCTTGCATTAGCTGGAATCCTGCTTTTGAAACCCACAGTGACAGACTCGAGTCAATACAAAAGCAATTTTTACTTTTCGCCTTGCGAGAGCTGTACAACCCTTATGACATTAATAGCCTACCCCCTTATGAGTTTCGACTGGGTCATTTAAACCTATCGACACTAGCCTCCAGAAGAATGGTGATATCGGCCTGCTTCACATTCGACGTCATTAGAGGCGCTATTAATGTAGAATTCCTGAATAATAAAATTTTGATAAATATCCCTGTGAGGAACACCAGGTAAAATCGTTTCCTAAAAGAATATTCTCATTCAACCACATATGGAGCTAATGAGCCAGTAAATAGATGCTGCAGAGTATTCAACAGAATAAGCAATTTATATTCCCCTACGATTTCCAAATCATCCTTCAAGTCCTCTCTTTTCCATGCCATCTGTACCCTTAACCTTAAGCTATAGCTTTTATGTCAATGTTTATTTATTGATTGCTATTTATTAATTTATTTGTTACTCTTTTTTTTTAATTTGTTTGTTTTTTACTTATTTAACTTGTTTGTTTTTACTTTTTCCTTTACTTTACTTTACTTTTCCATTTTTTTTATTTTAATTTGATGTCCTTTTTTTTTTAATATATAATTTAATTGTACCTTGTTTGGTGAATGAATAAAATAAATAAAATAAAACAAAAATATTTAAGCACGTTCTATTTAATCTGGTATATTTATGTATATATATATATATATATATATATATATATATATATATATATATTTATATATATATATATATATATTTATATATTTATATATATATATATATATATATATATATTTATATATATATATCTATATATATATATATATATATATATATATATATATAAATATATATATATATATATATATATATATATATATATATATATATATATATATATATATATAAATATATATATATATATATATATATATATTTTTATATATATATATATATATATATAAATAAATATATATATATATATATATATATATATATATATATATATATATATATATATGAATATATATATATATATATCTATCAGTGGCGGCTCGTGATATTTAGAAACAGGGAGGCAGTGAACGTAAGAATCATTTGAGCAAAGTTAGATAATATTATAATAATATAATATCGAATTCATATTGTCGGCCTTTGGGGTGAGGTAATGAAATACGATGTAAACTACACTGCACAAACATTTTATTTGAAAGCAATGTCTATTTTGCTCTCTTCTGGCAAAATGTTGAACGACATTGAATTACAGCTGTGTTAATCCTCCAATTTCTTGCAAAAATGTTTTTCAATATTTCGTAGCGATCGTTCCAATAATTGAGTAGACTCACGGTATTTCGAAAACAAGTCTTAATTTTTTTCAACGCATTAAATGGCATCACAATAATTATTGAAGTGGTCAGAATGGTTAAATTTGTATGGCTAACTTGTCTATTATATTAACTTTTCCGGATTATGTTATTGGCATACAAAACAAAGAGCTAACTTTTAATTTTTTGCGGTTGAGGAATAGACCATGAATGAACAGCACGCACTCAAACGTAGGCTGAAGAAGCATATTTTGAATAGTGAGAGACTGAGCTATATCCATGAGGCTCAAAAGTCCATTTTGTCAAACTCATTTAACCCACTTTTTGTATCTAGCCAAATACATTACACACCTCTGCTTCATTGTGACCTCTAAATGGCAAGTCCAGACGTGATTAAAATAACATGAAGTCAATAAACCAATTTAGCGATTAATGTTTTATTATATTTTTCATATTACATCCTTCATTCACCTGGATTTCAATTCGTTGAGTGTGTTTAATTACGTTTTATAAAGTGCCATATAGATTTTCTAAATTATTGAAACGTTGCTTTGACCACACATTGTTACTGGAGTTCGAATCACACGAGACGTTTTTTATCGGTCAAGCTTTTAGAATTTGTTTTATTTATATAAATAAACACTTAATACTCCTATCGGCTCTAATGATTTTGAACTCTGGGGCTGGTTCTCTATTTTCTTTAAATTTTAATGTTCCGGATAAGTTTATTGATTAAATAGGCTAGCTTGTAAGTCATTATTAAATTAATTTTGAGTTTATTATTATATATACAATTGATTTACATAACAATAATTGAAATCAATAATAAAAAAATAGGTTTAGCTTTCAAGATAAATTCGTCAATGCTACTTCAACTGCACGATAAAATATTTTGAACACTTTTACATGTACATACTAGTTTAGCACTGGTAGTAAACTCAATTTCACAGATCAACCACATTACCAAATCAAAATTTAGCGTATACATACAAAAAAAATAATATTTCCTCAAAATACAAAATATTTATGAAATAATTATTCATTCGCTTCATATATCAATTATTTATCATTCTATTCGGTAGTTTGTAAATGTTTCATTAACCGAATAAAAGCTTTGACGAAATAAAAATGCAAAGCACCTCCAATTTATTAATTTCGATATCTCTTAATTTGTCCATTAAACTCCTCCTTTGCCCTAAAATAATTACCTTAGCTAAACAACAGCACAGCACGTACATCGCTGGTTTTGAGGCTAGCTGTTATAATGCATAATTGCCCCTTCACATAATCTAGTTTGCCTTCGCACCTTAAGTGCATTACTCTTCCGCCAGAAATAGAACACTTAATTGGCACGGTAAATTTCCATTTAATAAGAAATCAATTTTGATCACGATTCTGCCTACGCAATCAACATGTGCATACAGGGCTGGGGCGAATGATTTCTGCGCCCGGTGCAAAAGCCAGATCTTGCGCCTATGCAATACATTCAATGAATCCTAAAAGAATATCTCATGGTCAATCAACCAATACCCGTGTGTGTGAGTACACTAAGGAATTAAGGGCATATATATATATGTATATATATATATATATATATATATATATATATATATATATATATATATATATATGTATATATATATATATATATATATATATATATATATATATATATATATATATATATATAATATATATATATATATATATATATATATATATATATATATATATATATATATATATATATATATATATATATGTATATATATATATATATATATATATATATATATATATATATATATATATATATATATATATATATATATATATGTATGTATATAAATATATATATATATATATATATATATATATATATATATATATATATATATATATTTATATATATATATATATATATATATATATATATATATATACTAGTATCCACAACACTGGAGGTAGAACATTAGACACGTTGAGAGGTTTACCCAGTAAGCCTAGTCCGCATAACCAATAAGGTTATACATGATATTAATATATACAAAAATAAATATTTTAACAATAAATAAAATTTATAAAACAACAACTAAGAGAATGTCCTCAATTATTGATAAATTTACATATTTACAAACTGGTCTATGATTTTATCATAATTTAGCTCTGCCAACAAATCCTCTTGTATGGCTGTTGTTGGTAAGCTCACTAATCTTTCTTGAGACATAGTTGACCTCATGTTATTCTTGATCAGCTTTAACTTAGAAAAACTACGCTCACCAGGTGCGGCTGTAATAGGAAGAGTTAAAAATATTCTCAACTCTATAGCTGCATTTCGACACATTGTTTACAAATGTCTATCAAAAATAAAAGACAACACTTCTGTTGGTGTGTTGTTAGGAAGCATAACTACAGAAAACATTTCTATTTCCTCAAAAAGCTCAGATCCACTCATATCAGATTAAAAATGTAAAATCAATGTTTCCTGCAAACTGAGACAGTCTTGGGAAATAATATCTGAGTATTTAATTGTGTACAATTATTTGGTGGCACCTTTCAGAAAATGATTGTATTACCTAGTCCAGTATTTTAAAATGAAAACCAATTTTGAATTTTTCCTGAGGATCCAAAACCGCTACATCTGTATCATTGTAATGAAAGAGAGGTAAATTGCACATTGATCTTAATGCAGATGAACTTTGAAATTCATAAGGAATATCCAAGTCACACGCAATTGATTTTGCATTACCTAAATACTTTACAAATTCATTCTCTGAACGAAACTGTTTTAATAACATCTTTGTTGAGCTTAATATTTTAACCGCTGCGTCCAAGCAAATTTCAGGACTTTGCAAACATTTACTTGTAATATTTATTGTGTTTAAAATGTCTACCAGATCAAAATTTTATTACCTAAGCTAAGCTAATTCTATAATTTTATTACCTAAGCATTCAGCAGTGTGATTGAATTTTGCATCATCGCCTCGCGAAAGTTCGACAAAAGCCTCATAAACTTTGCCTAAATTAAAAGCCAAAGGTCTAAGAGCATTTATTGTATTTTCCCATCTCGTTTCACACAACGGTTGAAAGGCCAGCAAGACTATATACTTTTCATTGTTGCTGCGTTCGGAAGAAGCTCGATTAGCTCATTTTGAATATCTTTGCTGAGATATTAACTTTGAGTTTCATTATTATGACTTCACCGCAAATGCTGTGCGCGTTCTAAGTCAAACTTCCCAATCGATTCTACAAGCTGCTAAAAGTTTGCATTAGCTTTGGTATATAAACTGCCAGACTCTCCTCTTAAGGCTGGTACTGAGTTCGAGTTCACGTGAAATTTTGAGATTCTGGCCATTCTTTCGAGCGAACATTTTGACAACAGAGAAAAGCAGAGACACTGCTCATTCTTGACGGATAAAATGTCAAGAATTTCACTTTTCGATCGATTTTCTTATTGGAAAGTAATTTGCACTGCTCAATTTTCAAATAGAAACACTAAATGTCACTTTTTCGCTCGAAAGAATGAACTGCACAAACTAAATTGGCGTGAAATGATTGACAACATGTTTCAGTGCCATCTATGTTTTCAAAGCGAAAGCAACTTCAAAGCAGCTTTTCATGCTAAGAACACAGTACCAAACTTGCTTATTTTCAAGCTAAATTTTCGCCGAAACCGATTTCACGTGAAATTTTGTATGAAAATTTCACGTGAAATCGAACTCAGTACCATGCTTTAGAGCCAAAGATTGTGAAGCTAAAAATTTAACAGAAATTATGAGACGTTCGAGCACATTTTGCCATGGCCCACTTCTTTTTATATTTGATTTTGCAATTTCCTATCTACAGTAGTACATACTTTAAGAACTTTTTCTATATCTCTCCATTTTTTAAAATGTTGCATAAGCAGGAGACTACTTTCATGGTCTTTGACCAATCTGTTCAAATGACCCCAATCTTGAAATCCGAAGCTTGTCGAATTGTTAGAAAATTTGTTCGTCGAATATACATTCGAATATACAAGCTACTGGCGCACACAGATTTCACGTTTTTTGAAGATCTTTTGGTAAATTTGTACGGCCAACTTCCTTTTGTTAGTTGAGGGAAAATTATAATTTTTTAATTGAATGGAACCTTTTTCAACTATAATTTGTACAACTTTATCGTCTAGTTCTAGTTACTTACAAGGATCTTCAAAGTCAAGGTGTGACGCATTCAGCCCTCTGTGACTTATATCAGGGGCACTGCTAGCATTTTTGTTTGAGGTAGAAACTGCCCCAATTTTAACTTTGATGAACTTACCGATTCATCCCTTATCCCGCACTATCGCTTGCTCTAAGAGCCGGTTTCGTTTCCTATTTGCACTACTTGGTAATTTTCTGCTAACAATTGATATAAATATAAAATCCAACAGCAAAACAACACAGTTACAAAGGCAATTATTTACCAATAAATATTTTTCAGAAAAATCAGCTAATGCAAGCTCTACTCTTAACATTGTACTAATAACACTATACTCTTGGCATTGCAAAATACCGTTACTGAACATCAGGAAAATGAAAAGCAAATTTATTACACAATTATTGCCAGTACATACAGAAAACTTTTATAAATTTACTCCCGTTTTCATATATACTCCCAACATAGATATTTTATTTTGATCTTAATCATTGACAAACATGCATCAATATTCAACCCCAAAATTCATTACTAAACTTACAAATCAATATGCATTTCTAAAATTTTCATTAACATTTAGCGAAACAACTCTTCATCACAAAATACTTGCTGAAATCGCCTGAATGGCATACCATAGTAAATGGAGCAATATTGGGATCTTGCGCCATGCCCACGTATAGAGGGACCCTACACGATCAATATAGATTGTGATATTTAGATCGCGATACAAAGTATTGACCGTGTAGGGTGCTGTATTGATGGATCACGATACGAATCGCGAAAATATCCGGATATTTTGAAATCCATCAATCAATATAGTTGGATTGCGATAAATATTGAACGTGTAGACAACCGGTCAATAAATTTTTGCTAGTATTCAGTTAATGGGCAATGTAGGAAGATATTTTAAGCGCCACACTATCATCATCGATTCCCAACAGGTCACATACTGATTGTTGCTCGGACTCTTTGCCTATTACCGGTTTCCCTTCTCAGCTAATTATTTGTAAGAAATCTGCGCAATTTAATAAAAACGATTTGAATTAAATTAAAATATGTGTGATAATAATAGGCATTCTAAAGTAGTTTTCAAAGTCTTGAGTTTCTCTATGTAGGCGTATCTCGTTCAACAAATTTAAATGAGAATATTTTTTAAGATTTTGAAGCCACTATTTCATCCATTGTTTTTGCTTTATATTACTCATTTTGCAAACATTAATTCGCAAACGTCTACACCAAACGAGATTATCAGGTGTACTGACGTGTGATCCGATTGAACGTGTAGGCATTTGTGTTATTCCATCAATATCAACTTGAATATCACGATCCAAATATTACGACCCATATTGATCGTGTAGGGTCCCCCATACGATCTTCATGATAGTTTCTCGCCATGTAGAAAACTTCATATAAAAAAATACTTCTGTGGCGCAGACTTCGTCCAGTGCACCATTCGCTGCTGATCGATCGATCGATACATATTTTTGTAGGCATAGTGCTTGTATGGAAAATGTATGGAGCAAAATGTTCTGGTGCTACTTTTAAATAGTGCACCATTGCGTACAGGTATTAATGATTAAATCAAATACCAACGAGAAAAGTAATGTTCAAGAATATTTTATGTAAATTTTCAATTTAGGATGGAAATATTACAGCAATATTATTAGTTTAATTCTTTTTTATCGAGGTATGTCATCGGCTGGTAAAGGAAATGATTTTTGTGGGAAAACTAATAGTGTTTTCTTGCATTGCTTCTAATGTGTAGGCAGTTCTTATTCTTGGATGTGAAGGCAGTGTTTGCTGCAAGTAACTTACATACATATGTATATCATAAACTTTAAGCAAAACAGCTTTCAACCATTATACGACTGCATTGCAGGTATTGACTGTATCATGTATGGTGATTTCATATATTCCTTTGCTTCCTGATGGGATTGTCGGTTAGAAGAAACTATTTTTTGAGAAGAGTTGATTTTTTAAATAGAAATAGAAATTCGAACATATTTTCTTTATATCGGAAAAAGTTGACTGACTTGAAAATTGACTGATAACTTAAGATTAAATTTTTGAAGGTGAGAGGGTAAATCTTTACGTTTGCTTAGTTGCGCCCCCTTTTCGCCAGCGCCCGGTGCGACTGCTCCATACGCGCCTATGGAAGCCCCGGCCCTGTGTGCATATGCAAAAACAATTAATCGAATTTAGCAAGTACAAGTGCAAATGCAAGCTAGCATTTCTATTTTTCATATATAACGAGTCGATTCGATCGCGTGACAGTTCAGTTTTGATTGTACAATATTTTTACTTTTCGTGCACGCGGCGGTGATTTTAACTAACAATAAAACTGTAAACTGCTAGTAATAAAGTGGTGTTAAAAAGAAAATAATTCTTTTTTTTTTCGTTTGCGATCATCTAATGATTGAAACTGGCGCAATCGGTAGGATGCACCAAGTGTTATAAAGTAACTAGAAGGTATAAGCCTACGAATATCCTTTAAACACTCTGCTGAGGCTGGCACGAGATATGGTTACTGTAACGCTAGACATTTCTAAGTCGTGTGGTGCATCCAAATCTACGAAAACCTACCATCAAAGAGGAGGAGGTTGAAAATTTTACGAATCGTGAACATAAGTAATATCCTGTGCTCCAAGAGAAATCAGTGATCCAGTGATACAAGTTTAAATTACTTCAAGAGAAGTATCTGTTCCAGCCGCGTACCTATTGTGCAATCAAGACTTTGTCAAGTTCCCGTAATTGATGCAAAACTATCCAAGTATATTGCCAAACGATTGTAAAACGATTGTGGTTCGAGACATAATTCATCTAAGGAGGTCCGAGAAACAAGCCTGAAGTGAAGGTGCGAAATTTAAAACACATCCAACGAAGAATCGAAGAAAAACTGCCTCAGAAGGAAGAATCGGTCCAGAAAGGACCGATTCTTCCTTCTGATTTTTGCTGCAGAACGGAAAACTTAGAACTGAGTCAGAAATAAGTAAGTCAGTCAAAAAAATATTGTTTTCCAATTTTGGTATGCTTTGTAAATTGACAGACAAAACTCGACAAGTACAAGACTCTAACTGAAAAATTTAAATTAGTAAATAAATAAAAAAGTGTAGAAAACGGCCGTACGTGCAGTGTCAATCGGCCCCCTCAAATACCTTAGTAAATTACCGAAATATAACGGCGATCCGAAAGAACTCCAAGTGTTTACAGATTTAGTTGACCGCGTGCATCCATTCCTACAAACATTTGACGAACATTCCCAGTTATTTTTTTCAGACATTATCAGAAGTAGACTAAAAGGCAAAGCAAGAGAAATAATTGAAATTAATTTTCATGCTGTATCTTGGAATGAAATAAAAAACGTTCTACGAAATAATTTTAGTGATAGAAGAAGTGTTGAGGAACTTTACGATGAATAAAGATCTGTAACATTTAAAATAGTGCTGAATTCTATAATGAAATCAAAAACAAGCTCAGAAGGTTGAACAATAAAACACTTTCTGTACTAGGTTTAGGGGATGATATGCACGAGTGCATAGAGAAAGAACTGCTCTTAACATTTTCAAAAGCAAGATTGCAGAACCAATGAAAACAGTACTTGTTTGTAGAAACCCCTCGACGTTATAAGATGCTATGGGCATACTTTTTACCTCAGGTTATGCTTACATGGGAATTAATGGACAAACTAGTCAGCAAAACAAGAATAGACACAAAAACAATATCGAAAACGGACTGACCCACAAGGAAACAATAACGACAGAATTCACAAAAATAAATATAACAACACTAGAAATATATTTCATAATACATCTTCACATACAAACCAGAATATTTACCTTCCTCGAAACAGTAATTATAACAATAGTCCACAAAACGGACGCAACAATTTTCATCATCATAATTATAACCAATACAACCCTTTTAATCCAAACAGTCATAATCGTCAAAATTTTTATCGTGATAACCCTTACAATCCGCCAAATCTTTTTAATAATAACGACGGCCAACACTTCAATAATGGTCCTGATAGACGTTCAAATAACCCAATTGCGCAACCACCTTCCGAGCCGATGGATATTAACAAACACGAGGTAGAACATTTTCCTACAGCTACCTCAACGCAAACATTCCCCATATAATAGTTAAGTCAAAACTTTATCCTTTGAAATTCATGATAGACACCGGAACTTCTCATTCTATTATCAATCCCGGTCTCTGTCATCCAAAGTGGCATATCCCCATCCAAAATGTAATTTTAAAAACTATGGCTAATCAAATCGAAATTACAGGAAAAGTGAAAATACCCTTATTTGTAGAATTAGGTGACTCAGATGAAGAATGCGAATTTCTTGTCTACCAGTTCCACGAATATTATGACGGAATCATCGGTAATGATATTCTTCGACGGTTTAGGGCCAAAATCGATTATGAAAATCATATATTAGAAATAAACGGAAATGTGATACTCCTTATGTTTCGTCCTCTTAATCAACTTACAGCAAAATTGTCTTGTGACCAAAGTGATGGCCTAGTATTTGTTAAAGAGCAGAAGTCTTTATTTAAATGGAGATGTAACCATCAAAGAGGGTATATATAATGTAGAAAATTATAAGGTTGAAGCTAACATTGATATTTACTCAAACCATCAGATCCCTGAGAATATTGGCACCATTTCTACTGAAAAAGTCGACTATAAAAATTTCAACATATTAGAAGAAAAAAATTATCTCCCTATTTTACAACAAATCCGCACCGAACACCTCAATAAAGAAGAAAATCAGATATTAATAAAAACAATAAAAAAATATTCAGAAATATTCTATCAAGAAAATACAAACCTTACTTTTACCAATGCTATTAAACATAGAGTAAGAACAATTAACGATATACCAATACACGTGAAATCCTATCGTTATCCATATATTCATAAAAAAGAAGTTGAGAAACAAATTAATGAAATGCTAGAAAACAAAATTATAAGGCCCCGTAACTCCTCTTATTCAGCTCCGATCTGGATCGTGCCTAAGAAGGTAGATGCCAATGGAAAAACTAAATGGAGGATAGTTATCGACTACCGTAAACTCAACGAAGTTACGATAGACGATAAATATCCAATTCCTAATATCGACGAGATCTTGGACAAATTAGGCAGATGCCAGAACTTCACGACCCTAGACTTGGCCAAAGGATTTCATCAGATTGAAATCGACGAACGAGATACCCATAAAACTGCTTTTTCCGTTGAAAACGGTCATTATGAGTTTTTACGTATGCCATTCGGTCTCAAAACAGCACCAGCCACCTTTCAAAGGCTGATGAATAATGTACTACGAGAGTAAATTAATAAAATATGCCTGGTATATCTCGATGATATTATCATATTCTCTACCTCATTACAAGAACATATAGATTCTTTAACCAAAATATTTAACCGCTTGAAAGAAGTGAACCTTAAAGTACAACTCGATAAATCAGAATTCCTCAAGAAAGAAACTGAATTTTTAGGACATGTGGTAACACCAAACAGAATTAATCCCAATCCGAAAAAAATCGAATGTGTTGTGAACTTTCCTATCCCAAAAACAGCAAAACAAATTAAACAATTTCTCGGATTGACCGGCTATCATCGTAAATTTATTAAAAATTACTCTATGATAGCCAAGCCCATGACAAAATTTCTAAAGAAAAATGCAAAAATCGACATTTCAGATCCATCGTATCAAGATAGTTTCAATACCCTAAAAAGAATGCTTATTAACGATCCAATTCTACACTATCCCGATTTTAACAAGGTATTCACACTTACCACCGATGCCAGTCAATACGCATTGGGAGCCGTCCTCTCTCAAGACGACCACCCTATTAGCTACGCATCCCAAACATTAAATGAACATGAAATAAATTATAGCACAATTGAAAAGGAGCTTCTTGCCATTATCTGGGCAACCAAATATTTCAGGCCGTACCTATTTGGACGGAAATTCATAATTGAAACAGACCACAAACCCTTAACATGGCTATTCTCCCTAAAAGAACCTAACTCTAAATTAGTAAGATGGAAACTGAAGCTTTCAAATATAAAAAAGGGACCAAAAATAGTAACGCCGACGTCCTATCTAGAATTAATGAAGTTAATTTAGCAGAATCGAATGAGGATGGAAATAGCAACAGGAGTATAATTCCCAGCACCGATACAGTAATAAATGTGTTCAAAAACCAAATTATAATAAAAAAAGCAAATTCTGGCTCAATGAGAATAAGGAACTCTCACGTCTTTCGTAATAACAGAAAAATAATCTACACGAAAGAATTAAATAAAGATACTGCACTAATATTACTAAAAAATCATTTTAATCCAAACCAACTGAATGCTATAATAATTGACGATGAGTTTTTTGATAGCTTAAATGACCTGTTCCATACCACCTTCTCTAATAATACAAGATTTAAAATTATCAGATGTAAGAAATTAGTTGAAGATATAGAAGATGAGAAAAAATTAGTTGACTTAATAGAAAAGGAGCACAGACGAAACAATCACAGAGGCATAGATGTTGTTTTCAAAGAATTGAAAAGCAGTATATACCATCCAAAGCTAAAAATAAGGATCACTCAATTTATAAATAATTGCGAAATTCGCTCGTTGGAAAAATACGACAGAAATCTTCCCAAAATACTCTTTAAAATTACTGAGACCCCATCAAGACCAAATGAGATTATTCAAATCGACATATTTTACAGTTTAGGAAATCGACATATTTTACAGTTTTACATGACAACAATTGATACATTTTCTAAATTTGCTCAGGCATACAAAATGAACGGTCGTACTTGGACCGAATTCAAAACGAAAATAGCTCAGTACATTAGTTCTCACGGTAATATTAAGAAAATAGTCGCAGATAATGAACTAGGCTTGAAAGCTTTGCCGTTGCAGGAATTTCTCCAAAAAGAAAGAATAGAGGTTCATTTTACATCAAACAGCAACCATACATCTAAACCGGATATTGAGCGGCTGCACAGCACCATTAATGAGCACATTTGTCTCCTCAAGCATGACGAAGATATTGATCTGGATACAGTAGAGGAAAAAGTAATCAAAGCCATTAGTTACTATAATAACACAATTCACAGTACCACTAACAGAAGACCCATCGACTTTATGAACGGAAATATCTCCCAGGAAGAATATCAGGGAATACATGATTTAATAGCTGAGAAGAACGAAAAAATAATAAACAAATTGAACAAAGACCGAATAGATACTGAAATACAGGAAGGACCTAACTTCATTAAGGAAATAAGAGGAGGAAAAAATCATTCAAAATACAGGAAAGTGGAGACCAATAAGCTTGACGATGATCATGTAGTAGACTCAAATAACAATTTCAAATATTATAAGAAACACATACGAAAAGGGAAAAAATACCAAGATAGGAAGTCCCCTACAATAAAATCAAACAAAAAGAGAAAGTAATGTACTTATAATTCATTATTTTTTTGTTTTTCATTTTTCCAGGAAATCACCAATCATGTTCATGATTGTAATACTATCACTATGCTCTTTTGCCATTTCACAAACAATAGACATTCAGGACTTAACAAACAATAACGGATACTTACCCATAAAAACCGGCGAGTTGAAGGTAATTTCGCACTATGACAAAGTAATACTCACAATCAACATTACAACATACCAACAAACCACAGAACTCATACAACAAAATATTAATTTACTAAAAGCATCGACAACAGAATCAAAAACAATTGTAAACACCATTACCAAGAATTTTATATTACTAACAGCAAAAATCAATAGCTTAATTCCCTATTTCAAACAAAAACGTGGTCTCATTAACGTGCTAGGAAAAGGATTAAAAATTATAGCTGGAACTCTCGATAGTGATGGTGAAAAAGAAATTAATACTGCCCTAAAAGCACTAACTGACAATCAGCAAGATTTTACAGACAGAATAAACAACGTAACTCTTTATAATAATCACATAACCACTCAAATTCGAAATATTACAAATCACATAAACTCCCAGCAGAAAGCAATATCTATTTGAATAAATTTCGAGATACATTCCAAAATAAAATAGCAACACTTCAAGATGAGCTAAATTTCCTACAGCAAGTCTATGAAATCGATAATAATATTACACTTTTGAGAAATCATCTTGATGACATTGAACGGGTCATTTTCTCCAGTAAACTTAGAATAATTTCAAAGAACATTCTGATAAAGACAGAACTGGACTTAATTGACCAATTTGAAAGTTATGTAAACACAAAAATTGCTGTAACATTTCACGACAATAGTATGGTTTTAATATTATCAATTCCACAATTTTCAAAGAACATTTTAACAAAAATTATATTCGAACCAATTCCCAATATCAGAAATAAATCAATACCCCTCAGTCGCCATGAAATACTAGTAAGCGAAAATGATACACTGTACGAATTAAGTGTAAAAGATAACCTTGAGAAGAATTTAATCAAAATTAAGAATGATAGCTGCCTAGAAAATATAATTAAATTTGAAGAAGCCAATTGTAAAGTAAAGATATTTGAGCATACTGAGGTGATTGAAATTTTACAAGGAGTTATTGTATTTAAAAATTTTCACTCAGACATCAAACATGATTGTATTGAAAAAGAAATAAAAATGAAAGGAACTTTTCTTATTAGGTTCGAAAACTGCAAAATAGAAACTCTAAATAAAACCTATTCAAATACAAATATAAAGCTGTACGAAAAGTTGATTCTACCAAATTTTGTAACAAAAGTAAAGGAAAATTATACCATACCAGAAATAAAACTTGAAAACTTGTATCTAAAACAATTAGAACATAGTGATAATATCCGAGAAATCTTAATTTAACATAAGAAAATTAATTTTGTTAGTTTGTCTTCTGACGTTACCATTGTTTTTATAATTTTAATATTAGTCGGAATCTATTTGTATAAAAAACAAAATCACCTTTCGCTTCATATTTCGCCAGAGCCTCAATTTAACGGTGGGGGTGTTGTAATGCATAATTGCCCACCTCACATAATCTAGCTTGCCTTCGCACCTTAAGTGCATTACCCTTCCGCCAGAAATAGAACACTTAATTGGCACGGTAATTTTCCATTTAATAAGAAATCAATTTTGATCACGTTTCTGCCTACGCAATTAACATGTGCATATGCAGAAACAATTAATCGAATTTAGCAAGTACAGGTGCAAATGCAAGCTATCATTTCTATTTTTCATATATAACGAGTCGATTCGATCGCGTGACAGTTCAGTTTTGATTGTACAATATTTTTACTTTTCGTGCACGCGGCGCACAGTGGGCTGAATCCCGATTCTAGCTGGACAAAAGTCAAAAAATCAATGTCAAAATGTAAGGTTTTCAGGTATAGGATATTTTTCTTAAGGCTTCAGTAAACCTAATTTCACAAAAAAATTTTAATTATACCGAACTTTAGTGTGTAAAAATTTACTGTGAAAACGGTCGAATGAAAGTAGAGCGTGAGACGCTCTCGCGGTACATTTATGTGACCTTCCTTTGTATTATCTGCTCGGTGACATGAATGTTTATTTTCGTTTGAGTGTTAATCTAACTTGTTTAAATACTTTTCAAGAAAAAGTTTTAAGCACTGAAAAGGTCCAATTGAAAAAGGTAAGTTTATACCATTAGAATATAAGAGTGTGTCATTTTGCTTCGTCTAAACTGAAGAATTCTTCACATTTTAACGCGCAACTTTTTTTCATTAGATTTCATTAACTTCAAACTTTAAGAATTTCTTTATTATGGTATAATTAATAACATATTCAAAAATTGAGAGCCATAATTAACCATAAATTGAGATATAACAAAAATTCTGGGGTCAGAATTATAAAATTTAAATTTTCAGTTTAAATCCTAAACGGATCCTCATCTTCTATTTTTACTCTATACCTTAAAGACCTTAAAAGGAACATTTAATCCTATTTACTTTTTAATGCTAATTACTTTTTAATGCTAAATTGGAATTAAGAAAAATCGTCATGAATTAAATCGCAGCTTCTGATTTTGGAGATACGTCTCAGCCAATCATCTTCCGACCAATAAGTGCCAAATTTAAAAATAGTTTTATGGGAATCGTTCTTGGGAGGTTCAGATAGTTCAGATAGGGTACTTCTCATGAGAAGGCTGAGGCTGACATCAGGAAAAAATATCCAGAAGGCTTTATGGAACTCTATAGGGATAAAAGTCGACAAAGTGATTCAAGAAAGTAGGACGTCCAACACCGGACACTTGTCCCACCGATTTTTTAAGCATGCTAATGAAGCCGCTGCAGCTACAGGAGCTAATAAGCGATTAATATCTAGATTAGAACTATTCTTCAGGTATTTATAAAACAACTTCCTCAAATTGTTCACAATTGTTCACTTATTCGTTCTTTCTTATTGTTGCAGCTTATTTCAAGCGGAAATACAATCAAGGATGAAAAGTTCAACACATTTGCTTATGATTCTGCCAAGCTGTTTGTGGAGCTATATAGCTGGGACAGGATGCCTCCCAGCGTACACAAAATCCTTTTGCATGGCTCTTTAGTCATCAAACATGCTCTTGTTCCAATAGGGCAGCTTTCAGAGGAGGTAAAGGAGGCAAGGAAGAAAGACATGAGGCGATTCAGAGCCCAGCATACTAGAAAGTCCTCATGCATAAAAACCTGTGAAGACTTAGTTCACATGCTTTTGGTTTCATCGGATCCTGTTATTACAAGCCTTAGAACTTTCTAGAAGGTCCCGTTGAAAGGGCTGAGTCCTGATGCAAGGGAGCTGATCGCGGATTCAGTGGAAGAGAATACGAATGATAGCGAAGCGGAGAAGGATTCTCCGAGCGAATCGGAAAATGATTCTGATTTTGAATTTTTGTAATATATATAATAAAAAAAACTTGATTTTACTGGAAAATAAAAAATCTGTTTTAATAAATGAAACACCTACTTTTTATCTCGTATATTTTTTTTAATTATTTTTTTAAGCTATTCCACCCTTTAAGCCCTTATTAAGCCCATAAAATAATTTTGTCCAGGTAGAATCGGGATTCAGCCCACTGTGCGGCGGTGATTTTAACTAACAATAAAACTGTAAACTGGTAGTAATAAAGTGGTGTAAAAAAGAAAATAAATCTTTTTTTTTCGTTTACGATCGTCTAATGATTGAAACTGCTAGCCTCTTCGAAGTCGCTATTACGATATAAGGTCTGTTCCCGTACTACGATTAATTGCAATTAATTGCAATGGAGCGTACTAAAACGGAGTACAAAAAACGGCTTCATTGCAATTAATCGCAAATAATTGTAGTACGGGAACAGACCTATAGAAAACTCGATAGTTTGAAGATTCATGAATGACGAGAAAATACTAACTACAACGTTTTCATTGATAAAACTAAAATAGATGAGACAGATGTGAATCTGCCTCATTTTCATTTCTCTACCTTCGTTTTCGTTGTGCTTGAAATCGACGTGCTTAATGGTGACTAGAATTGGTGGATCTTTTTTTTTATTTTTTACACTGAGGCAGTGCTCTGGGTACAAAATTGATTTCGGTGTTCTTTTTTGGAACATTTTTTTTATTTTTTGCGCTGAGGCAGTGGTCTGGTGTGGGTTTAGGATTGTTGTCGCGTTTTTTCCGGCTGCTTGTGTAGAGGCACTGCTCTCAAATGGTTTAAATGTTTACATATGCACATATTAAAAAATAGTGGGGACTTGGGAGTAAAATGCTGGTTTTGCTATGAAATTAAATATTATTTATTGATCAATTTAGAATACGTATTTTGTAAATTTTACCGAGGAGGCTCTGCCTCCCTTGCCTCCTCTGAGGAGCCGCCACTGATACATATATATATATATATTAATATATATATATGTATATATATATATATATATATATATATATATATATATATATATATATATATATATATACATATATATATATATATATCTGTATGTATGTATATACATATCTATGTATATAGATATATATTTATATATATATATTTATATATATATATATATATATATATATATATATATATATATATATATATATATATATATTTTTATATATATATATATATATATATATATATATATATATATATATATATATATATATATATATATATATATATATATATATATATATATGTATATATATATACAGCCATTTCCACAAGACCGTATACCTCACAAAATAAAAACAAAATGTTACAAGTAAGAAATTTTATTTTTTATTGAAAGTAAATACAAAATACATTTTCGCAATTATATTTAATACACGGTCCAATCGCCGTCACTATTGATTATTGACTGGCATCTTCGGTGACAACTTTCGGCCAATTTTTCCACGTAGTCTGTCGATAAGTTCTTCCAAATTTTTTGTAACGTTCGCCTTAAATGTGCTGCTCCTTTTATTTGCTTTCCTTGAAGCTTCTGCTTCATTAATTCCCAAACATTTTCAATAGGATTGGCATCCGGCGATTGCGAAGGCCAATCAAGTACTTGAATGTTATTTTCTTCTTTCCAGCGTGTACACAGCCGGCTTTTATGTTTCGGATCGTTATCTTCTTGTAGAAACCAATCGGTGTTGTCGTTGCCATATAGCATCCTAGCAGACTTCAATAATCCTTTCTGGTACAAAATGATCATCCTTTCAGCAGTATGAATTCCGGTAAACGTTATTAATTTTCCGAAACCGCGTGCAGAAAAGCATCCATAAACATGGACCTTCACAGGGTGTTTAACGCTTCGGTTCACGACAGCTTCTCCTTTTTGTAACCACACTCGTCTCCTGAACGTATTTACAGCAAAACTTGATTCATCCGTAAAGATCACGTTATCCCAATCACGATCGATGTTTTCCTTAGCCCACTCTACACGTATTTGCTTGTGGTTTTCGGTAAGTAATGGTTTCAACAAGGCATAACTGGTTTTGATGTTTTCCTCTTGTAATCTTCGCCGAATCGTATTCAAGTACACGTAAATATTCTTCTTCGATAATATTTTTTTTTGCCTGCACTAAGGTAACGGACGGATTTTTCTTCAAAATATCAATGATGGCCTTATCCTGGGTTTTTGAAGTGCTTCGGGTTTTACCCCTACCAGGTAGATCGTCTACATTTCCAGTATCTTTAAAACGCTTTATCCACTTATTCACAAACTGTGTCGAAACTTTCAGGTACTTTCCGACCGATGCAGGTGTCATTTTTGTTCCTTTCAGATGACTTACTAAAAACACAGCTTCGAATCGTTTTTTGTAAATCGCACTCATTTTACTTGACGTCTTATCACTCTCCTACTTGAACTTATAATGACCAAATTCATACAATGCGAAAAAGAGGAAAAATGCAGGTAACTAAAAGTCCCCCACCACTCTTTGAGAAATGGTGCATTAAAAAGTTACAAAGTATACGCTCTTGTGGAAATGACTGTATATATATATGACTGTATGTATATATATATATATATATATATATATATATATATATATATATATATATATATATATATATATATATATATATATATTTATATATATATATATATTTATATATATATATATACATCTATATATTTATATGTATATATATATATATATGTATATATTTATATATATATATATACATATATATATATATATATATATATATATATATATATATATATATATATATATATATATATATATATATATATATATATTTTTATATATATATATATATATATATATATATATATATATATATAAAAATATATATATATATATATATATATATATATATCCATACGTTATATATTTTAAATACATGTATATATATATATATATATATATATATATATATATATATATATATATATATATATATATATATGTATATTTATATATATATATATATATATATATATATATATATATATTTATATATATATATATTTATATATATATATATATATATATATATATATATATATATATATATATATAATATGGTATATTCATGGTATATATCTGTCTTTCATTATTAGCTTGTTATTACATAAAATAAAACAAAAATCTTTGGGCATTTTCTATTTAATATATACATATAATAAACGATTTATATCAAAAATATAGTTTATTACACATCAACATATAAAATAAAAGACACTTTTGAATCAGGTGGTTTCAGGGACCCTTGAGTGCTACCTGAAACGCTTATAATAGAATGATCTTATTATTGATTTTTATTATTACTTGCATATCATTTCATTCAAATGAAGTCTGAATGAAATTATTTGATAATATGTACATAATTTTTTTCAGTAATTGAAAATATTTTTGATTAGGACAAACAGCAACAAATATTTTTATTATCAATGGAAAGATTAAATTGCTATAATACCAACAGTAATATCATACGTAATTTACAAATTGGTAAAATAGAATTTACTTAGTTTTGTAATATTACTTTTCCGATTTTAACCAAACAATCATCACATTCGTCGTTTCTTCTATTCATTACGCACACTCGAAACAAAGTAATATCACCATTCCAAAAGCGTTGAGCTAATTTGCAAAAAAGTTAAATTGAATTGCGAAAATGTGAAATTGAGTTGCAAAAATGTTAAATTGAATTGAAAAAATGTTAAATTGTTTTAAAAAAGTGTTAAATTCAATTGCAAAAGTGTTAAATTGAATTGCAAAAGTGTTAAATTGACTTGCAAAATGATGAATTTGACTTGCAAATGTTATATATACATATATATATATATATATATATATATATATATATATATATATATATATATATATATATATATATATATATATTTATATATATATATATATTTAAATATATATATATATATTTATATAAATATATATGTATATATATATATATATATATATATATATATATATATATATATATATATATATATATATATATATATACATACGTTATATATTTTAAATACATGTATGTATATATATATATATATATATATATATATATATATATATATATATATATATATATATACATTTATATATATATATATATATATATATATATATATATATATATATATATATATATATATATATATATATATTTATACATATATTTATATATATATATATATATATATATATATATATAAAAATAAATATATATATATATATATATATATATATATATATATATATATATATAGGGGAAGGTGGGGCAAGACGGGGATCGTAACGTTTAACGAATTTGATAACATATAAAAATAAGAAGTTGTATTTAAACAACTGTTATGTAAATCTTTGGTCCAAACCATATCGCACTTATAAAAAAATAAAATGATATATCCATATTGGATTTAGTAATAAGTTATAGAAGTTTTTTTAAAAAGTTGTTTTCTCCCCGTTTTGCCCCAAGGACGGGGCAGAACGGGGAGTTTTCGAATAAATAAAAAACGATGAGTTGTAAACAAATTTTTTATTCAAATAGTGTTTTATTCTGACTTTACATATAGTCCATAGTTGAAAAAAGTAAAAAAAAAAAAAATTTCGCCATATAAAATTTTTTATCAGAACTTTTTCGCTTCTTTATTTCGCCTGAGCACGAGGTCGGCCACGGCCTCTTTTGGGTACCAACGGGTTTTTCTTCGCAAGATCATTTTCTTTTCTAGAATTTTTCTTCTCAAGTTTCTTGTTTTCTTTTTCTGCTTTTTCAGCATCCATGTCAAGCAGTTGCTTTTTGTAGGTAGACGATGTAAGGACTGCTGTTTTTCCTCTTCTTCTGCTTACTCGTTTGGTACCTTGAACAATAGAATTGCATTTTGAATTTTACTAGTGTATTTAATGCCACCTACTTGCCTAAATTGTCTGGAAAAGGTAAATGAAAGTAGGTGATATATTTATGTACCTGAAGCAACTCTTGGAGTATTCAAAACAACTTCCGGCGAAATCGCTTTGTTGCTTTGTTTAAACCTCCCGCATGCACGCTGATGTCCATGGAGACGTTAGCAATTGAAGTTGAAGGTATGGGCTCGGCAGGTACTAGATCGTTGCTGGGAAGCTCTATGCCTGTTGTTTTCGAGGGGAGAAAATCAACGTCACTAAAAACGTTTGGATCTATTGGGGAAATTCCAGTTTTTTTGAAACCATTGACTGCGGTTGCCATCGTTGCGGCTTTCGTATAAGCTGCGCCGAAAAGCGATGCGACGTGAGCCAATGTTGCCACTTTTCCTGGATTTGTGCGGAGAAATTTTCGGATTTCGTCGTCCAAAAACTTGCTTAGAGGTTTCATAAAAGCTACATCAAGTGGTTGTAGCTTGTGGGAGCAATGAGGTGGTAAACAAAATAAAACGACCCCGTTTTTCTGAGCTTCGTCGATAAGATCGATGTTCTTGGTATGCGTTGAGTGACCATCTAGTATCAATAAAACAGGTCTCTGTGGAGTTGCTCCGGTAAAAGCAACAAAGTGCCGAAACCATTTCAAAAAAAGCTCTTTTGTTATCCAACCTGAGTCACTGCATTCTGCGAAGGAAGCTGGCGGAAGGTCCATTTGAAAAGATGGCTGCATTCTTTTCCTGGGAAAAATCAACATTGGCGGGACGTAAGCACCAGCAGCTGAAAAGCAAATTTCAGCCGTGACCGTTTCACCTCTTTCTGATGAGGTTATAGCCCCGACCTGACGTCGTCCTTTGGATGCGATGATACGAGACAGTCCCTTGGGATTTACAGAGATTCCAGTTTCATCGCAGTTGAAAATCTTCTCAGGCGTGAAATGGTGTTTTTCATTAAGAGATACTAAAATATCAAAAAACTGGTTCACTGCCACTTGGTTGAACCCTGATGCTCGAGCTGCTGAGGTTGCCTCGGGCTTGCGCAGGCTTAGTTCTGGGTGGCGTTTCATAAAACAATGCAGCCAGTCTTTTCCAGCTTTATTCTTTTCAGTAAATGGATGCGAGATTCCGTTTCTTACAGCCAATTGGTACGCAACTTCACGAAATTCATCGTAGGTTAGGCCAAAAAATTGAGCTTCCATTGATACTAAATATTGTGCCAATTCTTTTTCTTGTTCGGGGTTAAAAACACTTATAAATCGGCCAAACTTTTTCTTTACCTCGTACTCAGGATCATCGCGCATTTTTTTCACGTGGCGTTCTAATGTGGTTTGCGGGACGCCATGAGGAGCAGCAGCGGTTGGTGTGCCACATAACCCAGAGACAACGCTCAAAACCGCGGCCTGCATGTCTTCTGTTGACCAACTGCATCTCTCAGTTTTTCTTTTGTAATTTCTTACCATTCTGTGAAAAAAAGATAAATATCTGTAGTATTTTTTCACTGAGAAACCAAATCATAAAACCTCCCCGTTTTGCCCCTCCCCGTTCTGCCCCCAAGCTATATATTTCATTAACATTGTATTAAACGCTGACAATTAATGATACGTTCGTGAATGAGAGCTTTATTTGTTCGTAGTGAGGTGTACTTTAACTTAGACTTAAAACGCGTTCATGCATAGTATTTAGCTTTCTAGTACTTACTTGCAAATAAAAATCCGAATAAAGTTCCACCAGACGCTTCAGAACAACACACCTTGTCACAACTTTTTTGAAAACTGACAAACTCAGCTGGTTCAGGCAAAAATTACACTCAGGCACTTTACCGACTTATTTCACACGATCTCCGCTGGATTTCACTGCATAGCTTCTTAACTATTGCCAACTCCCCGTTTTGCCCCGCTCCCCGTCTTGCCCCACCTTCCCCTAATATGGTATATTCATGGTATATATCTGTCTTTCATTATTAGCTTGTTATTACATAAAATAAAACAAAAATATTTGGGCATTTTCTATTTAATATATACATATAATAAACGATTTATATCAAAAATATAGTTTATTACACATCAACATATAAAATAAAAGACACTTTTGAATCAGGTGGTTTCAGGGACCCTTGAGTGCTACCTGAAACGCTTATAATAGAATGATCTTATCGTGCTCGATGCCTCGTATTTAATAGGAGTTGCGCATTGGAGCGTATGCAGTGTGGTGAATATGGGCGTCTGCAGTATGGTGAATATGGGTGTCAGTAGCGTTCCGAAAATTGGTCATGCAAAGTGGTGCTATAGACTCCCCTTCTGCTTCAGATGATCACCTCGATGATGAAGCAGTTACGGGTGTAACTTTCTTGGTGCACCTCGTCGGCGTTGAAGCCGGACAGGTTGATCTGCGTTATCGATTTTAACGTTGAATTTACGTAGTGCTGATATTTGGTATACTCCAAGTATTGATGAAGGGTCATCTTTAGGAGCGATTTCGTAATATGACCTACCTTTTCTTTGTAGACCTACCTTTCCGTAATATGACCTACCTTTCCATATGGTCCATCCCGCTTTGGCTGGAGCTTCGATCCGAATTTATGCTGAGTGTTGACTAATACAAGATCCCCTGGATCTTATTGTATTGCGTTGGAACGGCGTTAGTATACATATTCCTTCTGGCGGTCCTGCTCTTTATCGGTTACTTGGTGTGCGTTACGTAACGCATCTGCCATTTTGACAGGATATGGTGAAATCTGGGTTTCAAAGTTTGTATTGCGGGCTATATGGGAAAAGTCGTCCCTAACTTCTAAAGGTGATCTTAACTCTCGTCCGAAAGTAAGATAAGCAGGAGTTGTTTTGGTAGTTCTGCATAAAGCGGTATTCAATGCAAAACGGATTACCGGCAGCTTTTCATCCCATTCTGAACGTGATGACTCTGTCAGGATGCTCAATAGTGGCTTCAGATCTCTGTTCTTCCTTTCTACTGGATTCGCTTCTGGGTGATTGATAAATATAAACCGCTGTTCAATGTTGAAACAATGCGTAACATGTTGCATGATTAAACCAATGAACTGCGTGCCGTTGTCACTGATGATTCACCGTGGGATTCCATAGCGTAAGAAAATTTCTGATATATGGTGTGTTGCACATGTCGTAGAGGCTGCGTCTTCCAGTGGAAATAGTTCAACCCATCTGCTAGCTAGGTCTTCTATGATGAAGATCCACTTTCGCCCTTTTGATGTCTCTAGTAGTGGTTCAAACAGATCTATAGAGATAATTTCAATGCGTTGGCTCGGTGGATGTAATTGAGATGTTGGCTCGGTGGATGTAATTCTGTCCAAAAGTACCTTTGGGAAATCCGGTGGCAGGTTCGTTCTTTGCCAAAGTGACTGGCTGTCGGGGGATCATGAAAGTTTTGTAAAACTCGTTCTCTTTCGTGTTTGGGTACCATCAATTGTGCATTTTCGTGATCACAATCAGGCGTGTATCGATAAAGGGCTCCATTCCTCATTAACTATCATTTTGCTGTCCAACGCACAAAGTCCTGACGTGGCTCGGGTGATTCAAGGTCTCGGATGATTTTAGCTAGGCTATCATCCTTGAACTGCTCTATTCTGATGTCCGCTGCTGTTCTTCTAGGCATGTCGACTTTTATACTGTTGACTTCTTGGCTTTCGTGCTTCGGTAGTGGGGGTCGAGAAAGCGTGTCTGCTACTGCATTTGACTTTCTTGGTGTATAAGTTATATTGATATTATATGGCTGTAGCAATAACGTCCATCGAGCGAGTCTTCCCGTGGGTGATTTTAACGACATGAGCCAGCGAAGTAGCTGATGATTAGTAGCAAGTGTGACCTTGCTCCCTTCGTTATATCCACGGAATTTACTGGTGCTCCAGACAACTGCTAATGCTTCTCTTTCCGTGGTGCTGTAGTTCCTTTCAGCGCTAGTCAAGAGACGGCTAGTGTATTCAACTGGTCGTTCTTCAGCACCCTCACCTTGCAACAATGCTGCTTCAAGGACAAAACCGCTTGCATCTGTTCGCAATACGAACGGTTTTGTTCCGTCGGCCTGCCGCAAAATCGGCGCTGTGGTGAGATACATCTTTAGTTGGTCGTACGCTGCTTGTTGCTCCTCTATCCATTTCCATTGTGCATCCTTCTTAGTCAGGTTAGTTAGTGGTCCTGCTTTATAAGCAAACCCAACGATGAACCGGCGGAACCATGAACAGGTCTGCGAGAAGGTGATGGGTTGCTTCAGGTTTGTTAGTTCTAGTCTATCTCTTAAAGCCCTGACCTTTCGTGAGTCAAATAGATATTCCTTGGTCGGTCAAGATGTGGCCTAAGAATTTGGTACTGGGACAACAGAAACTGCATTTTTTGTTGATCCGTAGCTGAAAATATCGAAGTGCTTCAAAGAATTCGCTGATATCCCTGATGTGGTCTTCGAGGTTTTTTGACAAAATTAGCAAGTCGTCCAGGTATGCTAATGTGTTTGCGTGCTTGCATTTTGTTCGTATTTGCTCCATCATTCTTTGGAAGGTGCTGGCTGCGTCTCGGAGACCAAATGGCCTCCTCTTGAATTTGAGCACTCCAAATCGCGTGATGAACGCGGTTTTGTTCTGGTCATTTTGTTGGACGCTGATCTGCCAGTAGCCAGCGTGAAGGTCAATGCTCGTCATGTACTGTGTGCCATGAGCTCCGTGAAGAATATCGTCTATTCGTGGTAGTGCGTAGTGGTAGGGTATCGTAACTGCGTTAAGATGCCGATAATCTACGCAAACTCGAATGAATCCATCTTTTTTAGGGACCATTACAATTGGTGAGGTCCATGGTGAGTCGCATTCCTCGATGATATCGTCCTGTATCATGTTCTGGATTTCTTCCTTCAGTTGGTCTTTCTTTTGCGGAGAAAGTCTGATGCTTTCATCTTCTCGAATGGTAAGTGATTCGAACTCAATGGAAGCGACGTCGGAAGAACCTCTGGCCGTTACTGTTTGTTCCTGGTTCGTTCATCGTTTTTTCGGGGTGTGGCCTATCGGGCTTATTGGTGCAGGTACTTCGAAATATCGTATTGGAGACACAAACTAGGCATCTGTAGATTAATGCATGGTGTATTTTCCTGTAAATATTCCAAGTAATCTGGAAGATGGTTAGTAAGGTTTTTGTTTGTGGACAAAGGATAGGGCTTGTCAATGGTGTTTCAGATAGGAGTATATTTGTCTATCTTCTGGTAAAAGTTGAACTTGACCTAAGTATTGTCTCCGAAGTGCCAAAATCGCTGTGGAAAGTTGATGACAATGTTGGTGTCTTAGATGAAGTCGACGCCTAACAGAGTTCGGTTGTTTGTAGCTTCCGGGAGTATAACAAATTGTTTGGAGCATGTCCTTCCCTTGACGGTGACATCTCCTCGGACTAAATAAACATCTTGGTCCTTACTGGTACCATCAGCCAACACGATGTTCGTGTTACAACGTTGAAAATTACATCCTTGTTGCTGAAGCTGATTGTAAAGCTCGTGGCTGGCTATGCTGACTCTTGCTGTGGTGTCTAAGTAACCACACCTTTTGATACCGTTCACAGAAATATCAAGAACAGAAATGTCAAGAACGTAGGCGAACTACTCCATTGGTATCAACAAAAATTGACTACCGGGGGTTCCGTTGTCTTTCGGCACTTTGGGCAGCTGCTTCGTACAACTCCTGGTTGTCCGCATCCGTAGCAAGATACGTTGTATGGTTGATCGACATTCAATGGTTGCTTGTTCTCTTGCTGACTAAGTGCTTCTCGTTTTCGGCATGTGTCTATGTTGTGTCCATAATTGATGCAAAACGTGCACTTCAAGCGGTTGGTTGGTTGCGGTTGAGGAAAGTTGGGTTTCCGGGCTACAACGTTGTTTTTCGTTCCGCTTCGTTTTCTTCGATGATCCTGGCGTGCTGTGGCAGGTCTGCGAAGGTTGTTATACTGTCCCTCGTAATATGTTGCTACGCTCGCTTCTCACAGATGAAAATATCTGTGGATTAATTCCCTTCTTGCTTCTGGCTGAATAACTCGATATATACTTGGTATGCCGGCCTAATTGGTGCAAACGTATTTCTTATGAGAGTTATGGCTTCCTTCCAGGTCGTCATTTGGCTTTTAACTCCTTGCCATCAGGTGGCCGCTATGCCTTCCAATAGACGGGGCATTCCTAAGATTGCCTGCTGGTCATCGATGTGTTCTACTTTCTTGTAGATACTAATTTTGCCTACGAATTTGTCCGATTTCGTTCTTGAACGAGTACCATCGTAGTGGATGGTGCTATTTCCGAAACTTCCCAGTGATCTGTTTGACGGTGCTGGCGTAGATCACTGATAAGCTGCTGCAACTGCTCATTGGTCATCTGAATAGCCGCCATTGCCTTCTTCTTGTGGGTTATTCTTCTCGGGGCTATGGTTAGGCCGCAAGTTGGATACCTTTATAATAAACGATTTATATAAAAAATATAGTTTATTACACATAAACATATAAAATAAAAGACACTTTTGAATCAGGTGGTTTCAGGGACCCTTGAGTGCTTCCTGAAACGCTGATAATAGAATGATCTTATAGTGCTCGATGCCTCGTATTTTATAGGAGTTGGCATAAGCGCATTGGAGCGTATGCAGTGTAGTGAATATGGGTGTCAGTAGCGTTTCGAAAATTGGTCGTGCAAAGTGGTGTTATAAAACACAGAATACAAACAATGTCTAAAGGGGTGAATCTAACCCTACCTTGAATGGGTGATCAATTATTTTCACGGTGTATGCCGAAGGTTAAACTAATTTAGTCCTGGGAATTGATGCGATTTCTCCTTAGAAAATGTACTGTGGTAGTATTTTCCACTTAAAATATTTGAAGAAAAAAAGGTTCTTTATAGATTCGTGGTGACTAAGACCAATAATTTCACTTTTTAATTTAAAAAAAAAAAATTTTAATTTAGTTTTTTTTTTTAATTTTTACATCAAAAATACCTCATACATACGCATATATAAACATTTTAACATCAATGAGATTGATGGTGATCATAGTGAGTAGAAAAATTACTGGATCAAACTATTGGAATACAACCGTTAAATCTCAGCATACGAAATTATTCATACATTGTATTTAGCGCAGAAGTAATCTTAGCATCTCCATTCACACTTAACATACCATATATACTCGAACATGTAGTCACACTTCGCTGTGATTTTTTGTCGTACTAAGCATTCTTTCATATCAATAAAATCCTCAATCTTCGGATTTGCTTATGCTTTCATTGCACCCACAAATATATGGCTCAGATTTCGTCTTTCGAGACTTTGCATATGTTAGCATAAACATACTCGAATGAGATATGCTACATAAGCCTATTTGAATAATAGAAACATTGTTGCACGGTATCTGGGATACGCTAACAATATTATGATTAAAAGAAGAAAAAACATTATTGCTTATTTTGTAAGATATTTCCTATATATTAAGATGAATAATGAATAAAGTGGCGAGCTGTGTTTTGGAATTCAAAAACATAAAACCTTGTTATTTCTTACGGTATTTTAGAGCCCTGGGAATATTATAGGAATAATATTCCTTGTTATAAGTGCCACGGTAACAAGAGCCTTTCGGTGCATCTTATCGACCAAGGTGTATCACCTTGCATTCATTTCTAATATAGTATCTGGTGACCCCGACGGGATCCAAATCACATATATCAGTGGCGTTGTCAGGGCCAACACTGACAAATTCGGAAATCTTTCATATTTCTGTGGCGTTATCGGGGCCAACACTGACAAATTTACAATCCATAGCGTGACCAAGGCTTACATTGCCCCAACGTAAATAAGTTGAATTAAAATTTAGTTGAATATGTCGACGTGTATACACAAATTTAAAAAAGGATCCACTGAGCTGGCGGACTCCAGCTTATCTCTCCGAGAAGATTGAAAGGCTCAAAGAGCTTTGGCAGAGATTCGAGAAGAATGATACGGGGCTCATTGAAAACGTTGGTGCAGACCTCACGCACGAGTATGGCAAAAAGGACTATTACACGGGGATCAAAGCCATCTACGAGCAAGTGATCGCCACTGCTACCGCTATGTAATCCAAGGCAAAGGTTGACGCAGCAAAACCGATAAAGCCCTCTGATAAACCATCAACAGCAAAAGAGGCTTATAGTTTACCTGAAATTAACGTTCGGCAAGGGGCCTCATCAGATCCATGTTTGATAAAGCAAATAAATGTTCTGCTGAGCAGTATTGAGGTAGTGGCGGAGAAAAAAATAACGCTATACCTGTCCCGAAGTGCATAGCTTAGATGAAGCCAAGCCAGTCGCATCGAGCTACAGTAGATTTCAATCCAGAAGCTCCTCAGCCGCATTTTAGACTCAAAAGATTGTTTACCGCTGCACAATTTACAAAACTATTGCACAATGGAAGACAAGGTTAACGCTGCAATTCTTCAACTGCGAGAAAACACTGAAACGAATCAACATCTAGACGTGTCTGTGTCCAGTAGCACAATAAGACTGCCAGAAATTCAGCTGCTCGAGTTTGACGGCAGTTACATCAAATGATCCCAATTTAGGGATCTGTTCACCCAATTAGTACATCGACGCGCGTTAGCGGGATGTCAAAAGCTGTGGTATCTGCAGAGCAGTTTATCCGGAGAGCCATCAAGGCTGATACAGCATCTCGCAGCAGTAGATCAAAATTACGATATGACATGGCAAATCATCACCAATCGTTATCGAAACAAGCAATTGACAGTGTCAACGGTGTTAAACAAGCTCGTGACACAGCCTTGACTTTCGAGTGGTAAGGCCACTAGGTTAAAGGAACTTCACAACACTACCCTAGAATGTTTGCTGTCACTTCAAAGCATGAAAATTTACATTTTGAATTAGGACTCGATATTAGTGCACATCATCACATTGAAACTTGATGAAGGCATCAGGGCCATGTGAGAGCAGGATCTAGCTGAGCTCTGCAATCAATCGAGGCTCTAATAGCGTACCTCTTAAGACTCTAACAAGCACTATGACCACTAGACTCACAAGTGAAAAATTAATCAAATGCTAGAAAACCGCTTACTTCTATACAAACGAAGATATGTCCGATGTGCGAGGAAGACCACCGTATTTACAAAGAATACTAAAAAAATTGCCCTAAATTTTTGGATTTGAAGCCAAATCATGGCATTATATGTCAAGTGTCAAATCGAGTACTTGTGTGTATAGCTGTCTGTGCGTTAAAATTTGAATAAACACTGTTAAAAGTGAAAAAACTCTAGCGCACCTGAACCGCTAGAAACACTAATGTTCGAAGAACAGTAGAAGAATCGTGCAGGTTTTGAGTGCATATTCCACCACATGTGCTGCTTATTACGGCCAAACTGTTTCAAATGCCACGTTTTACTTTGGTCTCAAGAATGCATTATAACTCATATGGTGGAAGGTTTCAGATATTACCACTGGCATGAATTTCAACGTTTATGAGAGCAAAACACGGGTTAATTATATTCGTTATCAGTTGCTTATTTCACATAATTTCGAAAGCAGCATCTCATATAACATCAATGAAGAAAATGCTCAGTGCCTGCAGCACTGTAACTGAAGTTGGTGTTTGGGGCTGCGATCCGAAAAATTTGCAGAACTTTGCGAATTGTAACATCGGTTATTTATTTTCATTGTAAATGTTTCCGGTATGTATACTAACTGTAAGCATTTATTGATACAAAAGTAGCACAACCGACTCGTGCTGGCAACCTTTCGCCAGTATCAAAGCCAAGAATATATCAAATCTGCTTAACGTTGTTTAATTATATTCGAAGTTATAGGAGTATAAAGAAATGTAGGGTTACCTGCAGCGAGTTTTTTCAAATGATCGAAAGCTTAATATTTGCTGTTTATTGTCACTACAATATCATTACCATTTGAAAATTCTACGATAAAACCGCTCAATAAAGATATTGCAATTAAACACAAAACCAACAATAGCTGGCAACCCTATCGTGGCTTTTCAACCAAATTTGGCCTGAATAATGTTTATGACAGGTTTCATTAATTGTATGAAATTCGTATTGATTTCATGACTGCACTGGAAGTTATCGTGCAAAAAGTTTTATTTTCCTGAGCGAATTTTCAAAACCAAAGACACAAAAATTACCATAGCTGGCAGCACCAATCAAATTTTTCAACCAAATTTCCACCAAACAGAGACTAGAGTAAGGTTTAGCTACTGTGTCAATTTCATGAAAATCTGGTAACTTATTCACATTTCATAGGGCAAAAAGCAGTTTTTTTTCTTTGTAATTTTTCAAGATGGCACCACTTGCACAGACTTGCCCACAATTCAAAATCGCTTCTATCAAATCTGGTCTTACTTAAGTCCAACGCATTCTGTAAATTTTAGCTGTATCTGATTATTGGTTCGTGAGTTTCCGTGAACAGAAGTTTTTGATGCTAAAAATATAGGTTAACTGCGAGAGGGTTACCGTTTTTGTCCGACATGAAATTTCCAAAGTTTTATTTTGAACGTGTAGATAAAATATAAGATTTATATACAGACTGGATTAGTGTAAGAAACGGACATTTTTTTGAATATTCGATGGTTTGAATGTTTTCACTTCCAAATTTTTTTTTTCAAATTTAAGACACCAAAATTATCATAGCTGGCAGTTCCAACCGAATTTTTCAACCAAATTTCTACCAAACGTGGCTTAAAGTAAGGTCCAGCAATTGTGTGAGTTTCGTAAAAATCGAACGATTCAATCAGAATTTATAGGGCTAAAAACAGTTATTTTTTTTAGTGGTTTTTCAAGATGGCACCACTGGCCAATACATTCTGTGAATTTCAAATAATTCTGCTCATCGGATCGTGAGTTTCCATGAACAGAAGTTTTTGATGCTAAAAATATAGGTAAATTGGGCAAGGGTTACCAGGCGTGCCCGTTATACCATATTTTTTTTTTTTTTGGTTATGTAAACAAAGCACAAGATTTACATATGAGTGGCTTTTTTTTTGAAGAAACGGCATTTTTTCAAGAGAGACGATGATTTGGAGGTTTTCACTTTCAGTGCCTGCCCTAGCTACAGGGTTGCCAGCACGCTCATTAAAAGCTACACAAATCTACAGCTTAATAATATCAATATGTCGTGAAAATTTCGTAATGATTGAATAGCTCTGTCAAAAGTTATCGAAATTTAAAAATTTTCAAATTTTCCCGTCCTCTTTTTAGGCACCCAGCTCACACATGGGGTTAAAAAATTCCAAAACATTATCCAATTCATATGTAAAACACGTTCGAAATTTATTTCGTTATTTCGTTAATAATAGGTATATTAAAAATATCACTTAAATGGCCGCCGGCGCCAAAATGTTAACAATAACTGACATTTAAAGAGACCTGGACCTATTCTGCATATACACCAATGTATCCTGAAAGTTTCAGCTCAATCGGATGGCGCGTTCCCGAGATTATCTCACTGAAATTTTTTGATGATATATATATATATATATATATATATATATATATATATATATATATATAGATATATATATATATATATATATATATATATATATATATATATATATGTATATATATATATATATATATATATATATATATATATATATATATATATATATATATATATAGATATATATATATATATATATATATATATATATATATATATATATATATATATATATATATATATATAAGTGTTCAACTTCAAAATAAACCCTATCAGCGTCGTTTAAGTCAAACTAACTTGCAATCTCCTTGATTCTAATTAATTTTGCCAACGACAAAAAAACTACGCTCTACTTGGGAATTCCCCTAAGAATTCACTACTAATAGCTGCATAACGCCGTGTTTTCATTGTTTAATTGGGACATCGGCAGAATAGCTCCGAGAGGTTGACTCGGCTATACTACTGCCTAACATTCTGTTTCTTAACTGTGGACTGTGTATGCCCCCATAACAAGTTTCCCATTTTGGTGGCTGTGAAAGTGATAGTGAAAAGTGTATTAACAAAGAAACTGGAAGTACTGCTATTTTTTCTTTTCTTGTAAACTAAAATACGTGGATAGCCTGACACTCATTTACATTTTCGCTTTACCGTATCGCAACATCCTTCGTAGCTTAGTGGGTACGGACTTGACTTACCATTCCTGATACTGGAAGTTCAATCCTCGTCGGTGCGTACTGTTTTCAATTTGCTAGCTTCGATTTTTTAAATTCGAATACTAAAAATATTAAAACTTGTTCACATTAAAACCAAAAACCAGCAAAAATGACACTTTGGTAATATAAATATCAAAATAAGTGAAATATCAAACTACCACCAGCACCACCTAGCTGACAGCTCTACGCGACTTTTGTGCAAATCATCATCGGAGACTTCAACCATACTATTGTGTTTATTGTGTAGTATTCACGATCAATAAATATCGATATCGATTCAAAAGCATTGAGCTCTATCACAATATAAGTACAACACAATATAACACAACAATAAACAATCTTACGGAAAGCAATGTGAATGGGAACGAGACTTCGAAGTCCTCCAGTGTCTTTGATGTCGATCAGAATTGTGCACCAGCACCTGAAAATGTAGACGGAAAACCCAATATTGTGAGCGCCGCTACTGATGGCCGCACTTTGCTTGGACACAATGACAGCAATTTTTCTTGCTCACTTAAAGCTGCAGTTCAACCAAAAGTGTTATTACTAATGTTCGAAGAACAATAGTATTAAACTCGTTTCGCCGAAAATTCATATTTCTTTATTTATATATATATATATATATATATATATATATATATATATATATATATATATATATATATATACGTATATATATATATATATATATATATATATATATATATATATATATATATATATATATATATATATATATATATCAGCAAATCGGTTAATAGAAGTAATCTCTGGAGTGGCCGATCTGATTGAGCTGAAATTTTCGGAGAACGTAGATGTATATAGTAGGTAGGTCCACAACTTTCTCAAATTCAGATACTCTAAACCTTTTGGCGGCGGCGAGCGTTTTAGTGAATTTTGAGGTACTCCTATATATCCAAGCAGTGTAAATTTGTGTTAAAGAAAAGTATTGGGAATGATAAAGAATTGAAAATTTTGAGCCGTCCGTGGGTGCAGGGTGCCTAAAAGTAGGCAAGGATTTTTTTTCAAACTTTGATTTGTCATTACTTCTAAGAAAAGCAATGGATCGTCGTGAGATTTGCAGAGCGTATTAATGTTGACTAAAATTTAGCACACGTTGATTTTCAAGATAGTGCGGGTTACCCTGCAGCTACAGCAGGCTCTTGAAAAAAAACCTTCAAATCATTGACCTTCCTGAAAAATTTGTGATTTTTGACAAAAGAATCAAATCACTGATAAATTTTAACCTTTGTCCATCATGTCAAATTAAAATTTTCAAAATTCCGATGTGCACAAGAACGGCAACCCATCACCAAATTACCTCTATTTTTAGCACTCGAAAGTTCTGTTCACGAGAACTGACGACCGGATTATCCGATCATAGTGAAATTTACAGAAATTGTTGGTATTAGCTAGGAACAGGTCTGATAGAAGTGATTTTGAAATGCAGGCAACCCTGTGCCAGTGGTACCATCTTGAAAAATCACTGAGAAAAAAAACCGGTTTTTGGCCTATAACTTCCGATTCAGCCATCAGATTTAGACAAGATTCATACAGTACTTGGATCTTTAGGTAACTTTAGGTAACATTTGATGAAAATTTGGCTGAAAAATTAGAATAGAGTTGCCAGCTATGGTGATTTTTGTCTCCTAAATCTTGCAAATTTGCTCAGCAAAATAAAGCTTTTTTCCCTATAACTTCCGGTACAGAGTAGAAATCAGAACGAAGTACACGCAGAAAATGGACTTTAATGTGAACCAAATGTCGTAGAAATTTCGTACCAAAATCATGAAAGGGCTGCCAGCTATGACAATTTTTGTAATTTTGTTTAATTTCTTTACTGAGCGATTATGTCATTAGATTTCCAAATGGAAATGATCCTGCAATGAAAAGTAACAAGAAATATTAACGCTTTAAAAATTTGAAAAGTTTTGAGGGTGGCAACCCTAAAATTCTTTTCACCCGTATAACTTCCAGCGCAGTGATTCAATCGAAACGAAATTTACTGGTTGGGTTTAACTTAACGTGAAGCAGATTTTGTATGTAGGTATTATGCTTTGCTGTTGACACAGGCTAACCAGCACTAGCCATTTCCGTAAATATTGCACCAACAGATGCTTCAAACAACGTTCTCATATGCGAAGCATTTGCAATAAAAATAAGGAATTCTTTTTTTAAATTTTTCGAGTTTTGAACATTTTTTGGATGGCAGCCTCAAACAACGTTTAACCGCTGAAACTTTCGATGAAATCCTGCGAAGAGAACGAAATTCAAAGGATACGTTGATTTGAGTATGAGCTTGTTATGGTAGACTTATTGCTGCTTCGTTCGAAAAGTGTTGCCAGCACTGAGTTATATGTGTTATAGTTGAGTTTTGTTGCTTTGGATAAGGAATGGTTGATATGATTCTAAAAAACAGTGTATTACGTCTTTCCACACTTTTTTGTCACTCAAAGACAATTTCTTCGAAAATTAGTTTTCTAGCGGTTCAGGTGCGCTAGAGTTTTTTTTATCTTTCCTAGCTGGAGACATGATTAACGACGATGTCTTAGCGAATGTAAACAATATTCTCCAATACAACAAAATGCTAGCTCCGACTAATTTTATATCTTGTACAAAAATTGGGAACCATCAGCGTGTGTCATCATTCAAAGTTATCATACCTGAGTGGTGCTTCAACACTATTTAATGTAGTTGCTACTGGCCTTCATCGTGCATCATCAGGGAATTTGTTCCCAAACTTCAACATCAAGAGATAATTACATCAAGCCATAATTCAAAAAACGAGCAAAAGAAATCTCGGCGTACTACGCCAACATAGGTGGCATGCGCTCTAAAATTAATGATTTATATGTCGCTTCGTCAGTGTCTAATTTTGACATTATTGGCTTTACCGGAACCTGGCTATGTGAAAACATCAACGATGAACTTATTTGCAGATTATGGAAATATGCAACAGTAACTTTGCAGTTTTTCGTCGTGATCGCCATCTTAATCGTCCAGATGCTCCTGTTGGTGGTAGTGTTCTACTTGCTGTACGTAAAGAACTGCCAGTATCTCGACTCGATATATCTGACACTCTTGACCTGGAATACGTATGTATCACACTAAACCTTCATCAAAGAAGAATTTTCGTAGCAATACTGTACATCCCACCGCCCCCGCCAAACTCGACATATGACTTGGCGAATAACCTAACCGAATATATATTCCGCATAATGGAACCGTCCGATGATCTCATTCTTATGGACGATTTCAATTTGCCGCATCTGGAGTGGCGCATCTCTAACGATAGTGAACACTATCTCCCTTTGTCCAATAACCGACGCTATTGTTTCAACTGAACTAAAGCAGATCGATTACATCCACAACACAAATGGACGACTTTTGGATCTGATTTTTTCGACGAATTCATCTGATGTCTCGATTCAACGATGTTCATCTCCTCTACTTAATGAATCTACACACCATCCAGCTCATCATATCAATTTCCGAATTCATGAGGATACACTAATAGATTCCAGCTTTGTAAATTTTTTTAGCTTTAACTTCAAGAAAGTTGACTTTGATACGCTGAGTGAAGTAATGACCGAATGCGACTGGTGTTCGGTTGTGAATGAATCTAACGAAAAAGTTGCAGTCATAAACTCTCATTCTATCTTATTCGGTTGCTTTGCTCGCTGTGTACCTTTGAGTATTTCTGTACCTTTGAAACGCTTTCCATGAATCAAAACAGATTTAATTAATCTCAAAAATTTGAAAATCAAGGCGTGGAAAGTGTACAGCTCGTCGCGTCTAGAGGATGATTATAAAGTGTATGAGGAACTACGAAATAGATTCGTATCTGAAACCTCATCTGCCTACTCCAACTATATGGACGAACTTAGGCAGTCCTTCATAAGCCATCCCAAGCGTTTTTGGAATTTTGTAAATTCAAAAAGGTACCATGAAGGATACCCGAGCTCTTTCATGGCTGACGGCATGGTCATTAATAACTCGCTAGCAATCAGTAACTTATTTGCAGATTACTTCCAATCCGCGTTTGGATTACCCCTCTCCGACTTCAATAAACCTAATTTTAATTACCTGTTGGACTCCCCTAAAACGACGTTGGGAATGAAAGGCCTTTACATCGACATTCCCACTATCTCAAGACATATATCTCGTCTCGAAAATAATTTGCACCCCTGTCCTGATGGATTACCGACCATAGTGCTTAAACGTTGCGCCGATATCCTCTCACCACTATTAGCTCATCTTTTCAATCTATCGATTTCCTCCTTTATCTTCCAAAACTTATGGAAATATTCTTCAATTACTCCGATCCACAAAAAAGGCAGCAAAGAAGTCGTCCACAACTATAGGCCAATTGCCGAATTACCATGCGTCGCCAAGCTTTTTGATACTATGGTTACCGAGATGTTATCTTTTCACTCTTAGCCTTTAATCTCACCTTGCCAGCGTGGTTTTATTATAGGCTAATCTACCACCATTAACCTTTTAGAACTTGCGAACCTAGTCATCTCTGTGATTAAGGAAAGTAAAAAGGTTGACTGCATTTACACCGAACTCACGAAAGCTTTCGATAAGCTGAATCATGACATTCTTATATGTAAATTGCATCTTCTTGAGTTTCCTAATAAGTTTATTGACTGGGTTGGATCTTATCTCTCTAATCGCAAACAGAACGTTCGATTTCGTGGCATTCTATCCACTGACATAATTGCTACATCAGGTGTTCCACAAGGCAGCCACCTTGGTCCCATTCTCTTTGCCATTTATATAAATGACCTGATCACTTTTGTTCCAGGATCTTCCATTTTACTCTCTGCTGATGACGCAAAGTTTTTAATACAATATCATCACTTAATGACTGTACGATCCTGCAACGTAATGTGTTAAGTTTCGCTAATTGGTAGCTTTCACTTAATGTTGACAAATGCTCAGTTATCTCTTTCTCCCACAAATCATGTCCCATGAATTTCAACTAATCTTGAGATGATACTCTTTTAACTGCAATAAAGCTTGTGACTAAGGAGTGCTTTTAAAGACGAATCCAAAGAATTCAATGACATTCTTCTGACCAAAATCCTATCCTAGAATATGGGTGCTTGATGTGGTCTCCATATTACAAGGAGCACATAGATCGCATTGAGTCTATCCAAAAGAGATTTCAGATTTTTGTTCTTAGTTCTTATGAAAATTGCTTGCAATTATTGACCATGGACACTCTTGAAACTCGACGGCAAAATTTCAAAGCTCTTTTTGCTGCGAAGTTACTCAATGGAAACGTGAACTCTGAGTTTTTGCTATCGAAACTTAACTTTTGTGTTTGCCACTGTGAACGTAGACATTAAAGCGCCTTATCCTTCCCGTTTCATAAAACCAATTATGAATGGAATGAACCAGCGCAGTAAACCGAAGCTTTCACTCAGCGTATCAAATGTTCGACTATAATTATACTGTTGATATGTCCAAGTGTCGGCTTAAACGACCGATTAATTGTCATTCATAATTTCATATGTAAATATTTTTTCTGTAGTAATCATTCTGTTGATGAAATTGTCAATAAACTAAACTAAACTAACATAATAAACCAACAAAGCTTGTATTTTAATCGCTTAGGAAGCGGTCATTTATTGGCAACATGCACGTCAATGGCTTATAAGACTTACGGCAAGAAGCACAATAGTCTGCTGCATATCGAAAAGATGCAGCCACCAGCAACTCAGCCTATGATTTCTCCATCCTCATCCACTGCATATGGTACTGAGAGGGAATCATCATTCAAGTCCTCCACCGCAAGGGCTACAAGTGCCAATGCAGCATCAATGAGTTCTGTTCTCCTCAGCACGGTGATGGTAAGAATCACAAATGGAGATAATAGCATTACTTGTCCAGCATTATTGGATTCGGGTTCTCAGCTGAATTTTATCACTTTCAGGATGATCAAAAAGCTTGGACTAAAGAGACCTCCACACGATGTCGATATTGAGGGTGTTGGTAGCCAGAAACAACACTCGAAAGCGCGCGTCAATATTATGATTGTGTCACCAATCTGAAGACACGTATAGAGGCATTCGTCCTACCACGGATAATTTCACCGCAGCCATCCGAGCATATCGACATATATAACTAAAAGTTACCTCCATTTTGTCGCTTAGCTGATCCTGAATTCAATAAGCCAGGCCCAATAAATATGCTTATCGCAGCAGACATTTATCTCGAAACCCTGAAGATGGGGAAGATACACCTAGGAAAACACCTTCGTATAGTGCAATATACCATACTTGGGTGTACGCTATCAGGCAAGTTGTCTAGTCCAAAAAGCATATGTAGAGTGGCAATAGCGGAAGAAGCGTTGTTAAAAAAATTGTGTTAAAAGAAAAAATATCAAATGATAGTGGAAACGGCTCCCTTACTTCAACAGGGTAACGATATGAGGTACACTACACGCAAACGGTGTCAATGAGTGATGGCGGTCGTTTTATGATCAAATTACTATTCAATAGGAATCCAGAGTGTTTGGGTGAGTCCCGAGATATCGCATTTCCACGGTTCCAAGTTATACAATGATACTTAGTCAGAATTCAGCTCTGAAGAGGAACTTTGTCAAATTCATGGTAGAATATGAGCAGCTTGGCCACATGGAGGAAGTCGATCCCAACAAAATAGAAAATCCATATTGTTTCCTGCCACACTATGCTGCATTCAAAACAGACAGTACATCCACAAAAGTACGCGTAGTTTTTGATGCTTCCACAAAGACAAGCACCAATATTGCTCTGAACGATATCCTAGCGAAAGGACCAAACATCCAAGATGATATATTTACAATTCTTGCCAGATTCAGGCTTCGTCGATACGTATTCGTTACAGATATCGAAAAAATGTATCCTCAGATATTAGTATGCCCTGAAGACAGAAAGTACCATTGATTTGGTGGCAACGCAGTATCGAACAAAATCCCAAATGCTTCCAGCTAAACACAGGGACGTATGAAACTTTATCTGTTCCGTACTTTGCCATAAAAACTCGGAAAACAATAGCTTCTAATGGTTCAGACTAATTTTCATTGGGATCGCACGTGTTGAGCCATGACTTTTATAAGCACGGCACTCCAGATGCAAAAAGAACTAATCTCATTGTTACGCTCAGTAGGCATCACTTTGAAGAAATGGTGTGCCAATCACCCGGGAATATTAGAAAACATACCCATACAAGACCAGGAAATCGAGCTTGATTTCCGTGACGATAAAAAGAGCAAAATTAACATTATTGTATTGACTTGGTCACCCACAAAAGACCAATTTAACATCAAAACTTCGTAAAAATTTCAGAGTCCAGTTACCAAGAGGGTAGCGTTCTTTGAGGTATCTAGGTTATATGATCCCCTAGCGATCATCGAGCCCGCAATTGTGACAGCGAAGTTGTTTGTCCAATGGCTTTGGGTTCTCAAAGCTGTACCTTTGATGTACCTTTTCTTAAAGAGTTGGAGGATGAATGGAAAAACTTCTGTGATAAACTTCACATGTTAAATACCATACAATTCGATCGACATGTATGTATATGTTCACAAGCAAACAACACAAAAGCAATTAAATATATTCATCCATGATGGCATATGGTGCTGCGGCTTACCTGATGCCAATTGACAAATCAGACATCATCATTGTGCGTCTCCTGTGTACCAAGTCTAGGGTTGCACCATTAAAAACATACACTTTACCTCGCCTGGAACTTTGCGCAGCTAAAATCGCAGCTGAATTAGCTCAACGTTTGAAAACAGATTTGGCGCTAACAAATAATTCGATATATTTGTGGACTGAATCTGAGATAGTGCTATCATGGATTCAGAGTCATCCTCATTTCAAGTGTTTGTTGCAAACAGAGTTTCGACGATTCCGCAACTGACTACTCGGCAATAATGGCGACATGTCCCGTCGAAGTGTCGACATAGTGTCCAGAGGCCTTACCCCACAAGCATTGAGCAGCACCACGACCTGGTTTTATGGTCCTAGATTTCTGCACGGTGGCAACAAATCATGGCCACCAGTAATCAACCATAAAAAGCTACGAACCCAAGGTGAAGAAAGAAAGAAAGCAAAGGCCATCAACCTCGCCACCACGAGTCATAATGAACCCCAGGACTTGCTTTCGACATTAGTCTATCGACGCAATTCATTTAAAGCTTGCCAACGCATTTTGGGGTATACTCTTCGCTTCAACTCACGCATTCAAAAGCAGGAAGGCAGCTCAATTGTATCCAAAGAATTAATTGCAACTGAATTACAACGTTTACAGAAGACATAAATTCGCTTGATTCAAGAGAAAGAATTCTCAGAAGAACTAAAACAATTGAAACAGTTCAACGAAGTATCCAAGTTGAATCTATTGAATGACTAGGTGACATTTTTAGACGACCATGACATCATCAGAGTGGGAGGCAGACTTCAAGAAGCTGCACTAGAGTATAACGCCAAAGACCCTAGGGTTCTTCCTTACTTAAACTGTCTTACCAAGGCGCTCCTACATGATATCCATCTGGAAAATATGGATGTTGGTGCTCAAACACTCCTGGCCATTGCACGACAATGTGTCTGGCCCGTTAAAGGCGGAATTTTAGCACGATCAGTGGTACACCAATGCCTCCGATGCAGTAAATTTAAACCGCAAATTCTCTCATAAATGATGGGTAATCTGCCAAAACATAGAGTTCAGCCTGCAAAACCTTTTGGTAATGCCGGAGTGAACTTTTGTGGAAAAATCCAACTACATTTCAGGATCCGTGGTAAACAGCCCCGAAAGGCATATATTGAAGTGTTTGTCTGTTTCACAACAAAGGCCACCCACCTGGAAGTAGTACCAGATTTAATAACAGAGGCATTTCTTGGGGCCTCACGTCGATTCGTTGCTCGACGAGGCCGATGCGAGAATATCTATTGTGATAATGGAATTCATTTTGTGGGTGCCAAATACCAACTTAAAGAAGTACAAACCATGCTGGAAGATTCATCTAAACAGGACAAAATCAAACGCACACTTCGTACCAAGGGAATGGAGTTTCATTTCAATTTGCCACGAAATCCACATTTTGGTGGACTTTGGGAATCAGCAGTGAAATTAGCCAAACATTTACTGTATCGAACACTGGCAGGCGCTGCGTTAGTTTATGAAGAACTATGAACAATTTTGATAGAAGTGGAGGCCATACTAAACTCACGTACACTTACACCTGAATTGTTGAATCCCAATGACTTGTTCGTTTTAACTCCCGCTCATTTTTTGGTTGGAGAGCCCTTGACAGGAATAGAGAAGGTAGAACCATCCACCAGCCATGAACTTCATTCTCGATATAAACTCGTGACTCAATTAAAAAACTTTTTCTGGTCCAGTTACATTACCGTCACAAATGGAAGCGTATCCAAGAAAACGGTCCAGTAAACACAATGGTTTTCATCAAAGAGGATAACCTTTCACCGCTTCGTTGGCCATTGAAGCGCATTATTAAGACGATTGCAGGAAAGGATGGTCTTGTTTGTGTAGCAGAGATTCTGACCAGTTAAGGTGTTAATTGTCGCCCTATTCAGAAACTGACTCCACTTCACATAGCCGTGGATAATCATTCACCTGACGAGGAAGCTACGTCAACGGTAACACCAGAGGGCTCACCACCCCTGTCAGCATCAGAAGATGACAAGCCGTCACCATCGAAACACAGGCGTATAGCAAGTTCAAAACTAATGACAGTATCTACTTATAGCTCTGTTAATCGTACCTGCAATCAACTGCTCACCGATCAATGTCGCGAAGTTTCAGAGCCATCCTGGAGTATATTTTGAAAACTTAGGGGCAACCGTTCTAGTAAGCAACGAATGGAACCTGGTCGTATACAATGACATGATATCATATTGGAAGGAAGTGGAGCTCTTGAGCGAATGCGTTCAAAGCATGAAGCATATTTGCCAAAACCATCTACATCCGTCGCTTTGCAACGCGACTATCGAGCACTTAGAGACAAACATAGAGCAATTCATAGCCAACAATCGATTATTGAATGGAAATAATCTTGCTAGAAGGGGGAAAAGAAGTGCAATTAACCTCATAAGCAACGTTGACAACGCTCTTTTTGGTGTATTAGTTTCAACATATGCTCCAGAAATGGCAAAAATCATTGTCCAACTAAACCAAGGCCAACAACATTTACGTGCTTTAGCTGAAAAGCAGATGACCCTGTTGGATGCCACCCTGAGCATACTATAAGGGCAACAGTTGAAATCAACCGCACTCATTAGACAAGTCGTTAGCGATATAAAAAAAAAAATCCGGAACAATGCTCAAGAGGGTCAAAAGGAACGACTTCTAATACAATCGGCATCGTTGCGACACTAAGCATCAACAAGTTACTGCAAGTACAAACCAACATCTTGGACACGTTGGCTGACACTCATCACGGACAAATCCACCCGATACTGATCACTCCACATCAGCTTTGTGAAGAACTTGGAACGATCAAAACATTACTCCCTTGGGGTCTTTGGCTACCAATTGATCTAACAGCTGTGCTTAACTACTTCAAAGTGATTACTATTTCGGGCACGATTACACCTGATTATGCAGTTTTCAAAATCATTATACGAAATCATACGAAATTATTCATACATTGAA
>OZ022263.1:114992131-115002131 GCA_963978885.1 Nemotelus pantherinus | reverse complement strand
CCGATGCAGATGTTCATTCGCATAATGAACAGCCGTTCATCAATTTTCTCATGTTGAGCTAACACTCATAAATTGAAATAATTGAAGAAATCAAATCATTGTCACAGAGAACACGTTCATTGTTACTTTCATAGCATCGATGAAACTGTTCATTACTGCTATGAATCTCTGGCTAGTTTCTTCTAAATCCATTCATATATATATATAATATTGATGAATGAACGAGATTACATTTTTCATGAGCTGGTACATTTTATTTATTTTATTATTTATATATCTGGATCTGAAAAATTCGAATAATGTAAATTCTATGCTATTAATTTTCCACAAAAACTTACTGGAGTCTGATTGATTTTGCGAGATTTGTTCTTATTCTGTGTTTCGTGTCTGAGGTTTAAATAATTTTAAGTTTGTGTTTGAATAACTGCAGTCCGCACGGACGTTTTCCCTTTTTCCGTATAGAATTCTGCTCTGTCGTTTCTCAGAAAGTCATCCGATTGTTTTTACTAATGTTCGAAGAACATTAGTATTAAACTCGTTTCGCCGAAAATTCATATTTCTTTATAACCATATATATATATATATATATATATATATATATATATATATATATATATATATATATATATATATATATATATATATATATATATATATATATATATATATATATATATATATATATATATTTTTATATATATATATATATATATATATATATATATATATATATCAGCAAAATGATTTTCCGAGATAATCTCTGGAGTGGCCGATCCGATTGAGCTGAAATTTTCGGAGAACGTAGATGTATATAGTAGGTAGGTCCACGACTTTCTCAAATTCAGATATCCTAAACGTTTTGGCGGCGGCGAGCGTTTTAGTGAATTTTGAGGAACTCCTATATTTCCAAGCAGTGTAAATTTTTGTTAAAAATAAGTATTGGAAATGAAAACTAATTATGTTTTTAGCTTGTCTATGATAAAGAATTGGAAATTTTGAGCCGGGTGTGGGTGCAGGGTGCCTAAAAGTGGGCAAGGATTTTTTTTTCAAATTTTGATTTGTCATTACTTGTAAGAAAAACAATGGATCATCGTGAAAATTACAGAGCGTATTAATGTTGACTAAAATATGGTACATATAGATTTTCAGCATAAAGCGGGTAACCCTGTAGCTGTGGCAGGCTGCTGAAAAAAAATCCTTCAAATCATTGACCTTCCTGAAAAATTTTTGATTTTTGACAAAAATTTCAAATCTTTGATAAATCTTATTCCTTGTCCTTCATCTCAAGATAAAATTTTCAAAATTCCGATTTGCATAAGAACGGCAACCCATCACCAAATTACCTCTATTTTCAGCACTCAAAAGTTCTGTTTACGAGAACTGACGACCGGATAATCCGATCATAATGAAATTTGCAGGAGATGTTGGTATTAGCTAGGACCAGGTCTGATAGAAGTGATTTTGAAATCCGGGTAACCCTGTGGCAGTGGTACCATCTTGAAAAATAGCTGAGAAATAAAAACTGGTTTTAGGCCTATAACTTCCGATTCAGCCATCAGATTTAGACAAGATTCATACAGTACTTGGATCTTACTTTAGGTAACATTTGATGAAAATTTGGTTGAAAAATTAGAATAGAGTTGCCAGCTATGGTGATATTTGTGTCCTAAATCTTGCGAATTTGCTCAGCAAAATAAAGCTTTTTTCCCTATAACTTCCGGTCCAGTGCAGGAATCAAATCGAAGTTCACGCAGTAAATGGACCTTAATGTGAACCAAATGTCGTAGAAATTTCATACCAAAATCATGAAAGGGCTGCCAGCTATGATTATTTTTGTAATTTTATGAAATTTCTTTACTGAGCGATTAATGTCATTAGATGTGCAAGTGGAAATGATCTTGCAATGAAATTTAACCACAAATATTAACGCTTTAAAAATTTGAAAAGTTTTTGAGGGTGGTAACCTTAAAATTCTTTTCACCTGTATAACTTCCAGCGCAGTGATTTAATCGAAACGAAATTTACTGGTTGGGTTTAACTTAACGTAAAGCAGATTTTGTATGTATTTTGCTTTGCTGCTGACACAGGCTAACCAGCATTAGCCATTTCCGTAAATATTGCACCAACAGATGCTTCAAATTACGTTCTCATATGCAAAGCATTTGCAATTAAAATAAGGAATCAATTTTCAAATTTTCCGAGTTTTGAACATTTTTCGGATGGAGCCTCAAACAACGTTTAACCGCTGAAACTTTCGATGAAATCCTGCGATGAGAACGAAATTCAAAGGATAAGTTGATTTGAGTACGAACTTGTTATGGTAAACTTATTACTGCTTCGTTGGGAAAGTGTTGCCAGCACTGAACATTTACATCATTTGTGTTATAGTTGAGTTTTGTTGCTTTGGATAAGGAATGGTTGATATGATTCTACAAAACAGTGTATTACGTCTTTCCACACTTTTTTGTCACTCAAAGACAATTTCTTCGAAAATTAGTTTTCTAGCGGTTCAGGTGCGCTAGAGTTTTTTTCCTTTTAAAAGCTTTCTGATGGCATCCACTAAAATTCCCAGCTCCTTTGGCGATTGCTGAAAATAAAGCTCAGATTATACTTGGTGGATCATCATCAAATTCTTTGACTTCCTTTTTTGAACACAAAACACCAATCGAGAATGTACACTTTGCATACTTACAGCGATTGCTCACTTCGGCTGCAAGTTCATTTTTCACATGGAGCACAATAACCAAATTAACAAGATTTGCACTTTGAAAATGTCTAACCGTGATCGCGTCTTGGCAATGTGTCCAAACAGAGAATATATACCAATTTGATGAATTCGTTCTTCGATTTAATGATTTTTCGCATTGATAGTAAGAAAATAGTTCTTAAATAAATTATTGACCGTGTTACTCCACACCATGAAGATGTGTATGACGTGCAACAAAACTTTGAATAAGTATTTGTGCGTTTGAACTAGGTGAACGAATTCAATGAAAGTTAATTCATAGTATTAATGAACTGTCCATAGACTTTCACAAAGTTGTGATGAAAATTTTCATTGGTATTATGAATTGTTCATAGTGCCAATGAATTTTCAGTTGAAGATCTACATTCATTATTATTATGAACAGATTTTTTTTCAGTGTATGTTTGTTTATTACAAAGAATTGGAAATCTTATGCCCAATTTTAGCGCTGAGTAACTTAAAGGGGACAAAGATTTAGATCAGGCCATCAAGCCAAACGGAGGCTTTTGGAGGAATGAATTCGGTTATATCAGTCTCGTGTCAACAACAAAGATTCGGAAAAATATTGGACCCGTATCCAGGCATTGCATAGCTCGGTGTCGCGTATTTACCTTAGGAAGTTGACACCACGATGTCGTACATGTCTTCTTTACTTACTTATGAAAGTAGTCTTTCATTACGTCAAGCTTAGTAATGTAGATGATGGCCAGTACCCAACTCAACATTTTCATAGATTGATTTTTTTCTTTGAATTGGAGTACATGAAAATCATCCGACCTATCGGCAATAGAATTGTGTGTGGTGATACAAATATCACTCATTTTCATCTCTTCTTTTTTCAAGAAGTCAAATATGATTGTCTATATGATGTGATTAGATTTTCTATGCTTTTTCAAAATAGGTTTGTTGCTATTTTGTCCACGAAAGGTGTTAAGAATTAAAATCTTCTTCAAAAATATTGCTTGGTCGTAGGTTGTTCATAGTTTTTTTTGCCAAAAAGGAAATTTCGGTTTCTTTTATTGCCACTCGATTTTTCTTCTCTTTGGTCAATTATTCCTTTTTATATCTGAATTACTTTTTAGTCAGGACTTTGGAATCCAGTAAAACCTTAGTCTTAGTGCAGCTGTTGGCAGTGATTGAGTTTAACGTCCTGCTCATCAGCAGCTTTCCTCGTTTTGAATACATCAAGAAAAGCTGATTTCCCTTTCATACTTCATACACTCTAAATCATTCGTCATCATATAATTCAAAATAGACTCCTGAAAAAAAGAGCTTAACTATACAAAATTTCAAACCACGTCTCATGCTGAAATAATATTTTGCATAACTTACTGAATCATGCATATCTGAAAATGTTGAACCAGAGGGCCCCACATGCAACAAAAGGTAGTGCTCTACCCATTATGTTACACCAGCTTCACACCACCTCAGCTCCAGATTCCCCTTTGCTCCATCCAATTATTAGCTTTGTTTCTCCAAGACAGATTCTTGCAAATTAAAGTAGTTAATCACCTCTCTAGAGCCCGGCCTCTCTCCAATGCTATATAGTTTTTATACATCTGACATCCATATTTGATGTTATGCAAAAGTATTAATATTTGCAGACGATACTTGTATTTGCTCCACCTCCAGGCAAACAGAGGCTAAAGATTTATATCTGCGACTAACGTTTGCAAATATTACCTTAGGTGAAAAATCGAAACTAACACCAACAGAAGGTTAAAAATTAACTTGAACTGATGTTCGACTATTTTCAACCATTCATGTCAAAACCAAAAGACAAACAATAGTGCTGTAGACCAAATGTATATATAGTAAAATTAATAATAATATCTAATAAAATTAGATGAATATAACTCAGAATTAGAAAGATATATTGAGATATTGGAGGCACAGTGGTTTTATTGTGTTAGATATTTATTAAAATAATGAAAATTATATTTCAAACGTAAAGTGTCAGTTCATTAAATTAGTTGAACTTTCAATAAATAATTAGCGTCTTTAAATTCATCAGTAATCGCGGATTATTCAACATGTCTCAATAAATTGAAATCTGAACATCCGATTTTCCGCGAAATTTCAACTCAAACTGTCTACAATCAATTGCCAATAAGAAAAAATTGTACTGATATATTCAAAAAATTCATCATATCTTTCACTTTGTTGATTTTGCCCGTGGCATTTAAAACACTGAGTGAATCAATCCCAAATTTATCCAATGCCCTTATGATCTTTATCCACAATAAAAATGGAAAGGTAATTGACATCTCCGAGAAAACTACACGCACTTATTTCAAACAGTTATTTATCTATCCATCAGTCGGTCAGTTTTTCAGCCGTACCTGGCGGACGTAACTATTTTTTTTATTAGTCATTATTACATTGTTTTTATGCTCATCATTATTTTCCTTTTCATGGTTTCTTTCTTCTTCAAAAACAATTATTTCATACTCACAGCTCGAAAATATAACTAGATATATGATTGTCTATCGCTAATGTTACTAGTACCTGTTCACCGAAATTGAGTGAAAGTGTTGTAAGTTGAAGTGGACTAGAGACTATGTAGGTAGACTCATATTTCTATACTTTTCCGAGCAAACTTTGAGGCTAACGCTATGCTGGTAAATTGAAAAAACGTAAGTTTAATGTATTTTTTTTGCCACATGATACTTAAGCGTATGCTTGATTCGAAACTTTTCTTTACGCGATGATTGATCATCATTTTCTGGAATTTTTCTCTTTGGAGTATTTCAGGAAGACTATTTCGGTAGACATTATTAAGAGAATTTATCTGCTATTTTTATCACCAAACTTTGTGAAGTGCATCCTGTTGCTGTAAAAATGTCTGGTCTAGTATACGAATATCTCTAAAAACGGAGCATAGAAGCAAAAGATATGTCACAAAAAAGCAAAACCCTAGCGCATCAAAACTGCTAGAAACATTAATGTTCGAAGAACAGTAGAGGACTTGTGCAGATTTTGAATGTGTATTTACCACTAGCTACTTACAGAGTCCCTTAGTAATAATATACCTTAAAGCAATTTAATATCGATGACTTCATCGAAAGTTACAACGATAGAAAGGTGTTTGGGGCTGCCATTCAAAAAATGTCCAGACCTTAGAAAATTTAAGCATTGGTAGGGTTTACAGCGGTTGGACCAAATGTGACCTGACCTATAGCGCGGACTGAGTGAATTTAGTCCTAAGGTGTTTTCATCGACCTGACCTTAAATTCGGTCAGGTCGAATTAAGTCCTTGTTTGTTTAATTTTAGTTCATATACTGTAATTATCTTTTCATTCGTCTCTCAAATATGATTATCTTAATGATGTTGAGTCAAACGCGAGGTTTGCAGGCTTAAATTCAATGTACATATATTATTAATAGTCACGCAACAATTAAGGCCTAAGTCGGGTGTGCTTACAGCGATATAGTCCATTACCTACTTTAGGTCAGGTCAGTTGAAATCGTGTACTGACCTATCGGTTGGGTCGGGTACTGAGTGCTTACAGCAGGTGAACTAAATAATTTAGGTGAGATTCGGTGTATAGTCCGCGGGCTAAACGTCTGCTGTAAACGCTATCATTGTTTGCTTACTTTGTTTGCTAGTTTTAAATGTTTATGTAAGCATTTATTGGTACGGAAATAGCAAAAACACCTCGTGCTGGCAACCCTTTGCTAGCACCGAAGCCAAAAATATGTCACATTGAGGTCAACATACTCTGCGAATTTCGTATTGGTCCGTTCACTGTATTGGAAGTTATAGGGATACAAAGAAATTTGTGATTACCACCCGTAAAAAAAATCAAATTTTCAAGATCGCAATATGTAGTGTTTATTTCACTACAAGATGACTACGATTTGAAAAATTTATGATCAAATCGCTTACTAAGGATATGCCGAAAAAAAAACAAAACCAACCAAAGCTGGCAACCCTATCATTGTTTTTCCATCTGAATTTCTGCCGAGTATTGTTATCAATTTAATTTGCCATATGAATTTCGTTATGAGTCTATGACCGCACTGGAAGCTATATGGAAACGAGCTTAATTTTCCTGAGCGAATTTTCAAAATTTTATTTTTACTTTAAAATTTGCATAGCTGGCACTTGCAACCTAGGTTTTCAACTAAATTTTCATCAAACGTTGCTTGGAGCGCGAATCAGCCACTGTCTGAATTTTGTCAAAATTTGGTGACCGAAACCACAATCAACACGATAGAAGACACATTAAGTCACATCTGCGAGAAGTTATCTGGTAGCCATAATATACCAAGCCATGAAATGTCCTTAGATATTGAATTGATGGCAGCTGATTCAAATATTGCAGCAGACAACTCGATTGGTATCCAGATACATAAAATAAATACGCAAGACGCATCAACTTCCCCTATAAAACATGCAATTATCGAGGGGAGAAAGATAAGTCCAGCCTCTCTTGTGGCAAATCCAGCTGATCAGCATACAAAGAAAATCTTTAACTTGGGCACTTATTGGACAGAAGACGAATGGCGGCACCGCCTTGAAAAAATCAGACAGTCTAATGCAGCATATCTCGGAAAAACTGAAATAATAACAGAACGAACTGGTACGACGTACGAAGTTTTTTTTGTGAAGCGAGCTCCGCGCTCTGCTGATATTGCATGGATGTACGAGTTCCTCGAAAAAGAGGCATTAATAAAAGAATGCAACGTATCAAGGACACGCAGTCGAACGAATCGGAAATCCGGCAGTTTTTTCAAGATCACCATTCCCACACGATATGCTTGGCTTTTCACCAACTTCAACCCAAACAACAATAACTGTACTTGGAAAGGATTAACGTTCCGCCATTGGAGAAACCAGAGTCAGACTGTTGGTCGTCGGAAAAATAAAGCTAGTAATAGTCATAAAATTAGTAAAGGTAAAGCTAGAAATAGTCATAAAATTAGCAAAGATAAAAATTGTAATTTAACCACAACTCCCATCAGTTCCCTTTCCAATCCTGACAGTGGTGACACCAAGAATATTGATTCCACAAACCTGGAACCCAAACCGAACAACTCTCGTGTAATTAATCCTATTCACACTGACTGCAATGTTGTCGATGATAATCTCCAAGCACTTTCCAACACTGGACTATTCACAGCCCCTAACATCAGTTCCAGAGTAGTCTCATCTCCGTACAAGAATTTTATTCAGAGAATAAAAAGAAAAATTTCCCCAAAGCAAAAAGTCCCGCTTAAACTACCAAACACTAGAAATCTCGATTGCTTTCCGAATACTGTCACCAAAAAATCATCTGATCTCGTTAACACCGTTTCTAAACCCGTGCAATACCCTAATTTTGTTCGTGGCGAAGTTCAAACCTCCTCCATTACTCCTGGTATTATAGTTACTGCCAATCCCTCGTGTGAACCAGTGACAACTGCGCCTAAGTTCCTGGCCCCACTAGTGCCTCCTATAGTTAAAGCCACAATCAACTCCAGTGCTGATCTCGAAAGCAGGTATCTGCTTTCTCGGCTAAGGGATAAGAAAATCGATGGAAATGTTCGCCTCTACCTTGCATACATGCACAAAGCCACTGACTCTGTTTGTTTCGAGGGTAAAACGAAGACTCATCTGAAAGTCATGATTCAACAGGAAGGTCTTCCCATAGATTTTCAGGCTCTTCATACTGTTTTTGTCCGGTATCATGAGCAACTTGGCATAACAGCTGACCAAGTGAAAAAAGAGCTAAGCACCTTTGCCTCACATGTCTCAGCTAAGTATATTTCCTCCCTTCAAAAAGCAAGGAATGATTTTAAAAACTATCATTCCTAACAAGAAGTTTTCGTTAAACAGCCTCAAACTTTTTTACCACAACTGTGGTGGTATGAGAGGCAAACTGAATAGACTCTTTCTTGACTCAAAATCTTGCCAATTTGATGTATTGACCTTTACGGAAACCTGGTTAAACAGTTCGCACACAAACGCAGAAATATTAGATGGTAACTGGACGATTTACAGGAAGGACCGAAACTACCTTTCTACTGGCCAAACTCGAGGTGGTGGTGTTTTAGTAGCTGTTCGTAACTCGCTATCAAGCGAACTAGTCGAAAACAGCTCATATAATCTCTTCGATCACAAGATTATTCGCATTTCCTGGTCCAAAGGTTTCATTTACATCGGAATATTCTACATCCCACCCGGTTCAGACGAAGCCGTTTATAATGATGTATGCGAAGTGATTTCTAACTTAGTTTCATCTCTTAATGAGGAGGATAAAATTATAATTCTCGGTGATTTCAATCGCCCAAATTAAAATTTTACGGCCGATGAAACTGATAATAATCTCATTCCTTTTAATCTTCTTGACTCCAGCGATTTCAATCTAGTTAGTACATTTTATGGCAATGATTTGCAGCAAATAGCTCCGACACCTAACCAAAATGGAAATTGGTTAGATCTCATATTTACTAATAGCTACGACGATGTAGTGGCTAACTCAACTGCTGATGCAGAAAATTTTTTTGGCAACACTCTTCACCACTCTGCGTTCACAGTTGAATTATTATCTACATCTGATATGTTCGCTTCAGTATCTTACAATAACTCTATTGTATATGACTTTCGCAATGCTGATTATAAGAGCATTACGGATTGTCTTCTCAGAATTGACTGGGCTAGTAATTTTTCAACGCTAGAATTAGATGATGCTGTATCATTATTCTTTGAGTTGGTTTTTGACGCCGTTGAAAAGTTCACCCCAAAGATTAAGAGAAAAGACAAAATATCTGAACCATGGCTTGATAGCAATCTAAGGTATTTGCGGAATCAAAGAAATAAACTTTACAAAGTAATTACCACCAGCACTGATGTCAGAGATGATATCAAGGATAAACATAATGAATTAGCTCAAGAATTCCTGTCGAAATCCCGTGAAGCGTATGAGCGCTATGCTAATATCATGGGCGAAAATATAATTCATGATCCTAAAAAGTTTTTTGATTTCGTGAACACCAAACGGAAAACTTCGGGCTACCCTACTTCGATGTACAAAAAGAACCTTTGTTCGACATGCCCTCACGAAATTTGCGACCTGTTCGCTGAGCATTTCCAGGAAGTATTTTGTTCATGTACAAGCATGTCTAACACTCTTCTCCCTCAAACATTCCCACCAGATATCATTTGTGAAATGTATTTAACTAGAGAGGAGATTGCCAGGGCCATCAAAGATCTCAATGTCAACAAGGGTCCTGGTCCTGACTTACTACCTCCTAGTTTCATACTCGAAT
>OZ022263.1:114972131-114987131 GCA_963978885.1 Nemotelus pantherinus | reverse complement strand
AATTTTGAAACAGGCTTCAGAAAAAGCAAGCGAGAATAAAAAGACTGAAAATTCTCGCCGACGTTCCAAGCGTGGTGGACCAAAAAAAATCGACTACGTTGAAGACAACAATGACAGTGAGAATTAATTGTCTCTGGCTATTTTTTTAAATTTCCATTTTTTTTTCACTTTTATATATTCATAATAATATGTAATATCCATTAGAGTTAAATAAAAAAATGGTATAAGAAGTTTTTGACATTATTTGAGTACCTACCTACACTGAAACCAGAATGGCGTTTTTACCCCACTGGGTGGGGTAAAACCGCCGTTTTAAACTTTTCTTCTGAACGATCACAACTTTTTTACAATAAAAGCTATAATACATAAAAATTTTCTGAATGAATTATGGAGCCAAGGGATTAAACTATTAGAAATATTGTTTGGTTCATTGAAAAATAAATAATGATTGTTTGACATCGTCAAATGTGTAAAACTGGCGGTTTTACCCCATCTTACCCTATATATATATATATATATATATATATATATATATATATATATATATATATATATATATATATATATATATATATATATAAATATAGGGTAGGGCGGGGCTAGTTGAGCATAGGGGTAAGTTGGGCAATCGAAATATCTCAGAAACTATACACCGCAGCTAACGCATCAAATTGCGGAAAGCAGCGGGTGTGGGAGGGGAACTTATCGCTCGACCGCCAGTGATGATCTGTCGATCGAGTGACATACACGCTTGCTTTGTCTATTTTGCGACCCAAAAGTAAAAATATTTTGTATGCTGATATTTCTTCTGCATGAGTCAAATATTATCCGTTTTCAATCAGGTAAGAGTTAAACTTCCATAAATTTAGTATATTTTTAGAACGTATAAAGGTTTTGAACATAAATCTAACAGTTTTTTTATAACCTCACTTTTATTTCAAATTTTTGGGTTGGGGTTAGTTGAGAAATAGTTGCTCAACTAACCCCACGATTTAAAACGAAAGTAATGTATGTAATTTATTTGATTTTAGAATGCGGACTTATAAAAGAAAAACTTCAAGAGGTTTTTACACTACTCAAAACTTAAATGATGCTGCAACAGCTGTCAATGATGAACGAAAAAGTGTAAATGCCGCTGCCAAAGAATTCGGTATCAAACGGATGACTTTAACAAGATTTTTGAAGAAATTAGGGTCTGAAGATGTAAATTCCTTAATGGGTTATGCAAAACCGAGGCAAGTATTTTCTCCCACGCAAGAGGATTCTTTAAAAAAATACTTGTTGCAAATGGCATCAATATTCTATGGATATTCCCCGAAAGACGTTCGTCGTCTTGCCTACGAGTGTGCTGTTAAATTCGATATTAAAATTCCACCCTCCTGGACTGCAAATAAGATGGCCGGAAAAGAATGGTTTACGATGTTTTTAAAACGAAATCCGGAGCTATCTATTCGAAAGCCAGAAGCCACCAGCCTTGGTAGGGCAACATCATTTAATGCTCAGAATGTCAAAGTATTTTTGACAAATTAGCTGAAGTAATGGATAGACATGGATTCAGTGCGTCAGACATATGGAATGTGGATGAAACAGGAGTGTACACTGTGCTGAGGCCAAATAAAATTGTAGCTGCCAAGGGTAAGCGTAACATCGGCGCCATGACTTCTGGGGAGCGATGGACTAACCTTGCAGTAGTGACTGCTGTATCTGCTTATGAAAATACTGCACCACCTATGTTTGTATTTCCCAGAAAAAATGTTAAAAGCTACTTTCTTAATGGTGGTCCCCTTGAATGTATAGGAGCAGGCAATGCCAGTGGATGGGTTACAGACGAAGAATTCTTTAAATTTATGCAACATTTTATAAAACATGTAAAACCGTCTAAGGAGCACCGTGTTTTGTTATTATTAGATAATCACTCCTCTCATTTAAACGTGGAAATATTAAATTTGGCTAAAGAGAACGGAATTGTAATGTTGTCATTTCCACCGCATTGTAGCCACAAGCTGCAGCCATTGGATGTCTCAGTGTTTGGACCATTCAAAAAGTATAGCGCTGCTGCTCAAGATACATGGCTACGTAATAACCCAGGCAAGCCTCTGACTATTTATGATATACCGGATTGATTGCCATTAGCTCAGACAAGTATGAATATTGTCAACGGTTTCCGAAAGACTGGCATCTTCCCATATAATGAGAACATTTTTAGTGAGGATGAGTTTTCAATATCATTCGTAACCGACCGTCCAGATCCAGAAACGGTTGAGCTGGAAAAAGATCGTCCAGAGCAAGCTATGACGTCCAACACTGAACCTGATCCTACTCCATTTACCTCCACCAGTCAAACTGAACCCAAACTTGGTACAAGCAACAAAGAAAACGAGCAGTTCGATCCAACGCATGCATTTTCCCCAGAAATTGTTCGACCATATCCAAAAGCAGGTCCTAGAAAAGCAGTCACAACTATCAGAAGAAAGAGGAAAGCTGCTATTCTAACTGATACTCCCGAAAAGAACGCATTGCAGGAGGAACAAAATAAAACCACTAAAAAAGTAAAAAGCCAAAGAAGAACATTGATAATAAAAGAAAGAATAGTGTTTCTAAAAAAGTACTTCAGTCAAGTGAGGAAAGCAACGATCATGATGATTCCTGCCTGGTTGGTTGCGAAACTTATTTTGAAAGTTTACCTGGGGAAACATGGATCCAGTGCCAAGTTTGCAAGGAGTGGGCACATACAAAATGTGCGTCAGCTGCTGGTCTTACTTTCGTTTGTATTAATTGCAACAGCGATAACGATTATTAAGATTCCAAGATCTCATTAATATTTTCTTTTTTAATATAAGCTTAATTGATAATTATATAAATGTTGAAGTCTGATTTTAAGTAGAAAGACTGAGTTCTAATCCAAAAGTTAAGCTTAAGGTATGCTGAGTTTTTGTTCATTCTATATTTGTTTAATATTAACAGAAAATTAGTTTTAGTTTCAATATTATGTCACTAAAATACTATTAATAAAAAGTTGATAGTAAAGTAGAAATTTTGTTTCATGTCAAGTAAACATTGAACCCATGGTTTGGTTGGATTTTCTAATTGCTCAATTCGCCCCATACCCTTGCTCAACTTACCTCACCTATGAGGTACGTTGAGCATGTCTGACTTTATTCACTTAAACGACTGTAGCTCTTAAATGCGATTTGTTACAAATAAATTACTATGGACACTTTTGGAGAGGGATAAATTATTTACCCCTCAGTATGCATAACAAGCCATTAAGACTTATCGTTGAGGAGCTATGACCGCTCAAGTAAAAAAATGCTCAACTATCCCCGCCCTACCCTATATAGATATATATATATAAATATATATATATGTATTTATATATATATATGTATATAAATATATATATATATATATATATATATATATATATATATATATATATATATATATATATATATATATATATATATATATATCTATATATGTATATATATATATATATATATATATATATATATATATATATATATATATATATATATATATATATATATATATATATATGTATATATATATATAAATATATATATATATATATATATATATATATATGTATATATATATATATATGTATATATATATAAATATATATGCATATATATATATATATATATATATATATATATATATATATATATATATATATATATATATATATATATATATATATATATATGTATATATATATATATATATATATATATATATATATATATATATATATATATATATATATATATATATATATATATAAATATATATACACATATATGTATATATATATATATATATATATATATATATATATATATATATATACATATATATATATATATATATATCTATATACATATATATCACAGCAATCACAACACTACTTCTAAAGTGCTCCAGAAGGCGTGAGTAAACCCGTGAACGCTTTTAATGCTAGAGATAGCATTTTATCCCAAAATTCACCTATTTACTTCATATTACCCGCGTACGTGTAATATGTTTTGCTTCATGGTTGATCGTTTCCATCCCACAAATAGGAAAAGGACAAACGATAGGAATAGAAGGAGTGCAAAAGCACTGCTATACTACTGCTGAAGTAGTGAAACATCAGCACGTAAAATGTACTGCTGTACTACTGCCTTAGAAGCAGTATAGCAGGACATTGATATGGCTGCCCAGCTATAATGTCACTAATAGTATATTCGCATTACTTTGCATTCAAACCATCACATTTGCATTACTTTGCATTCATGTCATCTTTAATTAGAGGGAAAAAGACCGGTTTTAATTAAAAATTTCATAATATTTCACGTATCACTTGCGAAGTATGACTGACGCTTGACGTATGGGCAACTCGATATAATTTTTGGGAAACGATTTGAATTGCACCATCTGGTCACCAGTTTGGCAGTAGTGCAGCAGTACCTTATATTCGTTGTAAATAGGGAACCATAAATATATAAGAGATTCATCAACGTGTCGGAAAACTACAACAACTGGACAGTCTGTTCAAGAGTTTAGCAGTAGTACAGCAGCATGTATAATCATTGAGATATAATAAATATATAAACTCATCAGAAAATGTATCAACACATGAAAAAGTTTTTACAACTGTATGCGAAAGTGCTGAACGCACGTTTGCTGGGTATATTTATATATATATGTATATATATATATATATATATATATATATATATATATATATATATATATATATATATATATATACAGTGGTGGCCAAATAAAATGCGACACCTGTGAATATCACCACATAACGTCTCTTCAGAATAATCGCCGAGCTTAAATGATACGAACTGGTGTTTAAAAATTTAACTATAGTGTTACACGTTAAATGTAAAAATAACAGAACCAAAAAAAATTCTTTGTGGACAGTACAGCCACTTTTCCGTTTTATGAGCAAAAGGATCATTTTCGCAAAAAAAGTGTTGAATTGAAAATTATCCGTTATTTAGGATTCGTAATAGGAAATTTGAAGGAAAAGTATTAGTAGGGAGGTAAAAACAATATTCTTTATTTAATTTAACAAAACTAGTATTTTGTATTTCCTCCGCGAGCCCGGATCCCAGCTTCAATCCTTCGAGGCATGGATTTTATCAAAGACTGGCAGTATTCAGTGGCTATGTCGTCCTCCCAAGCTTTTTTGGTGACGTTTTTGAGTTCCTTTTTGGTCCTGGGTATCCGACTCTTCAGTTTTTTTTTAAGTTCCGCCCAACAATTCTCGATTGGGTTCAAATCAGGGCTGTTTCCTGGCCACTCCAGTGTCGAAATTTCCCTTTCTGCGACAAATTCTTTTACCTATTGGAAACCAAAACAATTTTTTTAAGTTTTTGGTTTTTTTTTTACTGACGTATTGAACTGTTGTTTGTAAAAAAACCACAACTTACCTTACGAGCGCGATGACATGGAGCAGAGTCATCTTAAAAAATTGGGTCGTAAATGACTGGGAAGAGCCTATCCATCGACGGGATCACATGGTTGTCAATCACGGTGATGTAACTGATCGCATTCATTGATCCTTCTAAAAACACCAAATCTCCGGTGCCGAAATAAGAAATGCAACCCCAAACCATGTAACTCGGAGGGAACTTGTTTTTAGGCACAACACAGTCTTTGTGCAGTTCCTCTCCGATTCTGCGACGTACATACTGCAGCCCATCGGATTGTTTCAGGTTGCATTTGAATTCGTCGGAAAAGAGTACTCTTTTCCAGTCATTTTCCGACCAATTAAGATGAGATTTGGCAAAAGTCAGCCTCGCTGTTCTCATTTTCACCGTTAAAGATGGTTTTTTTCGGGGCCGTCGAGCTGATAGACCAGCTGCATGTAGCTTTCTTCTCGTAGTTCTGTCACTAATCACTATTCCCATCGCTTCCTGGAAGTCCATGTTGACTTCCCTAGCGGTTTTTTTTCGGTTACTCAGGCTTATGTTCTTGAGATGCCGGTCATCTATCGGGATCGTCTTTTTATTGCCAAATCCTGTTCCTGGTGTCCGCTCAAGAGATCCCTTCGCGTTTTTTTCTAAAATTCTCGCCACAGTCCCTTGGCGACAACAAATCCTACTGGCTATAGCCCTGGTAGAAAGCCCTTCGTTGCTTAACATCACAATACTCACTTTTTTTCACTCAATAGCTGTGGTGCCATGTTTACTCGTCAACGGTCAAACTAGACTGAACGAGTGACCGAAGCGGACTCTGTCACGATACCTGAACAAAAAGGTATGTAATTAGCCCCGCATGGGATTTTCCTAGTAAATTTGGTTTAAAAGGGCCACAAAAATACGATTTTCTAGGTAATTTCGCTTGTGTGTATGTGTCGCATTTTATTTGGCCACCACTGTATATATATATATATATATATATATATATATATATATATATATATATATATATATATATATATATATATATATATATATATATATATATGTATATATATTTATATATATATATACCCAGCAAACACAGCACTTCTTCTAAAGTGCTCTTGAAGGCATAAATAAACCCGTGAATGCTTTTAATGCTAGAGATAGCATTTTACCCCAAAATTCACCTATTTACTTCATATTACCCGCGTACGTGTAATATGTTTTGTTTCATGGTTGATAGTTTCCATTCCACAAATAGGAAAAGGACAAACGATAGGGATGCAAGGAGTGCAAAAGCACTGCTATACTACTGCTGAAGTGGTGAAACAGCAGCACGTAAAATGTACTGCTGTACTACTGCCTTAGAAGCAGTATAGCAGGACATTGATATGGCTGCACAGCTATAATGTCACCAATAGTATATTCGCATTACTTTGCATTCATATCATCACATTTGCATTACTTTGTATTCATGTCATCTTTAATTAGAGCAAAAAAGACCTGTTTTAATTATAAATTTCAAAATATTTCACGTATCACTTACGAAGTATGACTGACGCTTGACTTATGGGCAAATCGATTTGATTTTGGGGAAACGATTTGAATTGCACCATCTGGTCACCAGTTTGCAGTAGTGCAGCAGTACTTTATATTCATTGAGCGAATTTACAGCAGTTCCCAAATCAGGATTGGGAATATACCGAAATTCGTGAGCTTTCGCTACGTGTCATTGTATTTGTGTTTTGACGATAGTTCTGTGTACGTACACGTAGGTTTTCAACATGGCGCCAGCTGACTACTGCTGTTCACTTTGTTCGAGCGTGTACATGCACGGAGCTTTCTGATATGGCGGCTTCTGACCAACGCTGCTGGCTTCGTGTCAGCACGTCCGTGTAGTCAGATTTCCAATATGGCAGATTCTGATTTATCCTATTCACATCGTGCGAGCATGCTCGTGCAGAAGATTTCTCCTAGGGGCTTCTGCTGATTGGTGTTGATTTCGTAGGGGCGTTTCCATACAGGGACATTCCTTACATGGCGACTTCTGAAGAACGCTGTTCATTTCGCAGGAGCTTATACAAACGGGCACACTTCTAATATGTCGGCTTCTGGCGAGTGCAGTTCACCTTCGTAGAAGCGTATTCATGTAAGGGAATTCCAATGTGGCGGCTTCTGAAATTCACCGTTTACTTCGTTGAAGCGTGTGGAATCAGGGAAATTTGTTTTATTGAGGCTTCTAGTGAGTGCTGTTCACTTAGTTGGTGCGTGTCTGGTGAATAGCGACGTCACCACTTTATGCATCAACGTTACATGAACCATTTGCGATGATGGTTATGTGGTGTAGGCATTTGGCGGCACCGCGGCCGTGAATCGCATTAATGTTCTGTGCACATTTTAGCGCTGTCAAGATATTCGATGATTTTTGTTTTGATTCGTACTGCAGATATATGGAGAGGTCATTTTTGAATATTGATTTTAGCATACTTCCACAAAAGATAAGTATTTGAAATTTAGCGCAATGATGCAGTAGAGCAGGGGTAGGCAAACGGTCGATCGCAAACAGTTCGACAGTCGATCACAGACATTTTTGATAATTTACTAAGTTAATTTAAAATGTGAGCTAAAAATTTAGTAGACGATTTATTCAGTACATTTTGGAATGGACCTTGGGTTACTAGATCCAATTGGACAGTCCACGCAGTTTCAGTCCACACAAAAGCTCGCAGAGCCTTGGTGGCGGAGAAGCCAACGGGAAAATCCGAGATAGCTATGCTCTCGATTTGTACAGTTTATAGATTTATATCATTTTAGTAAAACTGCTTCACTAAATCTCGTATACGTATACGGTTGTTTCATTTCCTTAAATCTCTCTGTTCTATACACCTTGCCTGCATTTGCATTCGTCGCCCTGCTACCGAGATAGTAAATTGTCACACACAGCGCAACATAGGTTAATCTCAATTTTAGATAAAATAAAATTAAAATTAAAATCTTTTCACGCCAATGTAGTTTGTGTAGTTTATTCTTTCGACCTAAATAGTGACATTTGGTGTTTGAATTTTTAAAATTGAATTGTGTAAATGTCTTTTAAATAATAAAATCGTTCAAAAATTAAAATTCTTGACATCTTATCCGTCAGAAATGAAAAGTGTCCCCGCTTTTCTGCATTTTCAAAATTTTTGCTCGAAAGAATGACCAGATAATGGAGACATGTCAAAATTTAGCTTCACGATTAACTGAGTACTAGCCTAAAAATGAACTGCACCTACTTAATTGGCGTGAAATGATTGGAGACATGTGCCAAAGCTATTTGCATTTTCAAAGCGAAAGCATGTTCCAAGCAATTTTTCACGCTTAAAAGTGAATACAACTCTTGCTTATTTTCAAGCTAAATTTTCGCCGAAATAAATTTCACGTGAAAATTTCCATGAAAATTTAACGTGAAATCGAAAACAGTACTAAGCTTTAGATGGCCTAGCCCAGGAAGATTTTTGCAAAGATTTCTAAATCTTTTGCTTGAAATTATTGCATTTTTGGACACATTGGGAGAAAAACATGAACAATTGAAAGATCCAGTATGGGTTAAGATATTAGCATTTCTTACAGATTTTATGGGTCGTTTCAGCTTGCTAAATTTACAATTGCAAGGAAAAGGAAAATATTGTTGACTTGTTGAGTTCGGTAAATGTTTTTTAATTAAAATTAAAACCTTTTGCTTCACAATTAAATAGGCAAAATTTTTTAATTTTTTCCATATTTTGAAAAACACATTTAACTTACTGGTGAATCTAGCTTAAACCTGAAATACATTCTTCAGTTCGCGAAAGAGTCCGGGGCCTTCGATGGCCGTTTGGACTGATTTTTTTTCTCCTGCCCCATTTATCTGGTAGCATTATATACCAATAGGTCCATGTGTGGCCTTGTGCCAACTGGTACAACCTAACCTAACTTTGGTGCATGTTATATTGAAATGTTTTGTACTGAGCTGGAAAATTTGAAACAAGAATTCGAGAGACGATTTGGAAATCTCAATAACCTTCAACCGATTTTTGAATTTCTTTCATTTCTATTTAGAGAATTCGAGAACGAAGATATTTCATCTAATCTAGCTCATACTTAACAATTGAATTCATCGGGTCAAGAGGTAGAAATTTTAACAATAGCACAATAGCAAAATATTTATTGAGATTGGTGGCAATGAGGATATTTGCATTTTTTTGCTTTCATTTATCTATGTGAAGCAACGTTTTCTCAAATGGAAAACATCGAATCGCAACTTAGGAGTTCTCTGACTGATGACTACTTAATGGCATCTATTCGATTGTGCATCAGTGCTTACAAGCCTAACTCTACAATACTTTTTGATGAAATGGAGAGTCACTCATATACATAAAAAATTAATCCAAAATATTTAAAGATACTCGCTAAAACTGCATGTTTTCTAGCCCATTAATTAATTGTTACAGGCTGCCTCCATTAGCAATTTCGCATGGCATAACATTTGAAATTGCTAATGGAGGCGGCCTATGGTATGCAATATTTGATGACATGCCATATATGGTAGGCAATATGGTATGCCATTTGCTTGTATGCCATCAGCAGCAAAATTTCTTCACCCTACACTTAAAATAAAATAATCGAATCCAACATTCAACGCTCAGATACAGCGCACGTGCTTTCTGCTCAGAGGCATTTTCGGAATGGTATTACATTCCGATGCATGTTGTTTGGTGGATGGCCACCAAACTGTTCGACAAAGTGAACAGCGGCCGCTAGAAGCCACGATATTAGAAATTTCCCTTTTGGACACGCCCTATTGAAAACAAATCACAATCTATGTGTTTGTAAACCAGATCGCCGCTCAAATTTGTATGGTTACACGAAATTAAAATTTCAAACCGGTTTTAATCCGATCTTCGTGTAGCCATACAATTTGATCCGGCACACATACATATGAACGCTTCGTACTAAACCGGTATTCGCAAATCAAGCTCATGAGGAGCTTCCGTGCACGTGCACAGTCTGCGCACACATACATGGAAGTCGGGCGAAAGCTCACGAATTAGGTATATTCCCAATCCCGAATTGGGAACTTCCCTATTTGCAATGAGTGGAAAATCACTCATTGCAAATAGGGAACCGTAAATAGATAAGAGATTCATCAACGTGTCGGAAAACTACAACAACTAGACAGCCTGTTCAGGAGTTTAGCAGTAGTACAGCAGCATGTCTAATCATTGAGAAATAGAAAAGATAAATACTCATTAGAAAATGTATCAACGCATGGAAAAGTTTTTACAACTGTATGCGAAAGTGCTGAACGCACGTTTGCTGGGTATATATAATATATATATATATATATATATATATATATATATATATATATATATATATATATATATATATATATATATATATATATATATATATATATATATATATGTATATAGATATATATATATGTATATAGATATATATATATATATATATATATATATATATATATATATGTATATATATATATAAATATGTACAGTCAGACAAAAAAGTCTCCGTACGATGCCATCTTTTCTGCATTTACAAGAATAACTTTGAAATATTGCAATATTTTTTTATTTAAAAAATGAATATGTTTTCGACAACTCCTTAATTACTAAATATGATAAGAAAAAAACAAAAATATTGCCACATTTTAATACAGTAATTCAATTAAGCAAATAAGTCAAAAATTAACATCAAAAAAGTCTCCGTACGAACGTAGAAATGAGTCAAATTAAAGCTAAAAAAATTATTCTGTAGATGTGATTTAATATTTGGTGGCATTTCCATTAACTTTAATGACTTCTGCCAAACGCCTGGACATTGAGTTAACAAGTTTTGATGTGATTTCCGGTCCGATTAAATTCCATTCTTCTCGTAGTTTAGCCTTAAGCTCTTATTTGCTTTTTATCGCGTGTTTCCGCACTCTGCGTTCCAATTCATCTCATAAATGCTCAATGGGATTTAAGTCAGGTGATTGTGGTGGACTGTGAAGCTGCGTGGGCACGTTATGCAAAAGCCATTCCTTAACTACCATTGAGGTATGCTTTGGGTCATTGTCTTGCTAGAAAATGAAATCACTTTCCAAACTCAAAGCATTGACACTTTCGCGCAGACATGTTTTTCAAAATATTTAGATAGTTCCACCGATCCATTGTACCATCAATAAAGTGCAGCTTTCCAACTCCTGAAGCCGCCATACACCCCCACAACATTACACTACCACCACCGTGCTTAACAGTTGGGACTAGATTTTTTACGTTCAGCTCCTCCTTAGATTTGCGCCAGACTTTTCCTTTGCCGTCTGAGCCAAACACGTTCAATTTGCTCTCGTCCGAAAACAAAACTCGATTCCAAAAGGTAGCATCCTTATTTTCGTGGATTTTTGCAAAATGTAATCGCTTCTTTCGATTAGCTTTTGAAATAAAAGGCTTACGCCTATGTTTTCGACCATCGAAGTTATTCTCTCGTAGAACATTCCTGATGGTTTCATCACTAACTGTTAGGTTGAATTCCTTTCTTACCTCGTCTGCTATTTTAGATGCGCTGGTTCTTGGATTCTCCTTAATTTTAAGCACTATTGACCATCGCGCTGTAACTTTTAAAATTTTTGGACGTCCTAAACGAGGCTTGTTTTTCAAGGATCCGGTTTCTCCGTACTGCTTGATGACATACTGCACACTAAACTTCGGTTTTCCATTTATTTTCGCTATTTCGCCCATTGGCTTTCCTTGGCAATACCGCTTAACGATGATTTTGCGCGTATCTAAACTGATTTCCTTACCCATAGCCGATGGTCATGTTTTCTGAACTTGACTCAAATCTTCACAAGGCTATAACTATGCTAGCTGTGTGTTAAGAGAAATGCTCACATTTGTATGAAGTTGACGCACGTCTAGCACTGAACATGTTTGTATAACACGGTGTTGCCATTTATTCGTACGGAGACTTTTTTGATATAAAAACTTGAACAATTTCCTTTAGTGAATTACTATATCGTTGTGAATGGATAAATTTGAATTTTTTTTCCTGATATTTGTAACCAAAGAGTTGTAGAAAGCATATAATTTTTAAAATTAATAATATTTTGTAATATCACAATGTTATTCTTGTAAATCAAGAAAAAACAGCATCGTACGGAGACTTTTTTGTCTGACTGTATATAGATATATATAGATATATATATATATATATATATATATATATATATATATATATATATATATATATATATATATATATATGTATATAGATATATAAAGATATTTATATATATCGTCGGGTGTACGCCAAAACCATGAATGTGCTTTTTTGGTGATTTTCAGTTTTTCATGTCACTGTACGCGGAATTTTTATACAAACAATTTGCCAAAACCGGAAATGTAAAATTCCATTTTATGCCTCCGCAAAGTCAAAATTTCAATTTTATGAATTACCTAAAAACTAAGTATTTGCCAAATGCGTTACATCAAAATAATGAATGCGCAGATTCATTCTTTTAGTGTAACGGAATAGTATTAGAATATTATCTTCCTTAATTCAAAAAAAATGTTTCTTATATTTTAAAATTGATTTATAATATTACATCAAATTTTCAAATTGATTTTACTCGAAATAGCATTTTAGCACATTCATGGTTTTGGCGTACACCCGACGATATATATATATATATATATATATATATATATATATATATATATATATATATATATATATATATATATATATATATATATATATATATATAAATATATATATATATATATATATATATATATATATATATATATATATATATATATATAGATATACAGTGGCTCAAACGTATAATTGGACAATGATAGTGCTCAGGTACAACATGTGAAAATTTGGCGAAAAAATTACGCAATATGAGTTATTTTTGTCTTTTTTTCAGGCATATAAGAAAATGACACATTTTGTAATGCATACACAGGGAAATCAAACAAAATAACAAACAACTCTTCAAAGTAAGACAAACAAATAGTCTGACAAATAAGAGAAAGGTTTTAAATCATCATTTAAATCATAATTTTTAGTGTTGGTAGTTAGTTGCAAATCCTTATGACTTAATCGCAGCTTTTCATCGGTTTGGCATTGATTTGGCTGTTTTCGCCAAACTTGGGTTCAAAATTATTCCATTCATTCTGTAATGCCTGCTTTAATTGGTTAGTGGTGTTAAATGATTTATCGTAGAGCGTTCTTGAAAGTTGTTCCCGCAATTTTTCGATAACATTCAAGTCCGGTGACTGTGCAGGCGCTTTCAATAATTTGGGGCAATTATACATCAGGCAAAGTCTTGCAACTTCCGATGTATGTTTTGGATCATTTTTCTTTTAGATAGCAAAGTCCTGTAAAATGCCAATTTTTCAGGACTTTGCTTGACATTTGCTCTCGAATATTCAGGTACGCTAATTTGTTCATTTTACTTTCGCTTAAATGCAAATAGCCCACCTCCGCGCTGGACACACAGCCCCAAATCATTGCTGATCCACCTCCATGCTTCTCAGTAGCTCGAGTATTTGTGGATGAAATTCAGTGTTGGGTTTTTGCCACATTTACGTCTTTCCTTCTGATCCATGTAAGTTAAACTTACTCTCATCAGTAAATAAGACTATGTATAATGTCCCAATAAGCGGTTCAGATTTGGCATACCGCTTATTTTGGCTCTGGCAACACAATGTTATTCTTTCTTTCCCAGAAATTCAGTATATTATTTCTAGTTGACAAAATGAGCCGCTTAATGCTTCAGCAAAAGTGTGAAATATTGCAAACTTCCACAACAAAGACAATTGGTCCAAAATTGCAAGAAAATGCGGTACAAGATTTGGTGGACAAAAGGCGCTCACACTCAACGGTGTCAAAAAGTTTGTGGAAAAAGTTCGTCATACGGGCTACCTAGTTGACAATCCAACGCTTACTCGTGTTCGTCGTGTTCATTCAGCCGTAAATGTGGTCACGGCCGAGAACATCAAATCGTCATCGTGCACTGGAAATTAACATCAGCCGCTCTTCCATGCAACGAATTCTGCGTAAAAATCTTGGTTGGTGGCCTTATAAAGTTCAATTTGTCCAGCAATTGAAGCCCAGTGACCATCCGCTTCAATATCGATCCGCTGTGTTGGCCTGCGACCAACTTGAAATCGATGAGGATTTTGCTCTAAAAATCATTTTTTCGGACGAGGCGCATTTCCATCTCGGCGGGTACGTAAACGAGCAGCATTCTCGCATTTGCGGATCGAAAAATCTACAAAAATATTTAGAAAAGCCAATGCATCCATTGCGTGTAACTGTTTGGTGCGGATTGTAGCGTGGCGGCATTATTGTTCCGTATTTCTTCGAAAATGAGGCCGGCGCGACCGTTACGGTCAACGGAATCAACTACCACCACATATTTTCATTTTTTTGTGGCCTTATGTTAAAGATATTGATTTGAACGACCTTTGGTTACAGCAAGATGGCTCGCCATTCATTCGGGCGTTACAATAGCCGAAGTGCGTAAAAAATT